>PVLA01002430.1:160181-270753 GCA_004027455.1 Hydrochoerus hydrochaeris
ACAAATGAAAGAATAGAGGAACCCAGAGAAAGGAGAGAAGCCTTTGATGAAGAATATAAACAAAATCTAGAATATATGAAACAGATCCAAAGAGAATATCAGGAAATTAAAAACTCCATTGAAACCTGGCAAAACCTTTTAACAGAAACTAAAGACAAACTTTCAAAACTTGAAGATAGATTTGCAAAGTATGATCGTGTAAGGAAGGATCTCTTAAAAATAACAAGGAACCAGGAAGCAACAATACAAAGGCTAGAAGATGACAAGAGGATTTATAACCTAAGAATAAAATATGTGAATGAAGATGCAGCAACAAATACAAATGAAATAAGAAGTCTATTCACAGAAATAATTAAGGAAAACTTCCCAAACATAGGTAATGGAAGTGAAGTTCAGATAAATGAGGCATGTAGATCTCCAGCCAGCTACAACCCAAACAGATCTACACCCAGACATATAATAATCAGGATCCCAGAAATCCATCACAAGAACAGAATATTAAAAGCGGCCAGAGAAAAGAAACAGATTACCTATAAAGGAAAACTCATCAAAATCACAGCATACTTCTCAATGCAAACCATCAAATCAAGAAGAGCTTGGAGTGAAATATTCCAAGCCCTGAAAGAAAATAGCCTCCAACCCAGATTGATGTACCCTGCAAAACTGTCTCTCAAAATTAATGGAAAGACAAGATATTTCCATGACAAAGAGGAATGGGGGGGGGGTTGTGACCACCAATCCAACCCTGCAAAGAATACTGAAGGACATTCTAGAGAGAGAGAAGAAAATCACCAAGGTTCCAGGAATAATGGCAGAAAGGCCTCAAAGAAAGGGGCAGACAGTGGAATGAAGGAGAAAAGTAAACAAATAACAACAGAAAAATAGCATTGCAGAGATAAGTCAGAGAAGATTGGTTATACCACTGTTTTATCTTGACTGATTTTATTTGAATCTGGTATGCTTGAGAGTGTCGTGTCTGAGAGTAGGGGCAGCTACTCGGAAGATGACAGGATTCAATAGGATACCCATTCTGGTTTGATTGTTAACTGCCTTTGAAGTCCTATAATGTCTCCAATGTTTAGATTTTATTAATAGTGTAAAGCAATGCTAAGTTTATATTTGACGATATAGACAATTTTATTGAAAATAACAACAGACATCATAGTGACTACCGTAGATCACCTAGTGTTGTGTTTTTGTATGTTCTTTTCATTTCGTTTCTCTAGGAATTTGTATTGTTGACTTGTTTTGATTTGTTTCTCCCTCTAATACAGAAAGGCTAGGTATATGTGTAGAGACTTAGACATGTGTAGAATTTCTAAGTAGTTTACAAGAATGGATTATAGATATTGTAAAGAAAAAAAAGGAAAAGAGAGTATTGTAAAGGATATAACTACATGTATGTTTGAATGTGTGGAATTAATAACCATGTTGCTAAAGTTTTAGTTGGATGGATGAACAAAACTGACTGCAGTCTCACTGTTTGGATGTCCACTTTGTATGCTTTAGTTTTATAACTTGAACAACTGTATCCAAGAAGACAATATGTAATGTATCAAATACTGATTTCTTACGGTTTATTTTGGTTTTTGAAATTCTGTATTGTTTCTACCCTTTTTTCTGTTTTGCTTCCCCCCTCTTTAAATAAAATTAAAAAAAAAAAAAAGCAGGTTGCCCCTGCAATCTAAAAACTGAGAGAGTTGGTGGGACCCAAAATGTGCAGTACCCTGTGGTAGTGAAAGGAGTGGAATAGTCTTAAAGAAGAAGGCTGAGTATATTGTTAATAGTGTACCAGGATTTAAAAGCCACGTTATTCACACCACTCTGCTTAGATGGATTATATTCTGTTCCAGTTTGTCTACTTGTACTGGATTTGAGGGCACAGACAGTTATCCCAAAAATAACAGGATAGACTATGGTAATCATCCTTAATTTCCTGTTAAGTTAGTCTAAAGCTCTGTATAACCTACACTGTTTTACCATGACTGATCTTAATTGAATCTGGTTTGTTAGATTGCTGTTTTGTATTGACAGATTTTATTCAAAGCTGTTATGATTGATAGTATCAAGTCTGAGAGTATAGGCAACTACACTGATAATGACAAGATTCACTAGGATACCCACTCTGGTTTGATTATTATCTGCTTTTGAAGTTTTATACTGTCTGCAATGTTTTATTTTTACTAATATTATTATGTACTGCCATATTCAATTATACAGCTATATTCAATTATGCCTAATAATATAGACAATTCTATTGAAGGTAACAAGAGACAACACAGTAACCATTGTAAATCACCTTGTACTGTGGTTTTATATCACTTTTTGGTTTTATGTTTTTATAGAAATTTGTTTTATTTTGTCTTGCTATGTTTTGTTTTTCCCTCTAATACAGAAAGGATAGAAATACATATAGAGACTTATGCTTGCATAGCTGTTTACAGTCTCACTGTTTGAATGTCTACTTTGTATGCTTTAATTTTGTAACTTGAACAACTGTTTCTAAGAGGACAATATATAATTTATCAACTAGTGATTTCTTACTGTTTATCTTTTTCTATTGAAATTCTGTATTATGTCTACCCTTTTCCTGTTTTTGGATTTCTCTTTAAATAAAAAAAAGAAAATACTAATTAAAAAATAGGACTATTGTGCAGTTTAACATGCTTACAAATAGTTCCTGGTACAAAGTAAGGGCTATTTCATTGTAGGCTATGATTATAACAGTAGAAAACCAAAATAATCTAAATATTCACCTATAAGATACTTGTTAAATACTAAATGATGATTTAATCATACAGTCGAATGTTCCACACTTATTACAAGAAACTCAGGGTCCTAAAGTAAGATAAATTCAGGTCCAGCCTGGGCAATTTAGTAGGACCTTACCTCAAAATATAATTTAAGCAAAGGCATGTGGAGTACTTGCCCAGCATGCTTAAGCCCTGGGTTCAATCTCAAGTACCACAAATAACAACAATAATGAAGATGTAGTTTATATATTTGATGAAGAAAGATGTTCACTTTTTCCTTCTTAGTGAAAAGACAGATTAGAAAACAGTTTTTGGTTTTAAAATAAGCATATATGGTAGGAACAAAACTTGAAAAGAATGTATCAGTAGTGTTTCACTAGCTAATTGGAGAACTATTTCTATTTTGTGTACTATTTCTAAGATTTCTATAGTGAATACATATACGTATTTATCATGCATAAAATAATAAAAACAAAATAGAGAAAACAATCTGGCAGTTTATCAAAAAATTAAACACAGAATTTTATATGAATCAGAAATTCCACTCCTGTGGTAAGTATGTAACCAAGAGAATTGAAAACTTGTGTATTCAGAACTTTCTACATGAATATTCATAGCACCATTACTTATAATAGCCAAAGAATGGGAACAATCCTACTAGCTAATAAATGAATAAACAAATGTAGTGTATCCATACAATGGAATATTATTTGACAATGAAAAGAATGAAGTACTAGTACGTGCTTATGATGTAGATGAACGTCAAAAACATGCATAGTGAAAAGAACCAGAAAAAGGTATATAAACTATGGTTCTATTTACATGAAATGTCTAGAAAGACACATCTGAAGATACAGTAAATTTCTGGTTGCTAATGGATGGGTAGAAAGAGGAGTAGAAAGTGACAGCTTATAGATACAGGGTTTTGGGGAAAAATGACAAACATTCAGAGATGAGATAATAGTAATAATAGTTGCACAACTTTGTGACTATACTAAAAATCACTGAATTTGTACTTTAAAGGCGTGAATTTTATGGTGTGAGAATTTTATCTTAATAAAATAATGTTTGAGTAAAGTAATGTATTGTTATGGGGCACTGAATTTTTGTAGCAAATTAAAGTCTTAATTTTTTGCTGAATTTTGTAAATATATTTATGAGTTCTGAGGTTTTTTTCAAGTCTAGAAATTGAAGCCAGGGCTTTACACATGCTAGGAGTATACTTTGCCACTGAGCTCTATTCCCAATCCAGTTACGGATTTTTAAGAAATACATTTTGTTAAAGAGATATGATTCAAGAAATTATAAATGATCACATACGTTGCTGTATCTCCAGAACCCATGTCCTTTTTAATGAAAAAAATTGAGCATTTTAAAACTGATATAGGAAAGTGTTGACTTCATTTGTCAGAATTTGGCTTTATATTTTTAGTTATTTGTACTATTTTTTACATTTTCATTCATGTTTTAAAAAACAGTTATTCTAATGGCTTTCAGACTATTTTGTTTGGTTTTGGTTTTGGCACTGTGAATTGAGCTCAGGTCCTTGTGATTGCCAGGCAGGCACTTATGCCATTGAGCTATATCCCTGGCCCTAGATGGTTTTAAATGAAGTGTATACATATATGTATGCATATGCTTGGAGTACATAATGATTACATTCTTTGTGGGGATTCAATGCATAACACATCTCAATTCTTTTTTTTTCCCTTTGCCTCCACCTGTTTTTTAAAAAAAAATTTTGTTTTTGTTTTGTTTTTGGCAGCATCAGGTGCTATTCTTTAATAATTTTTAATTTTGTCTCAATTTTTTTTTTTTTGTCTTTTTGAGACAGGGTCTCTCTATGAAGTTTGGGCAGGCCTTGAGCTCGCTTTGTAGCTCAGGCTGGTCTCAAACTTGCAACGATCCTCCTGCCTCAGCCTCCTGAGTGCTGGGATTACAGGTATGAGCCACCACGCCTGGCTAATTTTGTCTCAGTTTTGATCTTTGTAAATCATTACTGTTTGTTCAGTAGTTACATTCTGCTATCTGAAGTATCAAATGAATCTAGTACACCTATATTATTTATTAATTTAAAACCAACAGTCAGGGCTTTATTATTTTCTGAACAAGCCCAAAATACCATCATACTGTACCTCTAGTAGGCTTCTAAACTACAGTGCTTCTTTTGTTTCTCTCAGTACTGACAGTTTAACATAAGTTGTTTGTTCTTTTATTGTTCCTTTCAGTTCGCTTTGCACCTTACAGGCCTCCAGATATCTCCCTGAAGCCCCTGCTCTTTGAAGTGCCCAGCATCACTACAGAATCGGTGTTTGTTGGTCGGGATTGGGTTTTCCATGAAGTAGATGCTCAACTTCAAAGTTCAGATGCCAACGTGAACCAAGGAGTGGTGATTGTGGGAAATATCGGGTTCGGAAAAACTGCCATCATCTCGAGACTGGTGGCCCTTAGCTGCCATGGTACACGGATGAGACAGATCGCCTCAGACAGTCCACATGCCTCCCCAAAACGTATGTATTCTTTTTAAAGAAACTTTCTGGTTCCTTGGTGCTGAAATTTTTTCTGGCATATTTATATTTAGTTATATATCCTTTTTATTTTTTGATTTGTAAAATTTGACTTGCATGTGAGTACGGTTAATTCAGAGTTCCAAGAAAGAATGTAATACTCTGTGGACATCTAACCCACATATTCAACAGTTACCTAAGTAGGACTGGGAAAAATAAAAACTTTCTCCTGGCATAAATTTGTGACTCTTCGCTGTGTCTGTATGATTGGTCTGCCCTTTGAATAATGGCTACAGAACTTGCCTATAGAGCTATTTGCATTCATCACTCTCAGATTTTATTCAGCCTGGGCCCAGTTCTTCTTGTTATATGCTAGCACAACTGTATATAACCTTTGTTTCTTTGTTGCTTATGTCAGTGGTACGGTGCTTAGACTTGAACTTTATTATGTTCTTGGAGGGTTTCACCTGCTTCCTTGTGGGGAGATAAGTTCTCTTATATATATTAGACTTCTTTCATCATACGCTTAATGATCACCACTAGGATGTTGTTTATTTTTAAAACACACATACAGTACTTACTATGTGCCAGACAATCTGTTAATGCTTTACAAATATTAATTCATCCACTGCTATCATCAATTCAGTGAAGCAGTCCTTGTTGTCTTCATTTAACAGCTAAGACTCCAATGCTCAGAAAGTTTAAGAAAGACTACCAGATTTTAAAGGCAATAAACTGGGCTGGGAACTTAGTTCAGCAGTGTAAGCACCTGCCTGGCAAGTGTGAGGTCATGAGTTTGATCCCCGGTACCAAAAAAAAAAAAATTAAAGGCAATAAATTGAAACACTGAGCAGTCTGGTTTCAGAAACCATTCTCTTATCCACTTTTCTATTCTGCCTCTCCTTACTAATGAAACTCACTCAAGTAAAAAAAAATATCCCAGGCATGGTGGCACATGCCTATAATCCCAGCACTCAAGAAGGCTGAGGCAGGAGGAGGATTGCCATGAGTTTGAGGCCAACCTGGACTACATAACGAGTTCAACACCAGCCTGAACTGCATAGCGAGCCCTGTCTCAAAATTTAAAAAAAAAAAAGGAAATGTGTATAAAAATGTTTTTTAAAAAATGTTCTTGGTGGGTCAGGGATATAACTCAGTAGTTTAGTGCCTGCCTAGCAAGATCGAGGTCCTGAGTTTGATTTCCAGTGCTCCCTGCCTCAAAAAATGTTCTTTTTACACACACCATACACAGATACACATAGTACCAAGTCTCCCTGATTTCTGTCAGTTGCTTTCTAGTATAGTGTAGTATAGTATAGTGTAGCATACCATAGTGTAGTTCAATGAAGCATGACATAGCATAATACTGCTATACTAGCAACAAATCAGTAATTTGGCCTGTCACACACATTGAGATAACCACTAGAAATGGTTTGTGTGAGATCATGAAAGTTACCATGTCTAAAAAGTTAAGTTCACTGAATATCTTCCAGTTATCTTCCTTCCTTTTGAAATTAATATCAAATAGGCAGATTGGCTTTGGTAAAATTATGGATGTCTAATATTTAGAAAAAGTACTAGCTTCTAAGAAGAAATCCAAGCACTCAGACAGTCCACATGCCTCCCCGAGTCATAATACCCTGTTTACCACAGCATGGTAAGAAAAATACAGAAAAATTCTTACAGTCTAGGAAAATATCATGCCTAGATTTTAAGTGACTCTCTTCTAGGGCAGATTGACATAGTACCCTGGAACCCTGAACCCAGGATATGAGTGCCCAGCACTCACATTGACTATATACTGTCTTGTGACCTTGAGAACTGTACTTTATTCTTTAGGTCTGAGTTTTCTTTAGAAGTATGACTACTTGAAATTTTAAGACTTGCTTTTAGCTAGGTGTGGTGACACACTTGTATTCCCTGCATTCTTAGAGGCAAAGGCAAGGAGGATTACAATTTCAAGCCCAAGATAGACAACTTAGTGACCTAGCAAGACTCAAATTAAAAAATAAAAAGAGGGAATCATAATATGGGAATGTAGCTCAGTGTAAAGGTCCTTAGTTTAGTAGTTATAGTAATAATTATAATAATATTATAGCTTATGTGCCAATTTTTTTATTCCAAGAATATCTCTTCATGGTCAAAAAGACACCTATTTCATTGTTTTCCTTTGAGTGCTTAAATATCTATCACACTAAACTATCCCTAGTCTAAGAAGTGGCTGTTTGAGTATGTCCTAAAGAAAACCAGATAGCTAATGGTCTCTGTGACTCTTTTGTATATCACTGTTGCAGATAGCACAGTGTTAGAATCATGGATGATGAGATAAATCCCAGCTAGGGGCAAGAACTGCTTTCTCAGAAAGCACAGGTACCTGTGTGACCCCCCCCCACAAGTGTGAAGAGAGAATCTGTTGCGTTATATCTATCATAACTACACAAAATCAGAGTTGCCTTCTACAAAAAGATTTTTGTGGTAATCTGTTGTTTAAACTACATTCTACCACAGTCATTTTAACAGAAGCAACAGTCCTTAAAGAGTTATTAGTGCAAGTTATTTTTCAACTTATATCTGTTATTATTTGAGCTAACACTAAAAATGTTAGTTGCAGCAGCAGAATTTTTTTTTCATGAATGAATAAAAATGATGTCAGAAGGTTGGCTTAATTTTTTAGAGAATGACTTGTATTAAACTTGGATAACTTGTCAAACCAGGCAGGGCCCAGGAAAAAAAAAAAAAAAAAAAAGGCCAGAATGCCTTCCCCCAGAGCTGCACAGACCATGCAGGATCAGGAAAAGAGAAGCCAGTCCTCTGTTCCCATGAGTCAGTGGAGGCCATGCTGGGTCTGGGAAAAGCATAGCAAGAAGCTAGTTTGATCTTCCCATAAGCCTTATAAATTAGGCAGGGCCCAGGAAGAGAGAAGCCAGATTGCCTTTCCTGCAAGCAAGCAGACTGGAGCGGGCTGAGAATCAAAACTCCCTCCTACCCCCAGCTAAACAACCAGCTGGTTTGGAGGACAGGCTGAGTTGACAGCAACTGAGGTACAAAGCAAACTAAATGCTTGTGTTGTTTGATTGACTGTGCAGGACTAAGGCTGGTAGTCTAAACCTATTAAGAGGATGACAGTGTGCAAAATGGCAAATATGGAGGATTTTCTTGTCTTGTTTTTGAAATACAGTATTATTTTTGTTTTACTCTGATTTGTTTTGTTCAGTTCTCTGTTTTGATTGGTTTTATTCTGTTTTGTTTTATTTGATTTTACTGAGGAAGTGTACAACTATTTTGAAGATAACAAGATATATTATGGTAGCCATTGTTGATGACCTGTTGTCCTGTTTTAGTTAGATACTACTTTCACTGTTTTGTTTTGATTGGCTTTATTCTGTTTTGTACTGTTGGGTTTTATTCTCCTTAAAATAAAATTAAAAAAAAAACTTGGATAGTTTTCCTAATTTTTTGTCATTCATACTAATGATGTAATAATAATGAAAATAAGCAGAAAATTATAGAGCTTTTGATTTATCTGTCTGTGCATCCATTGTTATTCTTCTGCCTCCTACACACTGAACAGCGCTGCTGCAGATGATGTGAACAGTTAGGCCTACAGTACTTCATTGTCCGCCCCTCCTTCATTCATATACAGCTCCCCTAGCCTGCCCCTGTCATTTCCCTGGGTAGTTGCAGAAAAGCTGTCAAGGCACTAGCCTGTTACCATTCTTCTTACATACTTTCCCAAATTTGAGTCCTCCATCATTTCCTGCTCCATCGCCAACCAAACCCCAAACCACACACACATGCACACACACATGCACACAAATTACAAAAACATTTCATGAAAATAGATTCATTGTGTAATTCAGACATTATTACAGTAACTATAGGAACACTCAGAAGTAGTTGATAGGGAAGTTTGTCTAATAAAAAACTATATTTTCCTACCACTAAAATGACCCAGTGTAGTTATTTGGATTTGACATTTGTTGACAGCTGCCAAGCCCTGAAACAGCTGCTAAGTAACTCTTTCTCTGCTCTGCACATTGACTACCACTTACCTATTAACTGTTATTTCTCCTGTTTGGTAAATACCAAATAGAAAGTGAGACACTTGTACAAAAAAAGAGGTATCTCTAGAAAGGAAGAGCTAAAAGTGTATTTGGAAAGTAATTACTCACAAAACCAGATTCCAGACAAAAGGAAATGGGAGTCATGGGAGAGAAATGAGCAGCAGAAATAATACAGTGACAGACAAATTACTGAACTTAACTTCAACTTAAGATGCTATCCATTTCTTCAGACTTGTTTTCTTGCTCTCTCCTATACCCATTACCCTGCAGTTACTTAGAACTCTATCCAGTTGTGTGATAGACATGTAAATTCACTCTTAGTGGTAGGGAGTTAAATGAGGGCTGCCTTCCTCTGTTCCTTCTTTTCAGTAGCCAATTGTCATAAAATAATCTCAAATATTTATTTTAGTGCCTGTTTTTAAGTACAATCTTATTCCTAAATGTCGTCTATAATTTTAGCAGTAGATAAGAAAACATTTTCTAAATACCCCAGGAACAAAGGGAATTTTTAAAATATTATGGAGCCAGCCAGACATGGTGGTACATATTTAAAATTTCAGCTATTCAGGAGGCTGAGGCAGAAGGATCATAGGTTCAAGGCTAGCTTGGGAAACACAGAAAGGCCCTCATCTTCAAAAATTAAATTTAAAAAGTCTTATGGGGCCATAATATACAACCTGTATAACTTGTCCATTTAAAATATTCAGTTCAGGCCATGCATGGTGGTACACACCAGTAATCCCAGAAGTCAGGAGGCTGAGGCAAGAGGATTGCCATGAGTTAAAGACCAGCCTGGACTACACAGTGGGTTCAAGGCCAGCCTGAGCTACAAAAAATAAATAAATAAAAGGGTTCAATTCAGTATTTTCAATATATTCACAAGGCTGTATAGGAATTGTCATCTAATTTTAAAACATATTTATCCCACCAAAAGAAACCCATGCTTCTTATTAGGTACTCCCTATTCTTATAGTCCACTACCTCAAGCTTTAGGAAACTTGTAATGAACTCTCTGTCTCTGTGGAATTCCCTATTCTGGGCATTTCATACAATTATGTACTATGTAGAATCATGTACTATGTGCCGTTGTTCTCCCTCCCTTCCCCAGTGCTGGAGGTTGAACCCAGTGCCTTCACACTGAGCTACATCATCAGTCCCCAACCTCTTTTGAGACAGCGTCTAGCTGTGTCACTAAGTTGTCTATGTTTCGATCTCCCTGCCTCAGACGCCCAGAGTACAGGGACTACAAGCGTGTGCTGCCACACCCAGTTATGTGATGTTTTTTACTGACTTCTTTGTTTAGCTTATATTTTTCAGGGATCAACTTTGGTAGAGCCTGTGTCGGTATGTCATTTCTTATTTACTGCTGTAACAAATAGTAGTTGATTGTATGGATATAATGTCACAATTTCTCGATTCATTGGGTACTGGACATTTATCTCTAGTTTTGGCTATTTTGAGTCATGTTTCTCTGAACATTTGTATATAAATTTTTGTGGAGACTTATGTTTATGTTTTTCTTGAGTGTATGTCTGTGAGTGGAATTGCTAGGTCATACAACAGATGAATTTAACTAACCTTCCTTTAGAGTTTTACAATTACCTGATACAGACATCTCATCTTTTTAATCCAGATGTAGATGCCAACAGAGAGCTACCACTCACACAGCCACCTTCAGCTCACTCATCCATCACCAGTGGAAGCTGCCCAGGAACCCCAGAAATGCGCAGGCGCCAGGAGGAGGCTATGCGAAGACTAGCCTCACAGGTACAGTAGAATTCCCAAGCTGGGGACATACTGGTTCCATTTCAGCATCAAGGCAAATGTGGAAGGTTCTGTGGCAAAGTGAACAAAAGTATGAGCACATGGAGAAGAGTTTCTAGTTTAAACTTTGCTATAATGGGATGAGAACTTTGGAGTTGGCAGGACTCTGAGAAATAAAGTCCTATCAATAGACAAGGAAGTTGAGACTCAATTTATATAGTTTACCCAAGATCATAGTGTAAGTAATAAATATTTTTATATTTTTACATTTCTATTCCTAGCTCAAAACTCTTTCAGTTATATTATACTATCCATAATATTTTTGTGCTGAAAAATCCCTTTTTTCTCAAAGTAACGTGCACATAAAAAATCAAGTAATACTCAGAACCAGCAATTCACTTCCTATTAGTCACTTCTTATTCATTTACATATTATCTCTTGTTTCTTATTATAAGTATACTCCTTGATCTTCTTCCTACCATCATCACAATACAGTTATATCATGATATTTATCTGAATCTCTAGCATTTTCAGTATTAATACTGTGCAATCATGGTTCACTCTTGCGCCAAAAATAACATTTCCTTCTTGAACAATTATCTTTTTCCTGGCATTTATATAAAAATGCCTCATTTTAAAATGTATTTATCTATTTTCAAATGTTGGTTAAGTTATTCCATAACTCTTAATATAGCTTTATGGAATGCCAGTTTCCATTCTTAACAATTATATTTTCTTTTTCCTAGACAAAGAGCCCTCAAAAAGGTTTTGATCTGGACCCAGGATGCTCCTGAGGGATAACACTTACTTTTTACCCTAAAATTCCTGTCATTTTTCTTCTGAATATGATTCCATGACATCTTTCTTGATTTTATTCCTTATTTTGCTGAAGCATATCTTCTAGTATCTTCTGAAAAAAAGTATAGGTCATAAGTTTTTTGAGATTTAACATTTCAAGACATATCTTTATTCTTATACTTTATTTGACTGACAGTGTCATTCCAGGTTCAAAATCATGTGCTTCAGAATAGTTCTTTTTTCAGCATTACTTTTTTGTCTTAATGCATCTAATATCTCTATTAAATATCTGATACATTTCTGATTCTCTACATGTCTACAAAATATTTTGAAGCAGAATTTTCCTCTCTAGAACTTTTAGGACCTCCTTTTTCTCACACTGTTTTTGGATATTTTTTTTCCATTTACTATATTGGTATATAAAAGACCCTGGAGATATTGTTTAATCTTAGGAAAATGCTTTTGTATTATTTCTTGATAATTTTCTCTATTCTCTCCTTCTATAGCTCCTAGTAATAAAAAGTTAGACTTCAAAAAATATGTTAATTTTCTTTTCTGTTTTCCATACTCTAGTATCTAGAGTTTTTAATTCACCATTTATAGATTTCTTTAACATTACTTTATAATCCTTTTATTAAAAATTTTTGAGCATTACTTTCCAACCCTTCTATGAGAATTTTTATTTGGTCTGTCATAATTTTAATTTTCTGTAACTTTTTTTCTGCAGTTGTCCTTTTATTTAGCATCTTGTTCTTGTTTTATGCATGCAATAAATTCTCTTTTCCTTAATGACTAGGCACTGAAAAACCAATTAGAAGTTTTTGTGTGTTAAGAGCATTAAGATGATTCTTCCTTTATTGGAACTATCCCAAGTTAGTATCCATTAGCTCTTTTCTTTTCCTGTTTATATTCTCTAGCAAAGAATCCTCCAATCTCTTGCCTGGAGAGTGTATATGCGGAGTTCCAGCATTCTGGAGCTGAGCAGAGAGAGCTAGGGTTTAACCATTCAGTATACAGACTTTTACTGAGGCTCCTTTTCCCTTGTTTTCAATCCTATACCTGATCCCTGACTTGTTCTGTGTTTGGTGTCCCTAAGCCCAGATTCTCTTTAGTTTAGTTTCTCTAGTGAATAAAATGTTCTGTCCTGTAAGTTTTGGGAAGATGATCACCTAGCCAGACAGTGTAAGGATGAAGATGTAGGAATCTAATTTCTTATATAAATATTACAGAAATTCTGTTTTATATGTGCTACTTTTGTGAAATTTTACAGACGCTCTGTAGTATTTATTGTAAGGTACCATTTTCTTCATTGAAGGCCAGTCTAGCTAAGACTATAGCTGCTGTTTCCCCAAACTACATTATTATCCACACTGATTAATAACATGTTAGTCATTAAATGAACTTCTGAAAATAGTCTGAGATTTCCTTCATACTCATTTGCTAACTCATTGTAACTTTGAAAGACATTTCTGAGCTGAACATGGTGATGTGTACCTGTAATCCCGACACTTAGGAGGCAAGAGGATCACTTGAATTGGAGGCCAGCCTGGGTGGGCTGCATAGTGAGTTCAAGATGATCCCAAACTATGTAAGGAGACCCCCATCTCAAAAAAAAAAAAAAAAGCCAATGGGAAAGTAAAAGATATTTTTGTTTTTTAAAAAATATTCCCTTTGGAAATGGTCTTCACCCTCTTATTTTAAAACAGAATAAGTATCATAGAAAAACATGAATGCTGTAATGCTTCCACCATCACAATTATTTAGTTATTCAATTAAAATATGTTTTGGGGATACCAGTAATTCAGAACTGAAGACAAATGAGTGAACAAAGCACACATAATCTCTGTGTTCGGTGGTCCATATTTTCATAATGGATAAAAAACAATAAATATATAAGATTTGCATAGTGATAAGTGCCAAGATCACAGAGAATGAAACTTTTCTACCTTGTCACTTCTTAATCCCTCTCTCATTATTAGAAGTGCCAACATACTTGAGAAATATCAATTCCATGTTTGAAAAATATTAGATGTTCTAAGTAGGAAAGTTGTGATTATTCCACTTGAAGAGTGATCACATTTTAAATTTCATGATTGTATCTTCTTTAAACAAAACATGTCAATTATTTTGTACCTAAAAATGGGTATTTAGGTTTATATTAGTCATTGTACAAGAAACGGTCCTTTATTAAAACTGATGTTTGTGTTCAGTATTTAGAAAATGTTATTGTGGCTGGGTGTGGTGACACACATCCCAGCTCTCAAAAGTCTAAGGCAAAAGGATTGCCATGAGTTCGAGGCAAGCCTGAACTACAGAGTGAGACTCCATCTCAAAAGCAAAAGAAAAAAGAAAGCTATTGCAAGTAGGAAGTGACTACACTCAGTTTAAACATGTATTTTAAATCTTGTGATTATTCCTTAAAAAATAATGTAAATAATTCTGTTTGTACCTAGAGATAAGATATGGTCAAATTTACCCTAAACACTGTACGAAAACTGACTCTTAAATTAAAATTGATTTTCCCAGTAAATTCACCACATTACAATTTGAGTGAATTTGTATTGTGGAACCTTAGAGCAACAACAATCTTGTTTCTCATTGTAAGAAACCAGTAAGCAGCCATTAACTTTTTTTCACATCTTTTTTTATTAGTGGATATTGGTTATTGTTTCAAGTCATTTACCTTGTTACTGGGACAAAATATACAACACCCAAAACTTAAAGGAGAGGTTTATTTTAGCTCACAATTTTCGTCCATAGTTGACCAGCTATGAGACAGGAAGGCGTGGTGGAAAGAAGTGGGCAGAGTAAAGCTGCTCATGTCATGATATTCAGGAAGAAAAGATAGAAGGGAGGAACCGAGGAGAGTGATACAAATACCCCCTACCAGGTTTCTGATCCACTTAATCAGACAGAGATCCTTCTCTAAACGTCACATTTAGCTATAGTCCCCCCATGGTCCACTCTTCTTCGAATAGCCCCACTGATGAGCACATGAGGTTGTTGGGAGACCTTTAAATACAAACTGTAGCAGTTACATAGATTTAATGAGTTTCATTTTGGCAAATTTGTATGTCACATACTTTAATCATTCTTCCCTCCCCCATTAATTCCTCTTTACCACCCACCCCCACCCCCAGTTTTTTATTCAGGTAGAATTCAGTGCATACATTTTAATCATATCCTTGCCTCTATTACCTGCCTTTGCACCCCACTCCCCCTCTCTCTTATTAGACATTTTTTTTTTTGATACTGAGGATTGAACTCATGACTTTGCACTTGCCAGGAAGGTGCTGTGCCACTGAGCTATATCCAGTGAGCTATAGCCCAGTCATTAACTTTTTAAATGGGATCAGTATTTCAATACAGTACTTTTTAAGACCCCCTGACATAGTTCTATGTGCCAGTTCTGGTATATGAGTAATTACCATTGGTATTTCATAGTATTCTTGCTGCTTACTGTCTGCTAATCAATAGAGAACACTGAGTAGTTTTTGTTGTAACTTTAAAACCATTTGTTGTTGTTGTTGTTAAAGAAACACTTTACATTTGAAGTATAACATCACTCAAGTGTGTATCCAGTTAACATTGGCTAGTTCTTTGTGCTTGTGCTTTTTTGCTTTTGCTTTCTTTCTTTTAGTTTGGTTTGGTTTGGTTTTTGAGACAGCATCTCACTATGTAGTTGAGGCTTGCCTTGAATTCAAGGCAGTCACACAGCCTTTGTGTATTTTTAAAGTATTATTGAGCATAAAGAGATGCAGAAATATCATTCAGGACTCTTTCTATATATGTGAATTTAATTACAATAACAGTTTTCTAGGTTTTTAGATATGTTACCACCATGTCTTCAAGCAGAATTCACAGGACAAGGAGCTCATAGCTTCTATTTACTGAAGACTTAATAAATTTTGGAGATCAGTATTGTATTTTTGTTACCTCATCTCTTCATTCTTACCTTAATCCTATGAGATAGTCATTATTATCCCCATTCAGGTAAAGAAACTATCGCCCCAGTGATTCCCCCCCAAGGGTCATACAGGTATGAATGACAGAGCTAGGATTCAGAATAAGTATTTACCTCCGTAAGATGACTACTATTATTATTCTCACTCCATAAACGAAGAATCAGAGCGTCTGAGAATAAATAACTTGCCTGAGAAATTAATGCATAACATAGTCAAGATTTAAAACAAGACAGGCAGGCTCCAGAGCCTGTGCTTCACATAGTACAGTCTTGTCCCTGGCTATTGGGTCCTGTCCAGGGGCATGGCCCAGCCCAAGCAGATCCTACCAATCTGCTTTGGGCCAGGAGCTGCCAGCTGACACCGTCTCAGTTGTTGATTCAAGCCTGTCCTACCCAAATCCAATATGTCGTCTAGCTATTTATCTCGAGGCTGTCCCAAACCTGTGACATCCGCAGGGCACACACAAACGTACTGAAGACACTCACTGGTTGACTGTCTTAGAGGGGAGGGGCCGGCCCACATTGCCCCTGCATGCACCTCACAGATCAACAACAAACAGAAGAGGGCAGCACTTCCCTACCCAGTACGCTGCAGAAAAACTAAGCAATACAAAAAGAGACCTCCACTATTCACCTGTCTGAAAGAAACCAGAAGCATGACAAGACAGAGAAACAACAAAAAGCCTCCAACCACTGACACAGGGAAAATAAGTCCAGGAGAGGTAAATACAGGAGACTGAGGGCAGCAAACATGTAATATCAGACACAGCCTCATCGGAAATAAAGAAATACTTCCATGATCTCATCAATGAATTTAAATCTGAAATTCTAACTCAGGTGAAGAAAGATATAAGAAGATTAATAAAATAAATGCTGGTTACTCCTCAAGAAGACACAAATGGAAGAATGGAGGAACCCAGAGAAAGGAGAAGCCTTTAATGAAGACTTATAAACAAAATCTAGAATACATGAAACAGATCCAAAGAGAATATCAGGAAATTAAAAACTCCATTTAAAGCTGGCAAAACTTAACAGAAACTAAAGACTCTCAAAACTTGAAGATAGATTTGCAATGTATGATTGCAAAAGGAAGGATCTCTTAAAAATAACAAGGAACCAGGAAGTAATGATACAAAGGCTAGAAGACAACAAGAGGATTTATAACTTAAAAATAAAAAATGTGAACAAAGAAGCAGGGACAAATACAAATGAAATAAAAAGGCTATTCACAGAAATAATTAAGGAAAACTTCCCAAGCATAGGAAATGGAAGTGATGTTCAGATATATGAGGCATACAAAACTCCAGCCAGCTACAACCAAAACAGATCTACACCCAGACATATAATAATCAGGATCTCAGAAATCCATCACAAGAACAGAATATTAAAAGCGGTCAGAGAAAAGAAACAGATTACCTATAAAGGAAAACTCATCAAAATCACAGCATACTTCTCGATGCAAACTATCAAATCAAGAAGAGCTTAGAGCGAAATATTCTAAGCCCTGAAAGAAAATAATCTCCAACCCAGATTGATGTATCCTGCAAAACTGTCTCTCAGATTTAATGGCGAGACAAGATATTTCCATGACAAAGAAGATCTGGGGGAGTTTGTGACCACCAATCTAACCCTGCAAAGAATACTGAAGGACAGGAGAGAGAGAGAGAGAGAGAGAGAGAGAGAGAGAGAGAGAGAAAAGAAAATCACCAGGATCCCAGTAACAATGGCAGAAAGTCTTCAATGAAAGGAGCAGACAGCGGAATGAAGGAGAAAAGTAAACAACAATGACAGAAAAATAGCAGAGCAGAGATGAGGCAGAGAAGATTGGCTATATCGCTGTTTTGTCTTGACTGATTTTATTTGAATCTGGTATGCTTGAGAGTATCAAGTCTGAGAGTAGAGGTGACTACTCTGAAGATGACAGGATTCAATAGGATGCCCATTCTGGTTTGATTATTAAGTACCTTTGAAGTCCTATAATGTCTCCAATGTTTGGTTTTTATTAATAGTGCTATGTACTGCTAAGTTTAATTATACTATGCCTGACGATATAGACAATTTTATTGAAAATAACAAGAGACATCATAGTAACTACTGTAGATCACCTAGTATTATGGTTTTATATGTCCTTTTCATTTCGTGTTTCTCTAGGAATTTGTATTTTTGACTTGTTTTGATTTGTTTCTCCTTCTAATACAGAAAGGCTAGGTTTACATGTAGAGACTTATACATGTGTAGAACTTCTAAATAGTTTACGAGAATGGATTATAGATATTGTAAAGAAAAAAGAGAGGAAAAGAAAGTATTCTAAAGGATATAACTGCATGTATGTTTAAGTGTGTGGGATTGATAATCATATTAGTTTTTGTTAGATAGATGAACAGAACTGGTTGCAGTCTCACTGTATAAATGTCCACTTTGTAGGCTTTACTTTTGTAACTTGAACAACTACTTCTAAGAGGAAAATATGTAATTATCAACTAGTGATTTCTTACTGGTTTTTGTTTTTGTTTTTTGAAATTTTGTATTATTTCTACCCTCTTTCTGTTTCATTTTTTTTTCTTTAAAAAAAATTTCAACGACTCATGCAGTTTTTCATTCAATTTTTGTCTCTGTGTTTGGAATATTCTTGTTAAGAGATAATCATTAAATGGTTTGATTTAGCAGAAAACCTTTAACTTTGAATAGAGGTTCTGAGTTACCAATGATTGTCACTCAGAGATACAGGAAGTGTTAACTTAATTCTCAGTACCTTATGCGACATATTTAGAAAAATAATTCTCTTGGAAATCTTGCAGGTTTGTTTTATTGATTTCCATTTTCTATCCTAAGGGAAAAATAAATAAAAAGAGATTAGTATCATATTATTGCTAACTTGATGATGATAAGAGACTTTTTAAAGCAAATTTTCACCTCTTAGAAGAATTTAGCTGAATATCCTGGGGCAAAGGAAAACATAAATCAGGCATTGTAACTTGGAAGGCCCATACTCATCAAGTTTGTAATTTAAAGTCATCAGCCAAGAAAAAAAAAGTTGCATTCCTTTTCTTTTTTTTTCCCCCCCTTTAACAGATTCATGGTTACATAGAAGTAATTTTATGCTATAAAAAAGTGAAAATGTGAACTTGAAAATATTTCGTACTTGGCCCCTTGATTATGGAGACAAGTGGCTGGTGGCTGGGATAGTCTTTGGAAAATGAATGAATACCCTCTAATACCCAGCCATAGAGCTCAGCTCCTGCACATGGTTGTCATTTGGGAAGTCAGTTGTGGTGGCATTAAATTTTTAAGAAAACATAAATTTAGATTTTTAAGATGAAATCTCCTGGCTTGTAAATGTTCTCTCAATTTTGGTGGGGACACTAATAAAGGCCAAGTAAAATTTTAAAAACAAACAAACATTGACAAATGAGATGGCATCAAACTCAAAAGCTTTTTGCATAACAAAGGAAATAACAATGTGAAAAGACAGCTCACAGAATAGAAGAAAATATTTGTAAACTGTACATCTGATAGGGTGTTGATTAGTATCCAGACCATATATAGAATTTAACTCTATAGCAAAAAAATCTTGATTAAAATGTAGATAAGGTTTTCTGGAAGGCCCATGTGTTAAAGCTTAGTCCTCATCTTGCTGCTGTTACAGGTATTTGAAATGTGAACAGTTGGGACCTAGTGAGAGGTCTTCCACACTTTGATGGTGTTTCTTTAGAAGGGATGGTAAGACCTCCACCCTTCATCTTTCTCTTTTCTTCTCCTGGCCATGAGATGAGCAGTTTTGTCTCACCAGGCACCTTTGCCATGATACGCTTCCTGCCTTGCCTCAGGCCCAAAACAATAGGTCTGTCAACTATAGACTAAAACTGTGAAGCAGAATAAGCCTTTTCTCTTTATGAGTTGATCAACTGAGGTGTTTATAACAGTAACATAAAACTGGCTAACACAGAACTGAAAAGATGTTTCTTAAAAGAAAACATGCAAATGGCCAAAAAGTACGTGAAAAATGCTCATTGGCAAAATACAAATTAAAACTACAATATAGTCTTATACTTCTTAGATTTTTTTTTTGTACCAGGGGTCAAACTTATGACTTTGCACTTGCCAGTCAGGCATTTATGCCACTGAGCTAAAATCCCTGGCCCCTGGATAGTTTTTATTGAAAAGGTGAAAAATAACAAGTGTTGGCAAAGATTCAGAGAAAAAGGGTCTCTTGTACATTATTGGTTGAAATGTAAACTAATACAGCCATTATAGAAAACTAAAAATAGAGCTGGTGATGGAACTCAGTGATAGAGTACTTATCTAGCATACACAAGGCCCTGGGTTCAATCCCCATTACCACAAAAAAGATGAGGAGGAAGAAAAAGAGGAAGAAGATAAGGGAAAGAAAACACAAAAATCTAATAACAAAACTACCATATGACCCATTAATTGCATTTTTGGATATATATTTAAAAGAAATGAAATCAGCACATTGACAGAATAACTGTGCTTCACATTAAGGGCAGCACTATTCACAATAACCATGATACAAAACAATCTAAGTGTCAGTAAGTGATAAATGGATAAAGAAAACATGATATATACGCACAGTGGATTACAAATTACCCTTTTTAAAGAAGAAAATCCTGTTATTTGCAACAACATAGATTAATCCATAGGACATTGTCCTAATTGAAATAAGCTAAGCACACAAAGGTGAAGCCACATGATCTCACTTATATTTGGAATCTTTAAAAGTTGAATTCATAGAAGTACAGTAAAGTGATGGTTATCAGAAGGTGGGAGTGGAAGTTGAGAAGGCAGCGAATAGGGAGTTGTTAATCAGAATACAAAGTTTTAAAATCAAAGAAATAGTTTTAAGATTTATGCCATGGCAGGATAACTACAATACTGATGTATGTTTTAAAATAAGAGAATAATGTAATATGTTAAGTATCTTAATTTAATCATTCAACATTGTATACATATACCAAAACATTACATTATACTCCATCAGTGTCTTATGATTTGTCAAATAAAAATAATAGTAGCTGTACATAGTAGTGCATACCTGTAATCCCAGAACTTGAGAAGCTGAGACTAGAGGAATCGCTGTGAATTCAATGGTTGTGTAGGAGTGTGAGAACAAATCTGAGGGAAGGGTAATTACAACTGCAGAATTTAAATGATACGAACGTTAGCCACTATGTAAACTAGATTTTTCAGTTCAAATTCCAGATACTCAAAACTGCTGGGAGGGAAATGTCCTGGGCATTTAACCCAAGGGTACTGTACCGCTGAGCTACATTCTCAGGCATTTTTTAATTTTATTTTGAGAAAAGCTGTCACTAAGTTCCCCACACTGCCCTTGAATTTGTAATCCACCTACCTCAGCTTCCTGAGTAGCTGGGATTACAAAACTGACTTTCCTTAATGTGAGATTGGCTTAACTCTTGTCACAGGTACTCGAAATACAAAATGATCTGTAGTGTATAAAGCACTTTAACTTCTAACACAAGCCTGGCAGATTTGCTGCCACTTGTTCCCTTTGATGAGCTTTATAATTCTATCATGTTTTAGATACAGCATTAAATCAAAAGATTTTATGCACAAGGCTATATTGGCCTCCAGTTTTTTATCTATGTAGGCTACCAATCATTTGTTTCTTCCCTCACAAAAGTGAGGTAAAACCACTGTCTTCTTCCAAATAATTAATGCAATTGTAGTCAATGTCAGGTATGGTTTATACAGAATTGTTTTAATAAAATGTTTAGAGATTTAATATAAGGAATATTTGATGTAAACAACTAATATAAGTAATATAAGTAATCGTTGTAGTCAGAAGTTTGCAAGGAAAACAATTATATACAGGATACATAATCTATAGTATTATTTATAATGGTCACCAAGGAGTCAAACACAAAGAAAATCAGGAAATCTGCTCACACACTAAAGACCTAGAAAATCCAGCTAAGGGCTTGAATCCCACAACAGTGTCCTGTATGAGTCCAGCTGAAGTCCTAGAGCCCATGGCAGTGTCCCCCACGAGGCCAGCTGGAGGTCTAGAGCCCATGACAATGACTCATGCAAGTCCATTTCACAGATCTGCATTGGGAAGGTCCAAAGGTCAACAGTGCAGGCTAGAAAGTTTATACCAGCAGGGTGAAGGATTTGTGCTAGTAGGTTGAGGGTTCTGCACTAGAGCCAAGAAGCAATGTTCAAAATAAGGAGCAGGGATTCCCTGAACACCACAGCCATCCTGAATGACAGTGAGGTCCCAAGCTCCCTGATGATGAGAAACAGCCAAGTTCATATCAGGATCTGAGTGAGGCTTCTCCTCAAGACTGAACAGCGCACATCTTCCCCACTGGAGCCAGGAAGTAATGCTCACATAAGGACCAAAGCTCCCCCAAAGTGAATCACAGCCATTCTCAGCAACAAGGTCCCAAGCTCCTCCAGTGGTAACAGCCAAGTTCATATCAGGGAAGCCAGCAGGACAAGCTCCTCCAGGAGAACCAGCAGCTTCAAACAACACCACCTCTTAGCAGAACCCACAACGCTACTCTTCCTCTCCACTTCTTTTTTATGCGGGCAGCAGTCCCCAGGTGGCCATCTACACTCAGCACCATGCTGATTCAGTTCAGCTGGGGTTTAAGTTGACCACCGGTTTTTACTCCACCACAGTAAATAAAAATAAAATTTAATCTGATCACCTGATTAGCTAATTGAGGATATTATGAAATTATTGCTGAAGCAGGTGTGAAAGTGGTAGTTTGAAGAAAGAGTCTTTATCTTTTAGAAATAAATATCAGGGCTGGCAGAGCACTGCCCTAGCATACATAAGGCCCTGGGTTCCATCCACAACAGCACACAAATGAAAGAGAAAAAAGGGATTGGAGAAGACTGAATATGTATAGATGAAACTGTATGATATTTGAGACTTGCTTCAATGTAATCCAACAGGGAAGAGGACTAGAACTAGAAAAAAGAGGTTATGAGTCTTGATAGTTGTAGCTGGATGACACAAACATGAACATTGTCCTAATCTCTGCTCATATATATTTTTCATAATAAAAAGTAAAGGAAATTGAGAACACAAAAATGAAATTTATAAAAATCATTTTGAGAAATACAAATTCACCAAGGAAATAGTTTATATGTTGATTTATTGGGCAGAATTAGGCTAACTGAACCACTTCTAAGAAATTGTAATAATAATGACAATGTATGGGTAGATATGATAACTTCCTCAAAGCTGCAGAGAGTATTTTATAAATCTGCTACTGAGCATTGGTGCAGTAAGAGACCAATGGAAAAAAATCTACCCTCCCAGGCTTATTTCCTATTGTTATACATAGAAATGTTCTAGATAGTATCAAAGACAATTTTGAGGAAATATCAAATGCTTTTGATAGGTCATATGTATGTATATACTACAAACTACTTTTTAAAAGGTCTAGTAGATAACCAATTTTGAGCCAAATTCAGATCTCACAAAGATATTGAATGGTTTTTCTACCTGAAGTCTGTAAAAGAATCAAGATTTTGTATTTGGAATGCCAAAAAAATATTTAAAAGAGAGACAATACAGGAGCTGTATCAACATTGACCTTGTTAAGTGAAACTCTTTAAACCAAGTACAGATGATTTTTTTAATGAAATCAGTAAAAGAATTCTTTTTCTGTATTGCAAAATTTTTTTCTTTAAAATGATATCCCCTACTTTAGGTAAATGGTAAATTACAACTGATTTGCTGAGCTGTGCTTAGCCCTGATCTGTGGGATCAGTTGAAGTAATATATGGTGGAACTTTATATTGATTGAGAGTTTTGCTGTTTGCTTTTTTATCAAGTGAAGATTTGTATCCATGTGGATAATAACCACAGATACTCACTGTTTATTGAGAGGATAAGTCAATTGCTGACAAGATTTTACTCAGGTTTCTTATCATTTTTCAGATAAGAAACTGGTCTACTTTAAAGAAAAGGGAGTTATTCTGGTTTTTGGGGTGAGGGTTGTTTGTTTTTACTTTTTATTTACAGTATCAATTTTATGCCCAGGCTTCATTGCATTATTGCAAGCAGTTCCTATCTTCAGCTTTATGTATCATTTCCTGAATTTTGATTTTTTAAATATTTATAATTCAGGTATTTTTTTCAGTGTTGACATTTCCAGCATGTGTTAAAAAATAAATACAGGATGACTGTATTCATTCTTTTTGAAAAGGTTAGGAATCATTTCAAAGCAGAATACTTTAGTAGATGACTGTTGTCTGAGAGATGACTGAAGAAGTCCCAGTAGTATATTGATGAATGACACTGGTCCAAGTTTCAGTTGCCTATAGATTCAAAGCTAATAGCTAAAAAAAGAGTATATGGAACGTTAGTGAGGATGATGAGTGAGGAGAGTGGAAGTGATAGTAATAAAAATAACAACATCAGCTGATAACGCTTGCTTACTATATGTGCTGAACCTCAGTGCCAATTCTTTCCATACATCAGGCTGACTCTTCCCTGCCAGTGTCATCTTTTCTAGGTAGTAATGAGCCAGACTGGCTAGATTAAATCACTCTCTGTACTTGCTCTTGAGACAAAGGAATCAACAAAAAGATAAGGAGTAAACTCTACAAATTCAAAACTCGCAAGTTCTAGTCAGACAGGATAGCCCCCTCATGTTATTTAAACTCAAATTTTCTGAGTTCTTTGAATTGAAAACCTGCACCTAACGATAACCTCACTCCATGCTGGACGTGGTGGTACAAGCCATGATGCTAACATTTGGGAGACTGAGGGAGAAAGACTTAAAGCCAACCTGGGCTACATAGTAGATTCAAGGTCAACCTGAGATGTGTAGCAAGACTGTCTCAAAAAGAAAAAAAAAACTCACCCTTTCCCTTTTTTCTTGTGTTTGATTTTGATACTCTGTGTTTGGGCTCTTAAAAAATACTTAGTGATAATATTAAAATCTGAATTATATAACACAGTTGTAATCAAAAGTGATACAAACATTTTTGTCTGTGAAGACTAAAATTTTTGATTATTTCATTCTTAATATTTTGTTACAAGATCAGAGTCTTTCATATACTGCTTTGTGCTGAATAAATATTAATGATAACATTTAATGTTAGTGTTAGTTAAATGTTAACATTTAATGTTAGTGATATTAATATACATCTTGATTTTCAGTCTTCCATTATAACTCAGAAAATTCAATTTTAATCTATACATCTTAAGTTTAGCTTATGATATATGTAATAGAAATGATATCATGCATATATAATAGATCATATTTCTGATCTGACATAAATTAGGCAGTTGAATAAGCAGCTTTCATGTTTATTCGAAAACAGTACAAGAGACCAAAGACAATGTTACAGAATGTTCATATAATAATTATAGCTATTACTACTGGTAAGTTTGTTTCCACTTTAATCTTTCTTTTGTAGGTGGTTGCCTATCACTATTGTCAAGCAGATAATGCCTATACTTGCCTGGTACCAGAGTTTGTCCACAACGTTGCTGCTCTGCTGTGCCGCTCACCTCAGCTGACAGCATATCGGGAACAACTTCTTCGAGAACCTCACCTGCAAAGCATGCTGAGCCTTCGCTCTTGTGTCCAAGACCCCATGGCTTCCTTCCGGAGAGGAGTCCTGGAGCCCCTAGAGAATCTCCATAAAGGTACAAATGAGGGCCAAAGGAGCCCTAGATCACCTAGGTCATGCTATAGAAATGATTATTTTTATAACATTGCCAAAATTAAATATTATGTAGCTAATATTCTACAGGGTACAATTAAGAGATAAAAGATAATACTTGGAAAGAAGATTCCTAGAGAAACTACTAAGTAGTAGTTCCTCTCTTTATAAAAATTTTCATTTTCATTTTTAAATGTAATTCATTTTTCTCATACTAAAGGTAGTAGAGCTTCCAGTTATTTGTGTGAAGCCCAAATAATGTAAATAAGTAAAGTGTGGCTCCCCTCAGTGTAGTAGAGTTTCTATGGCTAGAAACAACTCTCGCCTTTATGTAATTTTTTTTATTATTTGTTCAGGTAAAGCACCCATGTTTATACAAACCTGTATTTATACTAGAAATCACTTAATTATATACTAAGAAAAGTATTTTATAAAGTAGAAAGATACTTCATATGTAAATTATGTATTATTACTTTCTTAAACAAAATTAAATGGAATCTACCTCACACTCACACTCATACTTTTCCTCCCATTTTACTCTGCAGTTCTATCATACAGCATAAATACAGCCATCTCCTTAAAGACAGTACAACTCTCCATAAGTCTCCATTCTCTGTCCTCTTAACAGTATTTTTGTCAGTGCTGGAAGCCAGAGAAAGGATTTAGTAAGCATGAGATTCCTCAATAATCCTATTTATTCCTGAGAGACTTACATACCTTTCTCAAGGGTTTCAGTAGTACTTTAAGGAAAGATCATTTATAATTTCTAAAATTCTGGTAGTCATGTTTAAATATTTTAAATTCATTGCTGATAACTTAGATACTTAATTTCTTTCTTCTCAATGCTGATAATCTTCACATTGTCTATGCTTCTGTTATATTTTCTTCTACTTATAGCTTGATCATACCTTTTAAAACTTAAATCCTTGAAATTTTTTTCTACAAACATTTTAAGTATATTTCCTAAAAAATCTATCAGTCTCTAAATTCTATTCTGCCTTCATCATGTTTTTTTATATTTGCTTCTTTCAAATTTTTTCATACTGTTATCATCCCCAAGGATTATTCAGCTACTTATAACATCACATCTGTAGTACTGCTCATTTCTGGTCTTCTCTGGTTCTCTAATATACTGCTTTATTTTATAACAAATTGTATAGCAAATTAGAATAAAAATTCATAACTACTCATGACTGGATACGACTGGCCTTAGGGCTGCAGCTGTTCAAGACCCCAGATATCCTGAGGAATACAGAGGGAGTTTTTGTTTTTTAGACTGAGTCTCAGTATTTTGCCAAGGCTAACCCATAATTCCTAGGCTCAAGTGACCCTCCCCTCTTAGCCTCAAAGTAGCTGGAACTACTACAGGTATGTGGCACCTAGTGCCTGCTAAAAGACTGATTTCTTAAAGCACGTTTCTAACCCATTCATGGAATATCTAGTGGGAAAGTTCTGCTTTAGTCATTCTAGACTTCAAAACTTTATTGCATCCAGATAAAGCTTCATAAAACATTGCTCTGATTACTTAACTTTACAGTTCAGAAACCAGTGATTCCTTGTTCCATACTGAATTAACTTCTGGAAACTTAGTCTAATGTTCAGGGTGCTTGATGGCCTGAACCCAGCCTACTTTTGAACCTTATTATTTACTTTATCCTTATGTACCATTGTTTACATGTAAACTAAAATATTCACCAATCTTTAAACAGTCCCCTACATTTTCCTGCCTCCATATATGTACTTATTATTTTTTTAGTATCCCTTCTCCTCACATTTTTGCCGATCAGAATTCTACCCATCTTTTCAAAGACCAGTTCAGGTGCTAACCTCACTTGTGACTTACTGATTCATCTTACCCCATCAATCAGAAACTAATGTCTTTCCAAACTGACATTAGATCCTCTTTTAATACCTCAATTGATACTCAACGTATTGTTATAAAAATTTATATTTTTATGAAACATTTTTTTCTTTTGGTTTTTTTAAGACAGAGTCTTTCTGCATAGTTCAGACTTGTCTTGAACTCACTGTATGGCCCAGGCTGGCCTCAAACTCATGGTGATTCTTCTGCCTCAGCCTCCCAAGTGCTGGAATTATACCTGGCATTGAAACACATTTACTGACTGTATTATGCCAGATATTAGTTGGTTTGCATTATAAAAATTGGTTATTTCTCTGCTTATCCCTTTGATTATATTATTCTTTATGTTATTGAAGTTTAAAATTTTTTTTCAACTACATGTTCCTGTGGTGGGCCATAGAAGAGTTTAGGCATGCAAAATTCACATACAGGGAAGTTACAATTAGAAATGCATTGCAGAAGGACAGGTATTGAGGAATTAACCTCTCAGAGGGTAATGCGAAGGGAAAGGACATCACTTGTTTTATTAGATAAAGTGTAAGAAAATAAAAGCCTGAACTAATGCAGGAGCAGCAGAGAGGAGGACAGGGCCCAAGTGATGGGAGTTAAGAAAGAATAATCAGGGCTCAGTAATCTGCCAGGCACTGTGGCCCATGCCCATAATCCCAGTACTCTGGAAAAGGAAACTCAGGCAGGAGGATCACAAGTACAAGCCTACACTCAACAGTTTAGCACCTGAGAAAGATGTTTTCTCAAAATTTTAAAAGGGCTGGGGATTGAAGACTCAACTCAGGCAGGAGGATCACAAATACAAGCCTACACTCGACAATTTAGCACCTGAGAAAGATGTTTTCTCAAAATTTTAAAAGCACTGGGAATTGAAGACTCTGCCAAAACCCTGGGTTCAATCTCCAGTACCAGAGGGGGGGAAAAAAAACCCACCAATTAAACTGATAGCAAATTAATAGCCCTGCTTGATCAAGATGCAGTGTTAGCTTAACATTTGAAAGTTAATTGGTATAATTTGTCATATTAATGGAATAAAAGTGATTATCCCTATAATCATCTTAATGCAGAAAAACATTTGACAAAATACTACATCAATTAAGGATGATAATTATGTGAACTAAGACTAGAAAGAAGCTTTATTTGATTAGAGGAACTCCAAACATCATACAACTAGTGGGCAAAATGTTGAATACTTTCCTCCTAAGATCAAGAACAGGATAATCTTCCTCAATATCATCACTTGTATTCAACATTCCACTGCTAGTCCCAACTAGTAAGATAGGAAAATAAGCCAGCAAATATTATAAAGATTGGCAAAGAAGAAGTAAAACTGTCTTTATTGTTTGCCTAGAAAACTTTAGAATCTATGAAAAAATCCTATTAGAACTAATAAATGCAAAACTTCATAGATAAAGTCAATGTATAAGTATCTAGAAACAATTGAAAAATGAAATGTAAATAGTACTGCGCAATTTTAAAACATAGCCACATTCTTTGACATTCATCCCATTAAGAATGTTCTTCCCATTCAGCAGGCTTCTAACTGCTTTAACCAACAGAATACTGCACATTGATGCTGTATGACATCCAAGATTAGAATATAAATGCAGCTCTCATCTTTTTCACTGAAACATTTTTTACAGGCATGTATTACCATGTAAAGAGTCTAGCTACCTTGAAATTGCCATGCTGTGAAGATGTATAATCCTGACACAAAATTTGTGCATGAGAACTTTCCAAATGATTCTAGCCCTGCCACTCAAGTAACTCCTAGATGTTTGATGTAGTAAAGATAACTAGAACAGATATTTTCAGTAGCATCAAAACCATGAGTACATAAGAATAAACTTGACAAAAGATGTCTGAGATCATTACAGTGAAAGCACAATGAAATCTTTGCAGGATATAATTAAAGAATTCAGTAAATGGAAAAGATATGCTGCATATATGGGTTGAAAGGTATCAGTTTTTCCTCAAACTGGTCTGTAGATTCAATGTGATTTCCATCAAAATCCCAGCAGGTTTTTTATGTGAAAGTTACAACAACTAGAAAATCGTAGAAAAAAAAATAACTGAGAAAAAACAAGAATAGAACAGAAAACAGAGAATAGCTTTAAAATTTTTGAAAAATTGATAGTATTTCATTTTAAGACTTTGAGCATTACAGATTACTACAATAATCATGATAGGCAATAATGTTTCACTAAATATTTAACAACCATATTAGAGTAAAGCTTATTTGTTGCATAAAATTTAAGCAGTCAGCTCTCAGGAGCTAGCATGTGTCAGCTCCAACATGCCACTGATAGGTAATCACACAACGATGGAAAACAGAACGATGGAACACAGTGGAGAATATAGAAATAAATCCAGACATAAATGTAATCTATTGCTCTTCTCAAAGGTTCCAAGACAATTTGGGAAAAATAATTCTTGTTATTAGATGTCCTGGGACCACTAAATAAATGTATATGAGAAAAAATGAGTCCCAGCCACATATAGTGGCAGTAATGTTGTGTGGTGTGGTAGCATGTACCTGTTCTCCCAGCTACTTGGGAGGCTGCAGCAAGATGATTACAAGTTCAAGGCAAGCCTGCATAAATCAGCCAGACATTATCACAAAAATAAAATAATAATTATTATTACTATTATTATAGGCTGAAGATATAGCTCAATAGTAAAGGGCCCCTGTACTGCCAAACAAACAAACAAACAAAATCTCAGTCCTTACACTGTACTTAAAAATAAATGTAAGACGGATCAGGGGCCCAATTAGAAAAGCTTAATCTCTGGAGGCAACAGAAGAAACATAGGAGATATCTTCACAACTTGGAGTAAGTAAAAACTTCTTAGGATATATTTTAAAAGTTAATAAATAGCCAAGTACAGTAGTCCACATCTGTAACACCAGCTACTCAAGAGCCTGAGGCAGTAGGATTACAAGTTTAAGACCAGCCTGGACAATTTAGTGAGTCCTTGTCTCAAAATTTTAAATATACACGGCTAGAGATGTAGATCACATGAAAACAGAAAGTGATAGAGTTCATCATCTGAAATCTGAAATGTCTTCTCAGCAAAAGCTAACACTAAGTAAAAGGAAAAGCAAGTCACAAAAATGGAGAAAATACTCATCTCTGTGTGTGTGCATGTATATAAGAGAGTGAAGAAAAAACATTTGTATCCACGGTACATAAAGAATACATGCAAGTCAATAGTAAAAAGATAAACAATACACTTTTTTTCATTTATTTTATTTGTTTGTTTTGTGGCACTGGGCACCAAATCCAGGGCCTTGTGTATAACAAGCACATACTCCTTCACTGAATTATTTCACTAGCCCCTTTTTATTTTATTTTGAGACCGTCTTACTAAGTTGCTCAGGATGGCCTTAAACTTGAGATCCTCTTGCTTCAGCTTCCTGAATAGCTGTGGTATAAGCATGTGCCACCATGCCATCCAACAATCCAATTTTAAAACGGATAGGCTATTTAAACACCCCACAAAAGAACATATGTTGATACCACACAAGGACATGAAAATGTGCTTACTGTCATTAGTTATCAGGGAATTGTAGCTTAAAATTATAATTTACCACTTCTAACCCACAGAAATAATTAAAAAGAATGAGCATTAAACGTTGATAAGAATGAAAGATTACTAAAACTCTCATTGTTTGGACTGTAAAATGGTGTGCCTACTTTGGAAATCTGTTTGGCAGTTTCATATGAAGTTACATATACATCTACTTTATGACCAAGCAATTCTGTTCCTAAGTATTTACTTAAGGGAAATTAAGATATATGCAAAAAGACTTATATAAGAATGTTTCTACTACCTAGCAAGACCCTGTCTCAAAAGCAAACAGAAGGGTCCGGAGGTTTATCTCAGTGGCCTAAGTGCCTGCTTGTTAAACGCAAGGTCATGAGTTCAGTCCCCGGCAACAAAACAAAACAAAACAAAAAAGCAAAGAGAAGTAAGAAATGTTTCTTGGAACTTTATTCATAGTAGTCAAAAACTGGAAACAACCAGATGTTCATCAATAGAATGCATAAACAAATTGCATATTCGTTCAATGGAATATATGTTAGGAATAAAAAAGAGCAGCCTAATAATACATCCAACAGTGTATATGAGTCTCAGAAACATTACATTTGGATAGTCAGTATTTCTCACAATAGTTTTCACAAGTATAATGAAAACAAATGAAATGCTTTTGAAGTTGCTTAGTAGACTTTTGCTTCAGCCACAAATGTGAATGAAATAGTAATTTGTTTTTACAGCTAAAAGATAATTTAGATGCAATGCAAAGCTTTTTTGATAAAAATATTGTCTGAGTCTTTTCACTTCTAATGATTTCTGTGTAATACTTTAGTATAAACTCATGTACTAGGATTCAGTCTAACTTTACTACTAGCTACTTTCTCCTCTCCAGAAGTCTTTGCAGTTATTTCTCTTAGGCACCTAGGTCAAGTCTAAAAATGGGACTAGTAAAGAAGACAGTTCAAATATTTGCTAAGGGTGTGTGGAAGTGGTGAGTGTATCTTTTTAAGAGACTAAAAATGAACGTTCAAGGGCTTGGGAAGCCCTTGCAGTGACGTGTCAGTGCAATCGCTCTTAAGAACCAGTCCATTTAAAGTTTTCAGTTAATCCATGACAAAAATTTAAAATTGGGGACTGCCTAGAATTTATGTGAATGTAGATATAATATAGTTTTACATAAACTGTATATGTATACAAAGTTTAATATCTTTAATTTGTAATCTTAAAATATTTTATTCTGTGAAATAAAGTTGATAATGGATGATAGTTGTGTTTTTAATGTTCTTAGCAAAATGTAAGTAGCAATTCTTTGTTAGTCCCTAAGATTTCTTAAATTTTCTTCTGTAAAATCTTGTAAAAGTTCCTGAATTAGTGTATTACTTAAAAATCTGCTGCCAAGTGCAGTGGTGCATGCCTGTAATCCCAGCACTTGGGAAGCTGAGGTAAGAGGACTGCTGCTCAAGGCCAGCTGCAACATACAGCAAGATCCTGTCTCAAAAACCCAAAACTGAACAAATGAATGACATCTACAGAAGCTTGAAGATCAACATGCAGAAGCATTTTCCTAAAACTGGTTACATTTAAAGACAAAGTCTGAACATAAAATCACATTTCTTAAATCTTTGAGAACCCTCATTTACCAAAAGAAAAGGAATTATTTTAGGAATAGTTTTCATTGTTTTGCACTATTAGTAGCATTAGTGTAAATTCTTTTCATTTATTGTTATGAATCCTAACAATAGGATTCCCTAGATATCCCTAGATAAGCATACCTTTTGCTACTTAACTGATGAAATGACTTGTTGATATTCATATACCTGTGTTCATAGATAATGGGTAATTCCTTCAAAGGAGAACCTTTAAAAGAAAAACAAAAGCCAGGATTTAGAAGAGTATGTTGATCTTGATTAGAAGGAAAAAGTGTTTTTCTTTAAAAGAAATAATATATTGTCTTTTTTAAATTCCTTTGATGAGTAATACACTCTACTGGAAATTTGTGCAAATGAAAGATTAATTTTATTAGCAAATGGATTATATCTTCATTAAAATTTCTAGATCATACTTCAGAGCATATTTCTTTTTTCTTTTTGAGACAGGGCCTCACTACTCACCATGTAGTTTAGGCTTGGTCTTGAACTCACTTTGTAGCCTAGGCTGGCCTCAATTTCTAGGCAATCCTCCAACCTCAGCTTTTCAAGTGGTGGCCTTACAGGCATGTGTTATCACAACTACCTTTACTTTAGAGAATTTTTTGTCTTTTTGAGACACTACAATTCAGGCTGGACTTGAGCTCATTTTGTAGCCAGGATTTCCTCAAATTCACAGCAATTCTCCTGCCTCAGTCTCCCAAGTGCTGAGATTAGAGCTCTTTCTTGATGTTTATGCTTGAGAATGTGTTTGTACTGTTTTTTTCTCTTAAAAAAAAATCTTTACAGATACATTATGACCAGCCTTTTTGTCCACTTGAAGATTGTGTCTTTCTTAGGAAGGAACCTGTGTGAAGTTAAAGAAGGTATACAGTTGATGAATGTAGGCAGTCTATTGTGCTGGTAAATTTTTAACAGCCCTCCAGGATGGAAAGGCTGATTTTAATGGTTGCCAATTTCCATTGTGTATAATTCTCACCATAGCCACTTTCATGCTACCAACTGTTTAAGAACCAGCCCTTGAAAACATTGCAGTGGGCTCTCCTGAGCCATACACAGGATGGTTCCTGCTCACCCCTGGTCAGGATAGATGGTGGTGCTCAGACAGACACAAAATAGGAAATCCTTCTGTGAGACTTAAAGACACAGTTAAGCTTAAGGGAGCCAGAGTCCTTAAAGTCAAGAACATAGTAGCCCCCAAGTTGCTTGAGTAAATACTGATTAGTTTCAGACAAGTCCTCTCTTTTTCTTAATTGTTTGGATTCCCTGAGTATTTTTTCATAGTCCTATATTACCTACAATGCCACTTCATTGTTAATAGTTAGAGGTAGAATCCATAATTCATTTCTTTTCCTAAAATGTCACCACAATAAAGCAATAATTTAAGAACTGCCATATAATATTTAGAGTATGCAATTAAATTACTTCATACAAAGCTTTTGCTTTAGAGGAAAAATATAAATGTTTATTAATTATCATAAGAGATCTGTGTAAGTTGAAATGTAAAACAAAAATAGCATGTATAATTTGTTTTTGACTCTTGACAAAAAGAACCTATCTTATTTAGAAGTCTATAGACTTTTTATTTTGAACTCAGCTTCATTTTTATTTTCCTCCACAGATAAAACTTATTTCTAGACCAGACACTTAATGACTTCTTGCTTTCTTCCCTTCAAATCCTGTATGGTTCTACCAACTAGTACCTTTTTTTACCACTCACACTTGATTTATACTAAAATGTTCATTTGATTTGGGGATTTAAAAAATTCTCATTTGCTCAATGTTGTTCAAGAATTGAAAAGCATTTAATGAGAAAAGAAACCTTAAGACTCACTCAACTCCTTCTTTGGCTGAGCCCCAGAAATAAACTGATTTTGTCAATCAGTGATCAAGTGGAATCTAGAGGGGTAGTGAATCCAAACAGCCAGGTTTTTTTTCCACATGACTTCTTTCCTGGGAAGATCACTCTGGTTAATTGAGATTACTTAGGGTGTAGTCTAGGAAACCATAAAGATCTTCCAACATAGCCTACCTGATTCAGGTCTATTAGTTAGGGTTCCTTTTCTGTTCATCCCTTCCCACTACATGGTCCCGTGTAGTCCTGTAGACTGCTTTAGACTTTTAAATTAAACTTTTTTGGGGAAATTCCCAAAATAACATATGACACTATGCTCTCTAATGCTATTAGATTGGTACAGGGGGGAACAAGCATTCTTTTTAGATTTTTCATATGTGAGAGAAAAATGAGTTTCCATATGCAAATTCTTAAAACTAGTATTCATATTGTATCACAACTGATAATATGGATATTCCTGAAAATTGTGATTCATATGCTCACATATATGTGACAAAACCTTTTATACTATGAAAAAACAACACAGTTGAATTCATTAAATGAATTATTTCATATCTTTATAAAATTATTTACCCTGAGCATTCAAGGCATGAGAAGGCTTTCTAACATTTTTTTCTGGACAGATATATGATCAAAGACCGAGTTAGAGCTCACATATCTACTTGGTAATTATTAAGTAATTTGTTTCTTTCTATCTCAGAGAGAAAAATCCCAGATGAAGATTTCATCATTTTAATTGATGGATTAAATGAAGCAGAATTTCACAAACCGGATTATGGGGATACAATTGTATCATTTCTGAGTAAAATGATTGGAAAATTTCCTTCTTGGCTCAAACTAATTGTAACAGTTAGGACCAGTTTACAGGTATGTGTTTGTTTTTGAACTATAAATTATTTCCCTTGGAAAGGGCTTAAACTAAAACAATTCTAGACTCTAGTTCCCTAGCAAAGATACATGCTAAATCTCTACTAAATACTAGCACCTATCAAGAATAGTTCCCAAAGAGAGTAAGAGATATGATCTTTCTATATATAACTTTAATTCCCACTCACAGTCCTCTGAATAAGGTTTGATAAAATGTCCCTGTTTTCCTGGATTTGTCCTAAGGACAGCAATACTTCTAAATCATTTAATACTATGTAAAATCCAGTTCAACCTACCATCTCAGGACAGATTTTGTTGTTGTTTTGGTACTGGGAATCAAACTCACAACCTTGCACTTGCCAGACAGGTGCTATGCCACTAAGCTTAATCCCCAGCCCCAAGACGGAATTTTTTTTTTTTATTCTTCCCTCTGCTTTCTACTTTAACAACATTTCTGTAGCATTAAGGTGAATGTTCTATGTCTTCTAACAAATATTGACAGTATTAGGACTCTGAATTTATTGCAACTAGGAGAAAGTTGTGTTTTTTAAATTTATTTATTATCGTCCTTGCTTGTGATTGTTCACTTAATGGCTCAGTTAATGATGGTGAACCTATGGTACATGTGCCACAGCAGGCTGTTGTATCATTGAAAGTCCTAAAAGGTTTGCTATTGCTGGCCTAGGCAAAGTATCAGGAACTGGAACTAAATCCTGTAAAAATGTATGGGCTAAGGATAAATGATTCCACCTTTCCCTCCATTGTTACTGTAGTCAGATTGGTATTCTTTACATATTTACACATAGTTTTGGGGGTGGATCCCTCCCCAGGTATGATGACACACACCTGTAACCTCAGCTACTTGGGAGACTAAGATCTGAGGAACAGAAGCTTAAGGATAGCTTGGGTGACTTAGAAAGAACTTGTCTTAAAAAATAAAAAACAATGGTGATATAATTCAGTGCTAGAGTACTTGTCTACTGTGTGTGATGCCCTAGGTTCAATCCCCAGTACTACCAAATCCTCTTTTCATGAATATTAAAATATTATACATTATTCACTTACTTTACTGTTTTGATACACCTCCCTGTGATAATTATTAATACACAAAAAAGAATCTTGCAGCAAGTTCCCCTTTTCCCTTATCCCAGGCTTTTTTTGTTCCTACATATGGCCAGTTACTTTTACTGCTTTCCATGATCAGAAACTATATTTTTAATCCTGACAATCTCCTTACTTATGTTTATTATTAATTTTAAAGTAATTTGAGTTAAAGAATGTGTATAATCAATATAAACATATCTTACCTCTAATTATTCAATAGTTTTGTTAAAGATGAAAGATAAAATTAAGCCTCAAGGAATGTAATCTTTGTTTTTACCAAATGTATATTTAGGCTGTGTTAGCTTCACAAATACTTTCACATAATGCTATCTGCAATTGCAGAAAAAATTTTGAAGTACGTCTGTGTGGAACAGAATTTTTATCTGTACCACAGAAGAGGAAAAGTACAATACATGCTAATCTACAAAGTCCATATTTCATTGACTTCACACATATAGATTGGTCCACTGCAGCATACATGCTAGACAAGTATTCCAGCACTAAGCTACATCCCCAGTCCTTCAACTAAGAATTTTTAAAAATTATTTACTTGTACTAGAGATACAGCTCAGCTGTAGAACATTTGCCTAGCATGAGTGAGGTCCTATGTTTAATTCCCAGTACAGAAAAAAAATTTTTTTTCTTTTAGCACTGACATTCTGAAATAATTCATAGGTTTTAAAAAATGGTCTCACAGTCATTATTTCTGCAAACATCTCTTAAGTACTTGGATTGTATGAGGCACTGTTCTGGAGGTTGAAGATTTAACTGTTACTAAGACACACAATATCCCTGCCTTCATAAAGCTTATGTTCTAGTTGGGAACAGAAAAAAATTAAATATATACTAAAATTACAGGTAGTATTAAGTGTTATTGAAAAAATAAAATGAAGTAAAGGGATATATGGAGATGATAATTGTTTTAGATAGAGCCTTTACTATTAAAGGCTTGTCCAAGGTACCATATAAAGTGATGAAAATGATGTACCTTTTAAAAAGATCTCTTTATCTGATGGCTGTGTAAATAATACAATACAGGGGATCAAGGATGTAAGTAGAGGAATGGGGAGGTGGCTCAGTGGTACATCACTTGCTTAGCGTAGCCAAGGCCCTGGGCTTAATCTCCAGTGCCACCAAAAAATAATAATAATAAAGAATTCAAATAGAAACATAGATGAAAGATGATAGTGACTGACTTACACTAGAGTGGTAATGATAGAGACCATGTGAAGTGTCATATTCACAATATATTTTGAAGGAGTGTCAGGACTTGATGGATAGATTTTGGTTATGAACTACAGAGAGGATTCAAGAGTAGATTCTGAGGTTTAGATGAGCAATTGAATAGAGTAGTGATTTGAGGGAAAAAGAAAAATTACAGATACCTCCAGGAATTTGATCTTAGTGCCAATGGTAATTCCATTTACTGACATGAAAAAGGTTTTATGGGGACACAAAATTTATTAGTTCTGATTTAGTCACATCAAGTTTGTCTGTGAAACATCTAAATGTAACTGTTGAGTATAGAGGTATAAGATGGGAACTCTGGGCAGATAAATAATCTGGAAACATAAAGGTATCTTCCACATATTGATGGTGTTTACAACTAAATACTCTGTTCTAGGGAATGAGAATATCTAGTGAATAGAAACAAGTAAGTACTTAAACTCGGTTTGGGGGCTCTTTGCTAGAAAATGAAAATAAAAAGCAGTAGGAGAGGCTGATAAGATTGACTAGTATGCTAAGAGAAAAATGAGATGAGCATGCTATGGAAGGAAGCAAACTGCAGAAACTCAAAAGGTACAGAAAGGTGTGGTCAGCTGTGGCAAACACTGAGAGAAAGGAATTTGGTAACAGAAAAGTAATTAACTGATATGACAAAGTCAAGATTACTGATAACCTTGACAAGAACCATTCCAGTAAAGTATAACATTGAACCCTGATTAGAATAAATAAGAGAATAGAATGAGAGGGGTTAGAAATAACATATAGAGAAAACTTTTCTGTAAGTCTCCCTGAAAATGAGAAGAGTCCGAGGCTAATACTGTAGATTGAAGGAAGCATATGCGGTATATATCTGTGTGACTCAGTTGAGAAGAAGAAATAGATTTAAAGGTGAAAATGGGTACTTAACAGAAGCAGAATCTACAAACGTAAGAATGATAGAACCCAGTATTTAAGAGTCATCACTAAGCCACCTTCCCCCAATATCATTTCCAAGCCAAGCACCAAAATGCCAAGCTTTCTACTATTAGAAATATTCCTTTCAACGCAAGAATCTCTAGAAGGTCTATGTTAACTGTAGTCCTTTTATGAGGAAGGTTAGAAAGCCACACTCTGTTTTGTTTCTTTTTTATTACAGGTCACACAGTTACATGATACTCTTCAAATCCTTACACATTTGTCTAACTGAATAGACTTCATACCATGATTTACACTGGAAAAAAAATACAACCAGAATTATGCAGCACTCCATTTTTCATGTCAGCTCTAAAATAGGAAGGCTGTTCAGAATACTGACCATGACATGATTCCTCAAGTCTCTTTACAAAGACCCATGAAAATTTTTTTCACATCTAAATATTAGGAAAAATGTTGTGTATCCCTCCTCTGCAGCTAATTTGTTTTAGTCTGTGGATACTAATACTTGATCATGTTTTCCTCTTTTCTTTGACCACTAAGAAGTTCAGAGTAAATTTGTAAATGTCATAGTTTATCCACAAGAGTTAGGGGAAACTGAAGGTCTTTCTGTCTCTCTCTCTCTCTCTCTCTCCATCTGTTTTAGGAAATTACCAAGTTGCTGCCTTTCCATAGGATTTTTTTGGATCGACTAGAAGAGAATGAAGCCATAGACCAGGACCTGCAGGCTTACATCCTGCACCGGATACACAGCAGCTCAGAGATCCAGAATAACATTTCACTTAATGGCAAAATGGACAATACAACATTTGGAAAGCTCAGTTCTCATCTTAAGACCCTCAGTCAAGGGTCCTATCTATACCTGAAACTCACATTTGACCTCATAGAGAAAGGCTATCTAGTGTTAAAGAGCTCTAGCTACAAAGTAGTTCCTGTTTCACTCTCAGAGGTTTATTTACTCCAGTGCAATATGAAGTTCCCAACCCAGTCTTCCTTTGATCGGGTGATGCCTCTCCTGAATGTGGCAGTGGCCTCTCTCCACCCACTGACTGATGAGCATATCTTTCAGGCCATCAATGCTGGTAGCATTGAAGGCACACTAGAATGGGAAGATTTTCAGCAGAGAATGGAGAACCTCTCCATGTTCCTAATCAAGCGCAGAGACATGACTCGTATGTTTGTACATCCTTCTTTTCGAGAATGGCTTATCTGGAGAGAAGAAGGAGAGAAAACCAAATTTCTCTGTGATCCCAGGTAAGATATAGATCTATAATGAATAATTCTGAGCCTATTTTGTACTTAAACCATGGAGCATGGGTATTCAAAGTAATGGGAAGTGTTCTTCATTGAATATTTCCCGTAGAGAAAATATCATTGCTGTTCTCAAGGCAAAACTATGATGAAAATTTAGTAAATTATATTCTTACTGTGTTATTTAATATTTAACATCTGCACAGATATTTAGAATATTTCCCTAAATTCCTGTGTTTTTCCTAAACAATCTTTGCCACACATAACCATTTAACAGATTTCTCATTGTTCAGATACTGAAATTTTTTGACATATTTTTCATCTCTTCATCTTAGAGCATTTTAAATTTTAAATTTTTTATTGGCCTTTTTAAGGTGATTGATACTCACCTGTAACTCTAGCATTTAGAACAGTTTAATGCTACCAGTTGAAGGCTAGTTTGGGCTACATAGCAAGACCTTGTCTCAAAACAAACAACAACAACAAAAAAAGTGAAAACCCTGTAGCTGACAAAGACTTGATGAAATCATATAATCTAGTCACTCTGGTTTTAGATAATGTGCCATTTTTCCCCATTTAGTTATAAAGGCCGTAAAGGAACTGAATCACGTGACCAAAGTTATAAAGTTATTAAGGAGGTACAGAGAGAAGAAATAAAATACTAAAATATGGTAAATACCACCCATCTCAATCCTTGCATCCATGGCAGGCATTATTAATTAACCACTGCCACCACTGCAGCACTCTTTCCTCATGAATTTGACCCAAATTTGAGAATCTTTATCAACTCAACAAACTAGACCTTATATGCAACTGTTTACCATTCTGTTGGGTAAAACCTAGTTTCCAGCATCCTCATGGGCTGTGCTTTCTACTCCTCCATATTACCCTTTTATTACAGGAATCTTTAATAAAATAAGTGATTTCAAAAGTTAAAATTAGTGCTAAATTCCTGGAAACAAGACTCCAACAACATAACTCCAGTTTCTTCTGACACAAAAATAAGAAAGGCCAAATTTGACTTGTTTCCTCAAACTGTGACTCATCAGAGAACCTGAAAATCTGATGACGCTGGGATTTTATTGTCCTTGGGACTGTGTTCCACAAACCACTGTGCTTGTGAACATGCTGCTTAACCTACTTCCTGCTGATTCATTGGGAAATTGGTCCAGATTCTGATGGTGATAGTAAGCCAAACAATAGAATGGATGGTATTTTTCCATGACAAGGCAAAAAATTTTTTAAAGAAATATGCTATAAGGGAAAGAAAAGGAACTGTTGAGTCAGATTGTGTGTATGAAAATCTTACTTCTACAACTGTAACCTTTGGAAAATGTTACATGGAAGTTTTGAGACTTAGTTTTCTTACCCACATAGAAGCATTATACTGTACCTTTTTCTTGGAATTGGTGAGAATTAAGTGAGGTCTTGGAGATAAACACCTATAATAGTACAGAGTACAAAGAAATGATTCAGGGTATGTTCTTTTCCCTCCCCCTCTTCATAGTCCTGGAGACCCTTCATGTGTGCCTAAATCCTGTGACTAGTAAGTTCAGCATTCTTCAGCTGTTAACATTTTAGGCACAGAGTTTTTAGAAACAAACAAAAAACTGAGTCTGAGTCTGTTACATAAATTGTATGGTTTTTCCCAAAGCGTTTTGTTGTAAGGTAGTCTCCCCTTACAAATTTTCAGGCACCGCCCCCCTCCATTGGATCCTGAAACTGCAGGCAGGACTAAACCATATAGGTACTGTAGTTTTTCCTATTTGTACATAGCTGTGACAAAGTTTAATTTATAAATTAGGTACAACTTGAAATTTATAACAGTATTTAATAATAAAAAAATTTCAACAATGTACTATAATAAAAGTTGTATGACAGTCAGAATTAGCTTATTGTACTTTTACCTTTTCATATAAAGGAAGCACTTTACAGCTTCTCTCTGGCATATCAAAATTGTCAGCAAAGGTTCATTATTAGAGTTGCTTGAACACAAATTCTGCAATCCCATAAGATTGCAGTAACCAAGAGGGCTACTAAGTGGCTAATGGGCAAGTAGCATATATAGCATGGATACACTGGACAAAGGAATGATTCAAGACCCAGACAGAACAGGTGATTTCATCTTATTACTCACAACAGCACATTTTAAAAAAAAATCTATGAAGTGTTTATTTCTGATATTTTCCATTTAGTATTTCCAGACTGTAGTTGACACTGGGTAACTATAAACATAAAAAGTGAAGCCACTGAGGAAGGGTGGGAAGATTAACTATAAACATAAAACATGAAGCCACTGAGGAAGGGTGGGAAGATTACTGTAAATCTAACACTGCTGTAGTGCTTAATACATAGCATTAGCAACTGCATATTTAGATAATATCTACATATGATCTAGAATTACCTAATAAGCAGTTTGAGATCAGTTTCCAGAAAAGTCCTGCTCCAATATGCTCTCCTAGCCTAGGACATATCAGTGATGAAGTCCAAGGCAATCAGCCTACCACTGAAATAATATCCTTACAAAGGATGAAATCCTCAGGGACTCCAAAAGAAGAAAATACAGGTTTGGTTCATGTTTTGTTTTGTTTTGTTTTGTTTTGTTTTTTTGGTTGGTTGGTTTTGAGACAGTATCTTGCTGTGTACTTCAGGCTGACCTTAAACTCATATAGCAATCCTCCTGCCTCAGCCTCCTAAGTGCTGGGATTGCAGGTATGCACCACTGGCTAAATTATGGGGTTGTCTTGTTTTTTTTGAGTACCTGGAATCAGACTCACAACCTCATTCTTGCCAGGAAGATACTATACTGCTGAGCTTTATCCCTAGCCCTTAAAATACGTTTTTTATGCAGCCATGTCAAGGACATATGTTTCCCCCTCCATTCTCCATTTCCTCTCCCACTTCTCTCCATATCCAAGGTGTTTCAGTAGACCAGACGAGACCAACTCATTGCTTTAAAGGCACACCAAGTAAGCCAGTGCCTAATGTGTACATCTGTGCGTAACGAGAGGTCTTCAAAACAATACAGCATGCTTGTTGTCTCTTTTTGTCCATGTTCCTGGACTTTCAGTGCTCAGTTTTAACTCTGAACTTGTTGACCTTATTAGGGAATTAGACATGAAGGAGAATATTCTACTGATGTCAAAAAGTAGTTGACCTTCCTTAGAAATAGGCCACCTAAGGAAGTAGTTTCTGTCTGGGCTAAAGAAGAAAGGCTGAGAATGGCACTGGAAAAAGGAAATAGTAGAGCCAGAGGTCAGTGCTACATCTAAGGTTGTATTTTCTTTTCCCTTCCCCATTCCCTTCCCTCTGTAGTGGGAATCAAACCCAGAGCCTTCACATTGAGCTACCTCTCCAACCCTTTTTCTCAGCAACCTGAGACAGGTCTTGCTGAGTCACTTCATTACTTAGGCTAGACTTGAATTTGAGATCCTCCTGCCTTAGCCTGCCAGAAAGGTAAAATTACAGCTGTACAACACCATACTTGTTATAAATATAGTATTACTAGACTTCCAGCCAGGTGTGATAGTAGCTCACACTTACAATCGCAGAATTCTGGGAGACTGAGGCTGAAGGATCACAAATTCAGGACCAGTCTGGATAATTTAGCAAGACCTTACTCTCAAAATAAAAACAAAAAGGGGCTGGGGATACAACTTACTGTGTAGGTCCTGAGTTAAACTCATAGTACTGGTGGGGTGGGGAGAAGAAGACAATTATTGTCCCAGAATCTGTCCAAAGAATGGATATACCAGAGGAAATGGTATCATACTGCATAAAGAGTTACAGATAATATTTTTTCCTGGATTTGTGTTTTTTTTTACCAAAATATAAGCTAAGTATCACTAAACAATCATTTGTTAGGACCAGGGATTTAGCTCAGGTCCTGAGTTGGATCCTTGATACCAAATAATAATAATAACAACTTGTTATCAAATACATTGTTATTAAAACTTCCATATGACATCAAAAGATTTGGATTTGCATTCTAGATAAAATGTGTCCCGTAGCTAGACATGGTCGTGTGTGCCTTTTGTCTCAGCTACTCAGGAGGCTGAGGCAGGAGGGTCACAAATTCAAGATATGAGCATCTTAGTATGAGGTTGTCTTAAAAATAAAACAGAAAATAATTAGAAATAGGAATGTAGTACATTCTCAAGTGTAGTGGTAGTACACTTGCCTAGCATGTATAAGTGCACAAGGTCCTGGATTTAATCTCCATTACCACCACCACCACAACAGCAACAACAAAGAGATGCCTCTTGAAGCATGCAAACTCTGCACCTTACCACCTTATTCTACTTTTCTCTTTTCACTGTGCATCATTGCTGTATCTCTGTCATACCCTGAGTTTAATGTCCTATTTTATTCCCTTAGGCACAGAGATACCAGATTAATTCACTAATCTAATGAACTAATCCCTGCTATTTGGCTAAGAGTAGAGTAATAAAAAGTCCATTTGTGACAACCTGTGCATTTTAAGTAAGGTGGTTGAGAGAGCAGGGCACCAGTCTTTGTTATTCAAACCATGAGTGCCTTTGATGGTAGAAATATAAAAAGGAGAAAGTAGACAATTGGGGGCTGGAAGTTTGTTGTGAGTTTTACATAATGAGCATTGAGCTGATACAACCTGTGAGGTCATGCTATAGAAGCCTGTTACCACTTGTGTTTAGATGACAAAGGCTGTAAGTGAGGCTTTGTACGAAGTGGCTGGGTCTAGAGTGTGTGATGCTGGAATTGATTCATGGTGCAATGCTAGGATCAAGGGCACTAGGATTAAGGGTGTGAGTGCCGCCCACCCTAAGGAAGCTGGATAAGATATAAGGGATAGGAAGAGCTGTGGTCATCCCTTACTTGCTCTTGCCTGCCTACTTGCCATATACTATTTCTCCTCTGCAATTCCTCTCTGCTGCCCCACCCTGCCGTAGAGCCAGCCAACCATGAGCTGAAACCTCTAGAAACTGTGAGCTGAATACACTTTTCCTCTTTTAACTTTGAAGTAGGGTATTTTGTCTCGGCAGTAAGAAAAGTAACTAAGACAAAGGCTAATTTGGTTTAATCTGATTTCCTCGAATAAAAATAGTAAATATTATGGTGAATGAATAGACAGGAGCAAAGGCTACCCAGGTTATTCTTAGCTATGAGAATAGTTGAGTACTTACTTCTTTATGACTAGAGTTGATTGCTTAAAATTAGTGATTTGTCAAGATTGTTCTCAATTTATTTGATAATGAATTATATATTTACTTAGTGAATTATACATTGCAGACCTGGTGCTCCAATATCTGTGCCACAAAGCAAAATGTCAGAAAAACAGTATTAGGTAAAAAAGAGGGCGTCTTCTCCCAAATGAAGAGTTACTGAGTCAGGGACCTTTACAACCTGGATTCTTGTGGAATATGTAGAATAACAAAATGATATGTTACAGTTTGTGGTGATGTTGTTTGTTCTTTTAGTCTGAGCATGACTCCTCAAGCAAAATAACATTTAACCTTATCCTCACTGAGGAATAAATTCAGGGTCACTGCTTTTGATACTCACTGCAGTCCCATAGCAAACCCTTAAATGGTGAAATAGGTTCTGCTTTTTAAAAGCATTCAGAGAGAATTCAGCAAACCAGTTAAAGAAAGGGAAAACACATTCTTGGAACTAACTCAACCCTGAGGAGTTTAAGAGTTAAAGCAAAAGGGAAGTGTACCAAACATCTTTTACTGACATTTGAATATTAGTAGATGACCTTACCTCCCTGAAAGCATTAGCTCTTTACTCTCTTTTCAGTGTTTAGATCTGCTTCATTTTTAATTCTTTGTTTATTCCTAAATGGAAGTCAGTCCTCAGTCCTTTTGTTTTGTTTTTTGCCTTGTTTTGAGACAGGGCTTTGCTGTGTAGTTCAGGCTGGCCCTGAGTTTGCAGTGATCCTCCTGCTTCTGCCTCCCAAGTGCTAGAATTACAGGCATGTGCCACCATGCCCAGCTTAGAAATTAATCTTTTTATGTCAAGGTTTGCATGTATACTTTCCAGGGAAAGAGTTCATTGATTTGTAATATTACTGACGATTTGTCTGATTTGCCAATGAATATTTTTCCTATTATTCAGTTTCTAACCCCCTTTTACTATTAAAAATAAATTTGAAACTCAAATTTGAAATATTACTCCTATGATATAAGGTCATGGGTTTGCGATATGATACATGAAATCTACTAGTTTATCAATACATGGTTATCTTTCAACTTTATGAAGGTCTACAACTGTTAATCATTTGGTACCATCTTTAAAACTGTCTAACCATCAGATGATGGGTCACAATATTTTTCGTTTCCTTTTCCAAATCCAAAGTGAAGTTTGGGAAAAGTTCGTAATCAGAAGTCTTCACTAAATCCAGGTAAAACTGAAAATTACTTATTCCTACTGTTATAACCTCATGAGAAATTTGCTAAGTCAGTATATATGCAGAGAAATTGTTCTGTTTATGGTATGATGGAGAGATTATCATTTTATGGTTTCACAAATATAAATGCTTAGTGTTTATTCTTTCATGAAACATTACAGAAGAGCCAGATAACAAAACACAGAAGGGACTTGTATTCTATATTGCTTGATTTTGCTATTAAAAGTAATACTACTTTTTAAGTTGGTTAAGTTTAGTATAGAAAATACCAGTTTAAAATAATTTCATCTAGATATCTAAAATGGGATTGAAGTGGGCAAATAATTGAGAAGTTTCTGATACTGAAAGTGATATAAGAAATAGAAGCTAATTTATCCCATTAATGAATCTTTGAAGCAATGCTGGCTGAATCAAAAGATAAGAATCCCAAAGGTTTTGCTTGGTTGTCAAACCAAGATTAATGGTACAGCAATCAGAAGGTGTTATTGCCAGCTTAATGGAACTTCACAGCACATTTTCCTTCTTTCAAGTAGAAGAATTCACTCAACCTTCTCTAGAGATTTTCAAACGCAAACAGTTCTGTCTTTTTAACCATGAAAACTCACAGCTCTGAGACATTCATTTACTATAGCCTTCAGCGTATCTAGCTGGTTCTACCACTCAGATTTTACTTATAAGTTTCCATTTATTTTCATTTCTACAGACCACACCAGAGGCTTTCACGTGGATTACTTTAGCTTCTTCATTGATCTTGCCCCTGCCCCGACTTCTCTTGTCTGCCAGCAGTCAGAATGATTTTTTAAAAGCTCAATTCTGACCTTGTAATGTCTTCCAAAACTTTTCCAGTGGCCTCTTATGATCAGGTTAAACTCAAAGCCAGAGTCAAGGTCTGTATTTGTAGGGCTAGCTTTAGCCTGCCTATCTGAATTGAGCTCCTTCAACTTCTCTCTTACTCATTATTTTCTGCCAGCTCCTAGAATTTTCTTTCTCACTTTTGGGAATTTGCACTTCACAGTTTTCTCCATCTGGAATCACTGTTTCTGTCTTATTAGCACTGCTTTTCAGTCCTCCTTGAGATATCAGTTTAAATGCCACCCAGAGAGACTTCTACTTGTCCCTATATCTAATCTTCCTGGTTTTTATCTAAATCATAGCAACATTTAATTCCTTTCTAATCTGTATCACTTATTATATGTTACACTTGTTTACTGGTCACTTTCCTTTTTAAGACATGAGTCCGAGGACAAGAACCTTTTCTATTTTACCTTTGTCTTCCTAATGATTAGTAGAGTACCTGATACACAGTCAGACACAATAAATATTTTTAATAATAAGTAAATGAACAATGGTAAACTGTACTAATTTTTTTCTACTAAGTTTAAGCTTGCAGCTTACAATATTTGAAAAACTTCTCTCAAAGATCCACAGAAAATGTCTTTTTTTTTTTTCACTCTTCTTACCATGTCTCAGGAGTGGTAAAACACATATTATTAGCTAGAATTCTGTGTATGTTAATTAATATATTGAAGATTCTGTGTTCACCACTGCAGGGAATACAGATGTAAGTAAGATAGATTTATCAAACAGTACTTACAGGTTACTGGTTTTAATAGACACATTTATTACTAGCTAGAATTCAAAGCAAAATGCTGTGCTGCAGGTGTAAACAGAGCTGAAAAGGAAGAGAGAAGTGGCAAATTTTCCTGTCAGTTTTTGACATTTCACATTGTGCCAGTTCAATACACAGCAGTCTGCATTATGAGGCTTGCCAGCTTCATTGTTGGGGCAGACAAGAGCTGTCTATGGATTTAGGGCTAGTGATGTCTCAGCAGACCTGAAAGACAATAGGAAGTTATGAGGTAAAGTGGGTGAATGTAGCAAATCCCTATTCAAATTCTAAGTCTAGTACCATTCTACACATTTCTACAGATACGTCTTAGGAATATGTTACTTATAATCACTACTTACAGTTCATGTTCATCTGGCTCTTCTGTGCCCACACTGAATGTGAAACAGTAACACAAGATGACTAGAAATGTATTTAAAACTTAGCTTTTATTAAAAAGCATGAAAATGCAAAAGTAGTTACTGATTGATAAACTATAATAGAAGCAAGAATTTTTTCTAGTATGGGGGTTGAAGGGTCTTTATACTGAACTATAATCTCCAATATTTTTTATTTTTATTTTTATTTTTATTTTGAGATAGTATCTTGCTAAATCAGTAAATAAATTACCTATGCAGGCTGGTCTCAAACTTGAGATACTTCTTTCTCAGCTCTCAGCATACTAAGATTCTGGGCATATGCCACCATGTCTGGTTAGAAGCAAGAATTTTTTCAGATATGGATATCATTTTCTAAGAATGGATAGCAGCTAGCAGACTACAGTGCAACAAAAACTTTAACTGTAGGCATAAATTTTAAGATAAGAAGTGAAAATATCAGAAATATTAGTCTATTCTTAATATTTGAGTCATATTTACACCATTTCACATTACTACACAGGAGCAAGAGAAATACCAATAAAGTCCAGGCCAAAATGAATAGTATACTTTGAAGTGGATCTGAGAATCCTTGTATTCTTTCTGCTACCCAATAATTAAAATTTATTGAACCTAATAATTCAAAATTTATTGAACTTCTCTTCTACACTAAGAACTGTGCCAACCACTAAAGAAATAGGTAAATAAGACACCCCTTTATGCTATAAAAGGAAGTTAGATACATAGCAACGATATGCCATAGTATAAGGCAGTGGTGGCGAATCTATGGCACACATGCTGCAAGGGACTGTTTGTGTCATTGAATCCTCTGAAAGGTTCATCATTACTAGTATTGAGGTATTATAGGAATCTAGACAAAGAGGAAGAAGAGATTGTACTTGAGTTCAACCTTGAAGGGATAGGTTGGACTTCTAAAGGCAGCAGAGGGCTGGGAGAGCACTGCAGACAGCAGAAAAGCAGGACAGAAGCAAGGAAAAATGTAAAGGTTTTAAGTGACTTTGGGGAATTGTGCTCACCTGTAATGAGAAAATAAGATGCATGGTCAGAAAGGAGGAAAGATAGGAGGGAAAAAATCCTTGAACACCATGTTTAAGAGTTTATTATGTAGCTAACAGAGGGCCTCTGTAACTTTTTGAGGAGGAAGAATTGATGAGTTAACTCTGATGATGTGAAAGGTAAATCTGACAATAGATTGAAGAAGAGAAGACGCTGCAGATTGGAATACTAGCTATAAGGCCTATAGTCTAGGTGAAAAATGCTGAGACTTATAGGAAAAAACAGGGTATGTGAGAGAGACACTTCGCAGATACTCAAAGGTACTTGATTTTTGGGGAGGGGGTGTGGAACATAAGGATAATAGTATCAGTGACTTAGGCATTTGTCTTAAATGATGAAGGATAGTGGTGCTACTAACCAGCATAGAATTTTCTGAGTAGAGAATGAGTTCTAGGATGAAAAGGCAAGAGGAAGAATACACTTATTGGGGAAAGACGAATCCTATTTTGGACATGTTCATGATAAATTACCTCCAATTTAAAAAGATGCACAGAATATATTTAGAAATCTTACTCTGGGAGCTGGAGATTTAGCTCAGCAGCATAAGCGCCTGCCTTGTAAAGCATGCAGTCGTGAGTTCGATCTCCAGTGCCAAAAAAAAAAAGAAAAGAAAAAGAAATCTTACTCTGGAAAATAGACCAGATATAAAGCTCAAGGCATAAGGTTATGGATTTGAGAGCTATCAGCAAATAACTGATGGTAGAAGCTAGAGGGCATAAATAAGAACATACAGGTTAAGAATAGAAAGCAGAAAATTTAAAGAAAATAGAATAGTTATATGCAAATTCTAGTAGATGATGCTGGACAAGTAATAATCATAAAGGATAATTAAAAATTAGAAGAAGAAACAAATCATAGAAGTCAATGGAGAAGATAGTTTCCAGGAGAAAATGCCTACAATATTTACATTGTAAGAAATTAAAAAGTTAAGAGGCCACTTTCAGCTTTTGTCAGAATACTTGAATAGGATGGTTGGTAACAAGCCAGATTTCCATAAGTTAAAAACTAATGTAAAATAAAAAATTGCAGAATAGTTTGTGCTGTCATTGTCTGATTGTCTGTTCACTTTTTATGCTTTGATTTTGTAACTTGAACAACTACTTCTAAGTACAATATGTACTTCAATTACATATTGTTATATGTAATATATCAACTAGAGATGATTTCTTAATGTTTTTTTGAAATTCTATATCATTTCTACCCTTTTTCCTGTTTTGCTTTTTTAAATAAAAATATGAATGCTGAGATTAAAATTAGTAGAAATTTTAAAAATAAAATAAAAAATTGAAGCCCACTAACATAAACTATACTTTACAGAATTTTAGCATTGAAAGTCTTGACCCTGATTGTAGACATAGGGGAATGGCAAAAGTAGGAAGCTAAAATTGAAAGATTACAACTGTGAAACTACTAAAAGAAAAAAGAAAAATGCCCCAGGACATTAGAATGAGCAGAGATTTTTTTTTGAGAAGACCCTAGAAGCATAGTAAACAAATACAGAAAAAGAAAATAATAATAATAATAATAATAATAATAATAATAATAATAAATGAGATTACATCACACTTGCTTCTGCACCAGCCAGGCATGGTAGCACACTCCTGTAATCTCAGCACTTGGGAAGCTGAGGCAGGCAGATTGTTGGAAGTTCAAGACCACTTTGGGCTACAAAATGAGGCCAAGACCAGCCTGAACTACATAGCAAGACCCTGTCTTAAAAAGACAAATAAATAAAATAAAAGCTTCTGCACCAAAGGAAACAATCAACAGAGTAGAAACATAACCCACAAAATGGGAGAAAATGCAGTATTTGAAAACTATATATGTAACAAAGGATTGATAACCAGAATCCAGAAGGAACTCTTAAAAACTCAGTGTCAGGGCCAGGATATAGCCGAGCAGCCCAAGTGCCTGCCCAGAAAGCACAGGGTCCTAAGTTCAATTGCTGGTACCAAGGAGAAAAAAAGAAAAACAGCCCAATCTTTAATTTTTAAATTTTTATTTTTATTAGTACATAGTTACAGTACATAATGATTATATTCATCCTGGGGACTTGCTACATTTACATAACACATCTTAATTCATATGTCCCCTCCACTTTTTAGGATAGGCAGTAGACTTATGTAGACATTTCTCAAAAGAAGATACAGCCAACAGGCATATAAAAAGGGCTCAACATTATTAATCACAAGGGAAATGCAAAACAAAACCACAATGAGATATTGCCTCATGCTGGTTAAAATAGTTGTTATCAAAAAGCCTAAAAATAATGAGTGATGGTAAGAATGTGGAAAACAAGGAACTCTTAACACACTGTTGATGGGAATGTAAATTAGAACAGCCATTATGAAAAACAGAATGAAATCTTTCAAAGAACTGAAAATATGGCTCCCACATGACTCACCAACCTCACTACTGGCAATATATCCAAAGAAAATTAAATCAGTATGTCACAGTGGAGTACTGCTCAGTCATAAGGAAAGATAAACTAGAGACTTTTATAGGTAAATGGATGCAACTTGAGACCATACTCATTAGTGAAATAAGATACATGTGTAAACACTATATTGTCTCATTAGTGTGAGAAGCTGAAAGAAACGTGTAGGCATGTATGCATGTATATAAAAAATAGTTGAAGTAGTTATACTACTGATTTCTCTGAGTTTACTGAAGAGAAAGATCAGTTCCCACATTGATATTTCTACTAAGTCTCAGGAGCTACAAGAATATTGTAAGAGCCTGGCCTGGCAATACCTTTCCTTAGAACTGGCAGAAAGTGAGAAGCAAGGAGATCCTTCCTAAAAGCACTGATTCTCCCATATCCTAAGCAATGATTATCTGATAGTATCATCTGAATTTTTCAGAGGAACTATGCTGAAAATAACACTTTATCAGGTCACCTTGTGAGTTACTTTTTGCAAATACAAAGGCCCCTTCATAGCACAAAAAACCCCACTCATTTTAAGAATATTCTTTCACCTTTAGTTGCTGATAAGCTGTGGTAGGGAACTGTGATGCCATAGCTTGAATCCTTTCAATTATCTGTCTTGTGAATTTGAAAAATGATTTCTCATTCACTGGAGATAAGTGACAGTTGTTAGGAATAGAGAGCATTTTACCCTGATGCTAGTGGACAGACTGACTTACTACTGTCACAACACAGAGACTATTCTTTTGTCCTTATAGATGCATTAATAGTCCTGTAGTAAGGTATAATAAGTTCAGTTTGATTACAAATTTCTAATTCATGGGGATAATCTGTTTTAGTTTCTGCTTATTTTTGCTATGATGGAGATAAGTACTTCCTCACTCCTCCTCCTTCCCATTCTTCCCGTCCATCTATTCCTCTGTTGCCAGCCTCTCAAAAATGCTTTTCATTAGCTTAAAGTAACTCTAACTCATAAAACTAAGCAACCCTAAAACCTCAGTGGTTTACCACAATGAAATTTTTTTTTTTTCATTCACCTGAAGTCCAAAGGTACCATATAGTTCTGGAGAAGTCTGCTCTATATAGTCCTTCAAGGTTCCAGTCTAATGGCAGCTCTGCCATTTTTAATACAGTCCTTCCAAGGGTATCTATTTGGTGTCATCAGCTTGCAACCAGAGGAAGAGAGAGAAAGTGGAAGAGCAGAAGATGTTTCTGGACCAGATTTAACATGATAAATACAATCTCTGCTAATATTTCATTAACTGAAACTCAGTTGGGTGACCCCATTTGAAAGTAAGGTCTCTACCGAGAACAATTGTTGATTATAGAAGGAGAACATCATCTTTTTTTAGGCAAGGTAGCCATCTCTGTCCCATAATTCTTATCACACTAAGTCTCCCAAAGTGATTCCCCACATTTGACTCTATAATATGAACATTTCATAGCAGTATGGATTATTTTAGCTCAAAGTATAGGATAGATAAGATAGGTTTTGTATGATAAATAATCCCTTGCCACTTGGCTATAGCTATACCACTTTTTCCACATCACACAGAACATCACAGCAACTACAGTACTGTTTTTCTAGAACAAAGTGTTGTCTCTTGAGTTTGTCACCATAAGCTAACGATGTAACTATGCCATAGATGTAGTTTTGCCATTCGTGATTATGATTAGAATGATGAAAAAGCATCCATCTAGAAATATGTGAGTCCATTAGCATACATCAGTGCTACAAATAGAAACCTCAAGACTAGCTACTTGCCCAGGTAGCTAGTAAAAATCTATTAGAAAAATATAGTGTCATTTCTTCAACACCATTTATGTCAGTCCTTGTCCCTGCTCTCTGCCTAAAGTTACACTACCAAGTTTTTCTGCATAAACCAATGTGAATGACATCCTTGCTCCCTAGACTTCTTTTTTGCCACAAACGTAGTAGGTAGAACCTGAATGGGAAGAATTAGGGTAAAGATAGAGTATCACATTTCACTCTGTTATGCACATTAAGGATTAAAGATATGAGTACTCAGGCATCTTCTGTATATGTTTAAAGTCTCTTATGGTTAGTAATCCTTCCTTTAAAATAGTACTGCCAGTTAAACTATATGGAAATATTTTTTCTATCCTCACTACTTCCCCCAACTGGTGGCTTTTATAACCACATGTGAACATTTGAACTCTTATTAAAATCAGTTCTAATAACCATCATATTTACTTACAATAGGAAAGCATAATTGTGTTCAGTCATGCCTAATATCACATTTAGTAAAGCTCACTCTACTTTACTTCTTAGCTACTCTCCCAAAATCCTAGTTTTAAAAAGAAAGTCAAAAATAATGGTTGCTATTTTAAATAGGTTGAGTTTTTACTACAAAAATGAATATATTGTTCTTTATCCTGGCAGATTTTTTGTACATTGCACCCAATATGAGGAATAATATTTACTCCTGTGCCTCAGTATATTATGAGAATTTAAAAATTATTCAAGTATTTTAAAAACCCATAAGTTAGTTTGCAAGTAGAAGATGCTGTTATTTCATTGCACATGCTACTTACTATTACTTAGGAGTACGTATGTGAGAAAACGTGGCTTCTCTCCTCAATACACTCTAGTGGGAAGACTGACATGAGTACAGTGTGTCCTGCAAAGGTGCTGATGTGAGATATGTACCATGGGAATAATGGGAACCTAGAAAACAATACCTGAGTCTGTCTTAAGAACCAGGGAAAACTGCACAGAAGACATAGTTTGAACTGAGGCTTGAAGGATGAGAAACTGTTTTCCAGTGAATTTAAACAAGACAGAAGATCACAATTGAAAGGAAAACATGTTTATAACTTTACAAATAACTATGATAACTGAAACTACAAAGTGAGCTGGTAAGGGGAGACAAATAGACAAGGAACAGATATAGAGAGCCTTTAAACACCATGCTAAGGATTAAAATAGAAAGGAATATAAACATTAAAGAATTTTTAGCAAAACATTGATGAGGATTTATAGTCTATTATTGGGATGAGCCAGGGAGCAGGCAGTGGAGAATTGAATGGAGAGAATAAAACTCTTGGGATTAGCTGAATGAGAAAGTGTAAAGAGGAAAAAAGCAACTACCAGGTTTTTTGCCTGACTGACAACATTTGAAAAAATGAAAACGTTTTAAGAATATTTTATTTTGAAGGAAAGCTCCAAATTTAAAAGATGAGTCTCATTTCACAATAAAAAATGATTCAGAGATCACACAGGCAGTCAGAGAACCAAAACTAAATTTCACTATTTGACATGTTACTGTGGGAGTCATTTACATTGAGGAAAAAGTTGAAACCAAAAGATGAGGACTGTCTAGGAAAAATGAGTTTATGGTAGATAACACAAAGAAGTTAAATCGTGATCAGAGAAATAGGAGGAAAAAGAAGAAAGCAGAGAAAAACTACCAGGGTAGTGTCACGGGTGTCAAGATATGGTTTCAAAAAAGGTGGCAAGCCAAATGTCTTTATACTACTCATGAAGCTGAAGGCAAGAAGATTGTAAATTCAAGGCCAGCCTGGGCAATTTAGTGAGATCCGGTCTAAAATTAAAAATTAGAAAATGACTAGAGATGTAGCTTAGTGGTAGAGCTTCCATCCATTCAATCCCTAGTAACACGGAAAAGGAAGAAAGGGAAAGAGGGACCAAAAAGAGAGAGAGAGAGAGAAAAGAAGAGAGGAGGTAGTAAGTAATGTTGGAGGTAGAAAATAAGAGAATGTCATCAAAGGCTACGAGTTCACACTCTGGGCCTCCTCCATTACCTTCACCCCAGATAGCAGGGCCAGCTGAAAGAGTGTAAGGCCAATAGGAATCCCAAGACCCAGGACAACAGGTGTTGCACATACTCTCTACTTTAAAGGACAGAGTAATCAGCAAGGCCAGTAATGTGAAAGTGTCTGAAGCAGCAACGAGGAGACAGCAGTTGAACTCTGGAGGACCCTACTGACTGAAAACCAATGCCAGCCCCCACATCCAGGGAACAAGATCGGTTCCATACCCATCTGTGGGGTGTAACATAGACATTATCACAGACCTATAAACACCCTGAGGAGGTAGGTTCTTGGGATATCTATAAAGAACCAACTACATCTGAAGGACATCCCTCAGGAACAGACATCTCCTTTTCTCTTTAAAAGAGGCCTCACTGCTAGTGGTAGAGTTACATATCATAGGAGGTTAGTGGGCATCAACATAGGAGACAGAATAAAAGAAAAAAAGTGGATAATGGCCAAACACAGGTGGGTTGCATCCCCAAACCCCTAGCCCACCAAAGACAGACCTGAAACTCAATGAGATGGAAAACTTGAAAGTCAAACACTGGAACTATCTGAAATGATAACAACAAAAGTGAAAAAACAAGTGGAAAATGCTTTAGAGAAAATGTCTCTCAGGTTTAAAAAAATAGTGCTAAAAATAAAAGATATTTGAGAAGATGCAAAAGAATAGATGGTCTTAGAAAAAGATGAAAACAAAAAATGCCAAACATAGGAGAGAAATGGAATCCATGAAACATCCAAACAGAGATCTAGGGGATTAAAAATCTCCACTGAAAGCATATGCAATAGACTGAATGAAGCAAAAAAATAGAATTTCAGATCTTCAAGACAGAATTGCAGCTAATGTTCATGAAAGTAAAGATACCTCAAAAATAGAAAGAGACCATGAAAAATCAACCCAGCAGCTACAAGATGAAGCAAGAATAACACAAGATTAATTGGGATCAATGATAAAGCTGAAGACAGCACAAATGCCGTAACAATCATAAATATATGTGCACCTAATATAAGAGCACTCAACTATATAAGATTGTTACTAGTAGACATGGAAAATCAAATGAGCAGTAACACAATTGTAATAGGTGATCTCAATACCCCATTGTCACAAAGATACAGATAACTAGACAGAAAATCAGCAAAGAAATACCAGAGTTGAACCAAATCTGTGAACAAAGGAAGTTAATAGGAAAAAGCCATGCCCCTAAGCTACACATCAGCAGCCTGGAGAGAGATTGTAAGCCCAGTGCAGGCCCAGAGAAGAAACCACATGCTAATAGCCCAGAGAGCCTAGAGCCAGCCCCAAGAAAAAAACGATACCACAAGGCTCTGCACCAGCAGCCCAGACAGATCCAGCGAGCCCAGTGTTGGCCAGAGAAGAAGCCAGGCCTCAAGGCCCTGCCTGTATTAGGGAAGTATCAGTGAATCACCACCCCCTGCCTCTCCACCACTCCAGGAACCCCGGATAGGAGAAACCCAGGTTCTTAGTCCAATCCACTACACTGAGGGACTGACCACCAAAGCAGGAAGCACCCAGGCAGTGGGCTGATTCAGAGGAACATGGGAAAATGTCAAGATGAAGGAGCTAAAAACAATCTTAGACCTCCAGCCCACACAGAACAAGTTTAGGAGACACAGACATAGTAGGAATTAGAGATCACACACCTGAAATTTCTGAAAAGATAACAACTGAAGTAAAGAAGCAACTTAGTCCTTGTATTATTTGGCTAATTTTACATGCCTATGTCTGATGGTCTGGACAGCTATTTTGAAGATAACAAGAGGCATTATGGTAGTCATTGTTAATTTCCTACTTGTTTCATTTGGTCTTATTTTGTTTTGCGTGATTTTTTATGTCTGATGATATGGGTAGCTATTTTAAAGATAACAAGATATATTATGGTCGCCATTGTTGACTTCCTATTATCTTGTTTTAAAGTCCTGTATCACTTTCATTGTTTTGTTTTGATTGGCTTTTTCTGTTTTATTTTGTTTGGTTTTATTTCTTTAAGATAAAATAAAAAATAATTTTATTGTTAATAACTGAACAGAATTTCAAGACCTTGAAAATAGGACACTTTATAAATGATTTTCATTATCATCTGACTTCTCTGTGCTCTATTAAAACAGTCTACCAACGAAATTGAGCTTTCACAGAATTAATAAAAATCAGTGGCATTCAGATTTTATGAGCTCAAAACAACCCTAGATTCAGCCTTCAGATAGTAGTGATGGTTCCATATAAGATGCACTTGTTTGTATGTTCTTGTACTTAAATAATTCCCTTTTCATTATGGTTAATCTTATCCAGTTAAATATTCAGTAGTATATTTGTTTTTGTTTTACATTGACCTGGCATTCATTACAATTTTTTAAAACTGTGAAGCCAAAGGTTAGGATTCCTTTTTAAATCTTATTAAATGAAATCTCTTTGAGATGATTTCTGTGTAAGATGGGACTTATACTACCTATTCCACAGCTTCTTCACTAAAACTAAAATAAGTGAATGCATGAATGCATGAATGAATGAAATAATGTTCGTGTTTCAAACTTCAGTGTAAGATTTTCAAGTTAAACCTAACTACAGAGCCAGTGCTCAATATAAAAAGAAAGTTCTCCATTAGATATTTGGGCCTCCTTTTAGGGAAATATCACCAGCAAAAGTTCACTTAATATTTTTGTTCGATTAGTTCATTAGACCAGAAACCAATATAATGGTTTCATTTTCCTGTTTTCTGGTTCTCCAAGTGAAAGGAATAGAAGAGTTGAGTTAGTAGTGTTAGTACTGACACTAACCTACTGAGCCATAGACTTCTAAGTGTCCAGAGTTCCTAAAGTTTATAGCTAATATAATACAGAGATACATCCCAGAGGTGATAGTTGTCCTTTCTTTAATGCCCAGTTTTTTTTCCTAAAAATTTTTAGTGAGCATTTTTACATATTAGGCTTTATGGAGAATATCCAGATTTCTTTCATAAACTGAAATAGGACTATATATACCCTGTATGTACACATATCCCACATATCTCTACAAACATGTATGTGCTCATTCATGCTTAAGGGCGTGTATCGTTAAGTTGGGTGTGTTACATGCCCATAATCACAACACTCTGGGAGGCTAAGGCAGGAAAATTACAAATTCAAACCCATTCCAGGTAGTTAATTTAGTGACTTATTGAGACCCTGTTTCAAAGTGAAAAATAAATTAAAAAAAAAAAAGACTGGGCATGTAGTTCAGTGGCTCAGTGTGAAAGCCATGGGTTTAATCCCTAGTTCTAAAACACACACACATACACAGAGAAAATCAAATCAAATGTATTTTTAAAAAATTATTACTTTATATAGTAGCAAGTTCAAAGTTAGGGCAGTTTGGATGTTATAGTCAGGGGTTAGCCTCTGTAATTCTGCGGTTATGTTAACCTAGCCTTCCTTTGGTGTTTGTACTCAGACCAGCTGACCACACAGTTAAGAAGAGGAAAGAGGCAGTTCTGGGTTATTATAGGCAGATAAAACAATATCCAGATGCAGAAAAAAGATTTTTCTTTCATAAACAGATGGGAAATCTGTTGGCAAGGAGATATAGAGGACTGTAAGCCAGCAAGAAGCACAGCCTAGTAGAGGAAAGAGCTTGTAACAGTGTGGCAAACACATATTAGAGGTATGTACGATATACACTGGTGGCACTAAAAAGACAGTGCTGCACTCTACTCGAGGCTGGAGGCTTGGTAGAGCTGATCAGAGAAGACTTGAATTGGGCAAGTGGTTTTTAATTCAGTTAGGACCTGATGAGTATAGGTGCTGTGGAGAAATCACAGGAAGGAATCCAGTAAACATTTATACAATTACTTGTCTAAGACTGAGAAGAGAAGTCTAGATAGACAAAAAAATCTAAAGGTTGTGGATGGTGACATAGGCTCTGAGGATGAATGAGCTAATACAAACAGGATGTAATCGGAAATGCAAAAATTCTGGGAAACACCCCTAACATTTAAACATTGATAAAATAAGCATTACTAAGGGAATGGGGGATAAAAATAAGATTGCTGACAAAAAATAAAAGTGAAAATCTTTTAACGTGACCTTTGTGTGGTATAGCTGTATTCCAACCAGAAGTGATGTTCGTCCATTGATTGTAACATACATGTGATTGGGTAAAGGACTGTTAAAAACTGGGAACTTTATAATACTGATTATCTGCCCAGCAGCAAGTTCCCTTCCCCCAAAAATTAGTCAAATGAGTTTTGGTGGGGAGATTGCTAAGCCTGAACAGTTCCTCAAAACAGAATTGAGGCATTGCAATTCTAAAATGAGTCTATTTTCTTTGCAGAAGTGGTCACACATTACTTGCCTTCTGGTTTTCCCGCCAAGAAGGAAAACTAAACCGACAGCAGACTATTGAACTGGGACATCATATCCTCAAAGCACACATCTTTAAGGTAATTAACGACATGGGAAGCCTTTTTTCTTTTCATCTCTAGCAAATTTTCCTTATCACTATATATGTGAAATAAAACTACTGTTTAATGTAGACCCTGCTTGCCAAAATTATTTTGCTACAAAGTTAGTCCATCTCCTAAAGTATGCAGCGTGTTTTTCCCTTGGTCTTTAGAAAGAAAACTATCCCTGTCTTAACAGAAAGATTAAAGAGTAGTGACATCTGCACTAGCCATTTCCCAATTTGGTAGATTACTAGGTTCTCCAGAAAATGTTTGTGCATAATCACTTAAGTGAGAAACATACACACATGCTCTACATGTAACCTGTTATCTCCTGAGTACAGTCATGTTACCACAGTTAGTCAGACGTTTTCAGTGTCTAAAAAACAAAACTCAGTAAGAGTAGGTAGTCTTTTAATTTTCTTATGATTTTTTTGATAAAGGTCTTAATATTCCTGTTCCTATGATTTTTAAATTGTTTACCTAGAATAAATACTAATTTTCCTTAAAGCTACTTCCTGAGTGTCTCTCAAATTATAATTTCAGTTTTCCTCTGAGCCATTTCAAAAAATTGTACTGGTGCACCTAGAAGAAGGCAGATAATTCATTTGCTTGTGCATGTATGCATTCATTCATTTATGCAGTACTTACCGAAGCACTGTACAAGGTAGTAGAGTATAAAAGTTAAAAAGATACATCCCTCATCTCAAAGAATTTATTTTGGGTAACAGTTTTTAGTTAACACATAAAAGCAGAGAAGGAAATTCATTGTACTGATATTTCTAGCCCACAATTTGCTATTATTGCATATTGGTAGTTCTAATCCTTACAGTCTCTTCAGAGTTCTTTTTCTACCTCCAAGTTGAGAAATACTGGTATCTTAAGCAATTCTGTGGATCAGACTTCCCCTACGAGAGGTTGTAAAGATAAAACAGTTGTCTTCAGAGCCTAGCAAATTCTTCCCAGTATGTAAGCACATAGCCAGAGAAGCCTATTTTTTTTTTTTGATAAACAGAAGTGACCCCACAGTGACAGATCCTTTAATTGAACCAAAATTGTCTTGTCCAACAAATTACCGAACAAAATATGACCTTACAAACTGACCTTACTTAGAGCAGTGAAACTAAACTAACAGGCAAGGTTTCTCATTCCAGTTTCAAGTCAACTGAAAAATGTCTACTACTTCCATAAATTCTAAGATTATTATCTTTCAGATGGATGGGAAAGTAACCTAAGTATTAATCTTTTAGCATTCCTGTCTGCCTAGGATCAGATGCAAAGATGAAGTTGATGCCTGCCTTTGTGCACTATAAAACACATTAACAGAGAAATAACATGAAACTTCATTTGATCAAGCATGACTTTATCCAGAACATAAAGACCTACATTTAAATTATATACCCCTGTCCTTAGCACAGTTTTATCCTATGTTGATACAGACAACATGGTTGCCTAAGACTGGCTCCACATGCGATTAGGCCATAACTACTTCTTCATACAATGATATGACTGCAAACAGATTATTAAAGACTTAGACTATGGCTTTCTAGATACAGAGTTTGCAAGGTTCCTTAAATTCAGAGTTCTATCTTTGATAGGCATTAGCTTCTCCCAAACTGCTGGATTCTTAGTCCCCATCAGCTAAGGGTCATGAGAAACAAAGACAAGGGGCTAAGCAATGTAGCCTACTTATGTGCACTTACATATCATATGTGAGGCTCTGGGTTCAATCTCTAGTACCACAAAAAATGTTTAACATTTCAAAAGGCAAAGATAGACCTTATAATCAATTGCACTTAGAACATATAATCAGAGGTGACATGCAGTCTGGTATATATTTCTTTCTTATTTTGAATCCCGCCCCCCCATACTGGGGATTGTACCCATTGCCTTCTCACTGAGATATATCCCTGGCCATTCTTTTTGTTTAGTTTAGTTTAGGTTAGTGTGGTATAGTGCAATGTAGTTCGAAATAGGGTCTCACCACGTCACTAATTTGCTCAGACTGGGCTCAAACTTGCAATCCTTCTGCTCCCAGAGTACTTATTGCAGGTATACACCACCACATGAAGCTTCCTTTGTCTTTTCTGTATTCATAGAAAAAATGCATGTGTTCATTAATTGCTTTAAAATATGAGAAGGTTGGAGGTCTGTAATTCTGTGTGTTTGTCTGGCTGTGGAACCTTTTTAAGCCTTTTTTTTGTGTAAGAGCTTTACTGAGGTAATATTATATACCCACATAAAGCTTGCCAATTTCACATGTACATGTCAATGATTTTTAGTGTGTTTACAGTTGTGTCACCTTCACCACTATCAGTACATCTCCTCAGCCTAAAAAACCTTACACTCATTTTAAGGCATCCTTCACTCTACTTTATATGTCTATACCTGACTTTTCAAGACATTTCATATAAAGGCAACCATATAACATGTGATCTACAGAGGATTTCTTCCATTTACCATAATGCTCATAATTCATAATGTTGTAATATATATTAATATTTTGTTCCTGTTATTATCAAATAATATTCCATTTTGTAAGTATAGCACATTTTGTTTTTCCATATTTAGACATTTAGGTTGTTTCCACTTTTGGCTGTTGCAAATAATATGAATGTTAACATACAAATTTTCCATTTTTAAAAATTATTTGCTTTAAAGTCACATTTAGTATATCACAACTTAGTGATATTTAGTACATTTACATTATTAAGCTATAGGTTTATGTATGGATAATATTTCTTAAATATTCTTGAGTATATATACCCAGAAGTAGAATTACATGGCAATTGGTAGTGCCAGCACTCAAGAGGTTGAGGCAGAAAAATCATCATATTTTATTCTAGGAAAAGAAAGATATTTATGAATTATGATGAGAGATATTTCAATCTAGTTTATAATACAAAGTATTTATCTTGAGTCTAGTCACTGGAGAGATTTTGAAGTATTTCTGCAATTAGCTCCCTAAACAATGTCCTCTAAAATAGTCCTTTGGCTGCCCTGTGGTTGCTGGAGGCTGTTGTTCAGGTACAGCACTCCAGTGGGTACAATGGGCCAGAGCAATCCTGTGATTTTTGCATGGCATCTGTGTTTCTTCAGCGGCTGCCATAGCCCAGTCACTGATACATGGGTTAAAAAAAAAATAGTCCTTTGGGTAGTCAGTCTTACAACATTTCTTACTGGAAAAGAACTGTTCACCAGTGAAAAAAATATGTAAGTAGAAGAAAGGTTCTTAAATCTATGCCTTTTATTGATATCTAAATGCAAACTCTACCACTTAGGCAGTCTCAGTTTTCTCTTTTGTAAAATGATAACAGGAACTCTCAGAATTGTTACAAAGGCCATCGATATGAAATATGTAGCCAGACATGATGCCACACATCTATAATCTCCACTCTTGAGACTAGGGCAGAAATAAGGATCATGAATTTGAGGCCAGCATGGGCTACACAGTGAGTTTGAGTCTAACCTGTAACTACATAGTGAGACTGTCTCTAAAACAAACAGTAATGGGGAACAGGAGGTAACTTTTTGCAAGTAGGAGGGAGACCAAGAAATGGAGAGAATGGGGAGGAAAAGGAAAGGAGAAATAAAAGAATTAAGATATGTTGTGTACCTGTACCAACTCCTCATGATGAATATAATCATTATGTACTGCAAACACATACCAATAAAAATTTTTTAAAAAATGTATGTTTAAAAGGCATGTTATAAAATGCATAGTATTAGATATATATCTAGTTTTTATGATCATAATTATTAGTGATATTCTTTTTCCTGAAGATAAGATTTAATAATAAGTATAAATTCTACATCATAATATCACCCTATCTCTTTAGAGGTTACTAGCATGTCTTATAGCAGCAATTGGCAAAATTTTTCTGTAAAGGACTAGATATGGCTTTGTGGTCTATATAATCTCATTTGCAACCACTTAACTTTGCCATCATAATTCAAAACTGGTGAGACAATACAGAAATGAATGGATATGGATACACTTGATTTACAAAAACAAGAGGAGAGGACATCTGGATTTTCCCATAGGCCATAGTTTTCCAAACCCTTCTGTACAATGAAGAATATTGTTCCCTTTGTTTACTTGTATCCTTGTAGTATAATCAAACATGACCATGAGCAATGGTCAGATGAAAAGAGTAATAATCCACTTGAGGTTATTGAATATCTGCAATTAGATATGTCTGAAAATAGCTTACTGTGAAGAAAATGGCTAAGCCCCAAAGTTAATTTTTGTCATGATCTTAAGATTTCTGAAGGCCAGACATGGTAGCACATGCCTGTAAACTTAGCTACTCCTGATGTTGAAGCAGGAGGATCACAAGCTCAAGACCAGCCTGAGTAATTTAACAAGACCTGCCTCAAAATAAAAATTGGAAAAGGACTGAAGATGTAACTTAGTAGTAGGATTTGCCTAGTAGGCACAGTCTTCAGTCAAAAAAAAAAAAAAAAAGCCTGAATATACCTGAATACTGTAAGAGGAGAATTATCTGGTTTATTGATGTTTTTCCTGTATTTTGGGGGAGTTTTTGTTTTTAAGAAAGCAAGTATTTCCAGATTGGTAAGCAGTATTGTGAATTTAGATTCTAAGAAAGGGGCTCCATTATCATTTATTCCTGATGTAAAGAGCTCTTCTCACAGTAATAGTTACAAATATTAAAGAGGTACTTTTTCAAGTTATCGGAACATAAAATTCTCTTTAAGAAACCATCATGGTTGGAGGGCCAGGCCCACACCACCATGAGGTAAGTTCCAGCTCGCCGTCAGTGGACCAAAGAGAGTTTGGGACCATCGCTCCCAGCTGCTGGGTGCCCGCCCAGCGCCCTAGAATGCTGGACTAGGCTCCAGAGGTTCCATGGGCTTGAGTGGACTGCGCCTAGTGACCTTCATTCAACGAGGGGAGCCAGACCCACGCCACCATGAGGTGAATTCTAGCTCGCCAGCACTGGCCCAGAGAGAGTTTGAGACCATTGCTCCCAGCAGCAGGGTGCCTGCCCAGCCTCCTAGACACTGTACTAGGCTCCAGAGGCTTCGTGGGCTTGAGTGGACTGCACCCAGCAACCTTCATTCCACCAGAGGAGCCAGGCCTGCACCACCGTGAGGTGAATTCCAGCTTGCCCCTGCTGGCCCAGGGAGAGTCTGGGACCATCGCTCCCGGTGGTTGGGTGCCCGCCCAACCCCCTAAGACACTGGAGTAGGCTCCAGAGGTTCCGAGGGCTTGAGTGGACCTTGCTCAGCGACCTTCATTCAACCAGGGGAGCCAGGCCCACCCTGAATGGAGCCAAGGCCGTGCGAGTCCCAGGAACTGAGGGTGCAGGAGGTGATTTCCAACACACCTAGGGAAAGCTTTGGAACATTGCTGGAAACACAAAAATACAGGAAAATGACAAAACAAAAGACCAAAATGCAGTCTCAAACCTCCAGCCCATTCCCAAGAAAGCATAGGAGCCATGTACATAGAAGAAAATACTAGTCATACACCTGAAATGATATCAACTGAAATAAAGAAGCAAATACAGGAAGCTATGAAGGAATTCAAATCAGAAATAATCTCCCAGGTAAAAGAAGAAATGATAAAAGTAGTGAAAGAAATACTGAACACATCTAAAGAAGACACAGCTAAAAAAAATAGAGGAACAAAGCAAAAAGATAGAATCCCTGAATGAACACTATAAGAAACAAACAGAATACATGAAGCACATTCAAAGAGACATACAGGAAATCAAAAATTCTATTGAAAGTTGCCAAAACTGCCTCAACGAAACTGAAGATAGAATTTCAGACCTCAAAGATAAGATCACAGCTGGTGAACAGGAAAGGAATCATCTTCTAAAAATAACAAGGAATCAGGAAATAACAATTCAACAGCTGCAAGATGATGCAAAGAAAAACAACATAAGTTTGATAGGGATAAATGGAAAAGAAGGGGACAACACAAATGATATCAAGAGGCTATGTACAGAAGTAATAGCTGAAAACTTTCCAAACATGAGAAGGGAAACTGACATACTGATCACTGAAGCATATAGAACTCCAATAGCCATAACCAAAATAAAACGACACCCAGACATATAATAATCACCATCCCAGAAATCCAACATAAGAACAGAATATTAAAAGTTAGAAAAGACAGATCACCTATAAAGGAAAACCTATCAGAATCACAGCATATTTCTCAACACAAACAGTGAAGTCAAGAAGAGCATGGAGTGAAGTATTCCAGATCCTAAAGGGGAAAACAACTTCCAACCCAGACTGCTGTACCCTTCAAAATGGATGGAGAAATAAGATACTTCCATGACAAAGAACAGCTGAAGAACTTCATGTTCATCAAACCAACCCTACAAACAATACTGAAAGACATTTTAGCTACACATAGGAAAAAAACCACTAAGCAAGACAGACAAAGAGAATGGAAAGGTAAAAACCAACAGCAGAAAGATAGCATGTCAACAATAAACCAATATATAACAGTTATAACCATTAATGTAAATGGCCTCAATTCACCAATTAAAAGAAACAGACTGGCAGAATGGATCAAGAAACAATGTTCAACCATATGCTGTCTACAAGAAACTCATCTAACCCAAAAGGAAACTCATAAACTGAAAGTCCAAGGATGGAAAACAATGCATCATGCAGTAGGAACCAAAGAAAAGCAAGAGTAGCTATTCTGTTTGCAGATAATGTGAACTTCAAACAAAGAATGATCCAAAGAGATAAAGAAGGTCACTGCATACTCGTTACGGGAAAACTTCAATAGGAAAATATAACAGTCTTAAATATATGTACACCAAATGCCAGAGCACCCAGCTACACAAAGCAAGTATTAACAGAAATGAAAAATGAAATAAATGATAACACAGTTATAACAGATCTTAACACACCATTGACACAAAGGGATAGATCAACCAGACAAAAAATCAGCAAAGAAATAGCAGAACTGAATCACACCTGTGAACAGATGAACTTGATAGACGTATACAGAGTGTTCCATCCAACAACATCAGAATATACATTATTCTCAGCAGTACATGGCACATTCTCTAAAATAGACCATATACTAGCCCACAGAATATATTAAAGTAACTGCAAAAGAATTGAAATTATCCTATGCATGTTATCAGATCATAGCGCCATGAAACTAGAAATTAATGATAAAAGAAACTACAAAAACCCCACAAACACATGGAAATTGAATAATACACTCTTGAGCAATCAATGGGTCACAGAGGAAATTAAAGAAGAAATTAAACAATATCTACAAGCAAACAAAGATACAAATACAACTTACCAGAACCTGTGGGATGCAATGAAAGCAGTCCTTAGAGGAAAATTTATTGCACTGAGTTCCCACATTAGGAAAACAGAACGAATCAAATAAACAACCTGATACTACAACTCAAACATCTAGAAAAAGATCAAGTCAAGCCCAAAGCCAAAAGAAGGGAGGAAATTATAAAGACTAGAGCAGAAATTAATGCAATAGAGACTAAGAAAACAATACAAAGAATCAATGAATCAAAGAGCTGGTTCTGTGAAACAATAAATAAAATGGATAAGCCCCTAGCCAACCTTATTTTAAAAAGGAAAGAAGACTCAAATTCATGCAATACATAATGAAAAAGGTTAAATCACTATAGACTCAGGAAATACAGAGGATCATTGACACCTACTTTGAAAACCTCTACTCTCATAGGATCAATAACACAGAAGAAATGGATAGATTCCTAGAAACATATGAACCACCAAAACTGGATCAAGAAGATATAAAACTGCTGAATGATCCAATTTCTATTAATAAAATTGAAAATGTAATTAAGTCCTTACCAACAAAGAAGAGCCCAGGCCCAGACAGATTCATTGCGGAATTCTATAAGAAATACAAGGAAGACTCAATGCCAACACTCCTCAAACTCTTCAATTCAATCAAAAGGGAAGCAATTCTCCCCAAGTCATTCCTGGAAGCAAATATTACTCTAGTACCAAAACCTGAGAAAGACTTAACCAAAAGAGAGAATTACAGGCCAATCTCCCTAATGAACATAGATGCAAAAATTCTCAATAAAATATTGACAAATAGGATGCAACAAATCATCAAGAAGATTATATACCATGACCAAGTGGGATTCGTCCCAGGCATGCAGGGATGGTTCAACATACATAAATCAATAAATGTAATCTGCCATATCAATGGAGCCAAAAGTAAGAATCACACGATCATTTCTATTGGTGTAGGAAGAGCTTTTGATAAGATCCAACACCTATTCATCGTAAGAACCTTACAGAGAATTGGAATAGATGGTCTTTACCTCAATATGATAAAGGCCATCTACAACAAATCAACAGCCAACATCATATTAAATGGCCAAAAACTGAAAGCCTTTACCTTGAAATCAGGCACAAGACAAGGATGTCCCTTATCACTACTCCTATTCAAAATAGTCCTGGAAATACTAGCCAGAAAATTAGACAAGAGAGAGAAATAAAAGGAGCAAAGATAGGAAAAGAGAAGGTTAAACTATCATTATTTTCAGACAACATGATACTTTACATAGAAGACCTCCAAAACTCCATTGAAAGACTCCTAGATATAATAAATAAATTCAGCAATGTAGCAATGTTGTATTGATACAAAGTCAATACTCAAAAATCCACAGCATTCCTATACACTAAAAACAAAATCACCAAGAGAGAAATAAGAGAAGCCACACCCACACCCTTCACACCTAGCATCCAAAACAATGAAATGCTTAGGAATTAATCTAACAAAAGAAGTAAAAGAGCTATACAGGGAAAATTCTAATACCCTGAAAAAAGCAATTGAAGAGGACCTCAGAAAATGGAAAGACATCCCTTGTTCATGGATAGGAAGAATAAATATTGTGAAAATGGCCATTCTCCCAAATTGTTATACAGATTCAATGCAATCCCAATGAAAATATCACTAACATACCTCATAGATCTAAAGAAATCACTCCTAAAATTCATCTGGAACCAGAAGAGACCTAGCATAGCAAAGGCAATTCTAAGCAGCAAAGCCAAGGCAGGAGGCATCACAATCCCTGACTTGAAGTTATACTACAAAGCTACTGTAATAAAATCAACATGGTACTGGAATAAAAACAGATCTGAAGATCAATGGAATAGATTAGAAGATACAACCACAACTACAAACACACTCAACCACCTTATCTTTGATAAAGGGACCAAACATGTTCACTGGAAGAACAATAGTCTCTTTAATAAATACTGCTGGAAAAACTGGCTTTCCATATGCCAAAAACTAAAATTAGACCCATGCCTGTCACCATGTACTAAACTAAAATCTAAATGGATCAAAGGTCTAAATAGTAAAACAGAAACTCTAAATCTGTTGGAAGGAAAAGTAGGTAAAAATCTTGAAGACATAGGGGTAGGAAGAGAATTGATGAACAAGAACCAAACCACACAGGCAATACTTCACAGAATCAATAACTAGGATCATGTCTTATTAAAGAGTTTCTGCATGTCAAAAGAAATCTCCAGCAGAATGAAAAGAAAACCCACAAACTGGGAAAAAATCTTAGTGAACTGTCCTTCAGACAAAGGACTTCTGTTTAGAACTTATAAAGAATTTTAAAAAATCAGACCCCCAAAATTCAAAGACCCAATCCCAAAATGGGCATCTGAGATAAACACACAATTCTCAGGTGAAGAAATACAAATGGCAAATAAATACATGAAAAAATGTTCACCATCATTAGTCATTAGACAAATGCAAATTAACACCACACTGAGATTCCATCTCACTCCAGAAAGAATGGTCAGGATCAACAAAACTACCAACAACAAATGCTGGAGAGGCTGTGGAGAGAAAAGGAATTGTTCTGCACTGTTGTTGGGAGTGTAGACTGATGCAACCACTGTGGAGGTCAGTCTGGAGATTCCTCAGAAAGCTGGGATTGAAAGTCCCATTTGCCCCAGCTATTCCACTCCTAGGCATATTCCCAGAAGAACTGAAAACATCTTACCACAGTGATATATGTGCACCCATGTTTATAGCAACACAATTTGTAATTTGTAATAGCCAGATCTTGGCATCAACTGAGGAATGGATAAAAAAATTGTGGTACTTTTATATAATGGAGTACTACTCAGCTATAAAGAATGATCACATTGAGATATTTATAAATAAATGGATGCAAAATAAATCAAACTTACATGTATAAATACCATATAGTCTCCCTAGTGTAAGAAATGGTAAGAGTACATAAGAATTTATGGTAATCATGGATCCCCATTATATTGCTTTGAAATCTTGTAATGTTTTTCATTCATTGGTTGGAATGGTTTTATTCTGTTTTGTTTGATCTTGTTATGTGTGATGGTATGAACAGTTACTGTGAAGAAAACAAGAAAATATGGTAGCCATTGCTGATTTAATATCATCTTGCTCTGAAGTCCTACCGTGCTTTTGTTCTTCTATTACCATTGGTTCTATCATGTTGTGTCTTATTGGACTTTAATATGTATAATAGTATAAACACTTTTATGGAAAATGAGATATTATAGTAGACATTGTTTATGTTCTGTTATTTGGTTCAAAATGCCTTGTAATACTTTCATTCTCTTTATTGGTTTTATTCCATTTTGCTATGTTTGATATTGTGTGTGAAGCTGCACTGAACGATTTCAAAGAAAGAGTTGTGAAAGAGACATTATGGTAGTTATTGTTAATATCCAATTGTCTTGTTGTGAAGTGTTGTGTTGCTTACATTGTTGTGTTCTGTCTGCTTTGTTCTGTCCTCTTTTGTTTTATTCTCTGTAAAATAAAATAAAATAAACCATCATGGTTTATTTTTTTATTCCTTGTTTTGGTTGTTCAATAATGTGTGTGTTTGTTTGTTTGTTTGATTTGAGACAGGGTCTCACTATGTAATTCAAGCTGGCATTGAACTCATTGTGTAGCCCAGGCAGGCCTTGAATTTTTCCTCCTACTTAAAGCCTCTCAAGTGCTGGATTCACGGTGCTGAAATTACAGCATATACCACCACTCTTGACCTAAACACCATCAGTTTAACTAGGCATGGTGGTCTATGCCTGTGCATATCTCACAGGAGATCAACTCTACCAACTAAAATAGATCAAAAGTCTATATGCAAATAAAGCTAATATTCCAAATCCTAGACTCTGGCTCTACATTTCAGACCTGTTCCTTAATATTTTTTCTCCAACCTCACTGGGGCTCTCAGTGCTGCTTTGTGGTCGTGAGTTCGATCCCTGATACAGGTTAAAAAAAAAAAAATGATACTCAGATACCTTATCTTTGACAAAGGTGCCAAACATGTTCACTGAAAGAAAGGCAGCCTCTTTAATAACTGGTGCTGGAAAAACTGGCTTTCTGTATGCCAAAGGGGAAAACTAGACACGTCTGTCAGCATGCACTAAACTAAAGTCAAAATGTATCAAAGATTTAAATAGTAAAACAGAAACACTAAATCTACTTAGGTAGGTAGAAATCTTGAAATCATAGGGGTAGGCAGAGTTCATGAATAAAACCTGCACTGCACAGGAAATACTTAAAAGAATCAACAACTGGATTCTCATCTAATTAAAAAGATTTTGCAAATCAAAAGAAATCACCAACAGAGTGAAAAGACAACCCACAGAATGGGAAAAAAATTTTAGCTAACTGTCCCTCAGACAAAGGACGTTAGTCTACACCATATAAAGAATTGAAAAATACCAGTCCCCCCCCCCGCCAAATTCAAAGACCTAATCCAAAATGTATTTCTCAGATGAAGAAATACAAATGGCGTATAAATATATGAAAAAATATTCAACATCATTGGTCATTAGAGAAATGCAAATTAAAACACTTGAGATTTACTCCAGAAAAAATGGCTGTCACCAAGAAATCAACCAGTCACAAATGCTAGCAGGACTGTGGGGGAAAAGGAAACCTTTCTCCACTGTTGTGGGAGTGTAAACTGGTGCAACCAATGTGGAAATTAGTATGGAGATTCCTCAAAAAACTAGGATTAGAGGTGCCATTCGACCTAGCTATCCCTCTTCTACCACAGAGATATATGTGCACCCATGTCTATCGCAGCACAATTTGTAATAGCTAAATCTTTTAAACAGCCCAAATGCCCATCATCCAAGGAATAGATAAAAAAAGATGTAGTATTTTGTATAATACTCAGCTATAAAAGATAAATTCTGGGACTGGGGATTTAGCTTAGTGGCTTAAGCACCTGCCTAGCAAGCACAAGTTCTTGAGTTCAATCCCCAGTACCAAAAATAAATAAATGAAAGATAAACTCAAGGTTTTTATAGATAAATGTATACTATTTGAGACCATATTCATAAATGAAACAAGTCAGACTTGCATGTGTAAATATCATATTGTCTCCCTAATGTAAAAAACAAGATCCAAAATATACAATAAGTATTGTGAAAGTGAAAGAAGAAACTGCTCAAAAAGAAAGAACAACTGAAACAGGAGAAAGGAGAAAAGAAAGGAAAAGATTTTATATATATGTGTGTGTGTGTGTATGTATATGTGTGTATATATATATATATACTAATTATAAATAATTATACTACTAATCTCTTAGTTCATCAAAAAGAATGGTTTGTGCTTTGATCATTTTTTCTTGCCTGTATCTTATAATCTGAGCAACTACTTTGAAGATAACAATACACAATATATTAGCCATTGTTAATCTCCTATTATTTTGTTTTGAAATCCTGTATTATCGTTTATCATTTTTATTCTTTTTTTTTTTTGTACCAGGGATTGAAATCATGACCTCGCTCACACCACGCAGGCATTTAAGCCACTGAGCTGAATCCCCGGCCCTCTTTTTTCATCTTAAAAATAAAAAAAAGTATGTGGGTGGGACTATAAGTTTATCCATGAGTTAAAAATTGTTCAAGAGAGATGATGAGTACATGAGTTGAAGTTGAGTATCTTTTATCCTTAGCTTTATTGAGACTGAGATTGAGTATCTCTTATCTGGTCCTACTTGGGACCAGAAATGTTTTAGATTCGGGGTAGTTTTGAATTTGGACTATTTACACATAAATATTAAGATATCTTAGGAATGAGACTCAAGTCTAAACACAGGATATATTTATATATCTTTAATTTTTTTTCAAACTGCTACTGTACACATAGCTTGAAAATAAATTTGTACAATTTGTCAGTGTGCCTTTGTTTGACTGCAACCCAGCACATGAGGTTAGGTATGTAATTTCTCACTTTTGCCATTATGTCAGTGCTCAGAGTTTTCAGATTTGGAATCTTTTCCAATTTTTAACATTAAGGGTACTCAACCTATACTATTTGTCTTCACTTTTTTGAGTAAGTTTGAAATTTTCCATAAAATAAAAAATATTTAATAAAATAAATTGTACTTCATTTATATATAACTGTGTGTTCTTGCATATGCATAGAAAACATTTTAAATGATAAACACCAATGCCCATCTCAGGATTGTGATGAGGAGTTGGAGCTACTTTTATTCTTAATACCATATTATTTTTTATTAAAATTTTGTATTATGATTTCAAAAACTTAAATGTAGACTTTTGTTTTGTTTTTGCAGTGCTGGAAATCAAACACAGAACCTCATACATGCTACATAAGCCATCTATTACTGAACTAAAGCCCTGCCCTTTTCTTTTTGAGACAGTCTTCCTAAATTGCCCAGGCTGTCTTGTACTTGAGATCCTCCCACCTCGGCTTCCCTAGTCACTGGAATTACAGGCTTGTGTCTGTATACTTTTAAAGGTATTCTTTTAAAACTACCAAGTTAGTATTCTTTTAAGCACTACCAACTTGGAAATCAACACTATGTAACATTAAATAACTTTGAACCATCCTGCTGCAGTTCTTGAGATGATCTTCAAATGTAGAAATCTGGAGATAGGATCTATTTTGAATATTTCATAGAAATAAAATTTTAACATAATTTGATTGCATTAAAATATTCCCACAGAGGGAAAGAAGATATCCATCAGAAATGTCTTTTTATAATATTCATGCATCCAGCCTTCCCATAGCATTATTTGTCTTACAGTCTTTGATGTTCTGTGAAAATTCTCTCAACAGGAAATATTTTCTTTACCCGCTTAGAAGCTTGGCCCTTGAAGAGCACAAATGCTATAACTTCAGGTTTTCTTAGATGAATCTACATCTCCTAAAAACAGATATATTCCTCTTATGTAGACACCCCCTTCCCTAGTATGCTAGATAAATACACATCACTGATTTGGATATGTGTAGGTTCTCTAGGGAAAATAAGCTGCATTTTAAGGACCAAAACAAGCAGAAATGGTATAAGTCTTTGAAAAGCATACACCTCTCCAGGTCCACTAAATTACCAAACTTTGTTAATATCTTCTTGCCCTGAAAATTTCCTTGTCAACCCCCTTAACCCAGATTTTGACAGAAGGGTAAGATGATTACCAGAGAGTATCTCAACACAGTTTAAAGAACAAATTATTCAAATTTCCTACTGCCCCTGTGAAAAGGGCAAACACTAATACATGAGTTGGAGCCTATGCCACTCATACTAGAAAAAAAATCATTGCTGATGGTAATCAAGTTTATGTTTTTTTTTTCCCTAAGGATGAATAAATGTGGTTGTTTTGGGGTATGTTAGTCAGGGTGAAGAATGCTAGCAGCAGTAACAAACCTGCAAAGTCCCAATGACTTAAAAATTTATTGTTTCTCTATTTACAGTGCAGTCTAGTGCAGATAGTCAAACAAGTTCCTTCTGTGTAGTAATTCAGAAATCACCCTGAGTGTCAAGTCCTCTGTTAGATCTTTTCAGTCAAGAAGAAAAGTAGAAAGCATACAGAAACACACAAAGTTTTGAGGCTAGATCTGTATGGGACATGTTACTTCTGCCTAAAATTTATTAACCAGAACTCAGCCACATGGCTCACTTAACTGTAAAGGAGACTGGAAAATAGAGTTTTCTTAAGTGCATGGGGAAAAAGTTAAATGATAGTCAGTGGTCACATCACAATATCTCTGCCACAGTGTGTATCTTAGTAACTTGAATTTAACTACTGAGTTAGAATTCAAGTTACCTTGTTCCTACAGCACTAATGTCTGTCTGCATCTGTAGATAGAATTGCTGGGCATGGCCATTGTTAAGGTTGAGACTCTTAATTTAGCACAAAAAACCTACAAGCTGCTGACTTACTACTAGTGATACTTTTTAGCAGGCCTAATAATTCTGTCTATATTTCTTTTTCAGGGTTTGAGTAAAAAAGTTGGTGTATCATCCTCCATCCTCCAAGGTCTCTGGATTTCCTATAGCACAGAAGGTCTCTCCATGGCATTGGCATCTCTACGAAATCTCTACACTCCAAATATAAAGGTAAACACAATGAAATTACAAATGGGGCTGGTGGTATAGCTCAGCAGCACAAGCACCTGCCTCATAAGCATAAGGCCCTGCATTTGATTCCTGGTACTAAAAAGGAAGAAGTTACAAATAGATTAAAGAATTAACTGTAAAAAAAAAAACTGGAAGGACAATACATGATTATTTAGTTGCTGGTTTACCTTAGCTTGTTTCCTGTTTTTTTTTTTTTAAAGAGGATAAAACATACTAAAACCAATCAAAACCAGTGTAAGAGATAGAGGACTTCAAAACATTAAAAAATCAATAGTAGTTACCATAATGCCTTTCAGTGTCTTCACAGTAGCTGCAGATAACTTCAGACATAGTAAAAATCAAGAACAGAATAGAATAGAAACAATAAAAACAAAACAGTGAATGCAATAAAAGACTTCAAAACAAGCCAATAGTAAATCCAAAATGGCTACCATACTGTATCTTGCTATCTTTTTTTTAATCTTGCTATCTTTGAAATAGCTGTTCCTGCATCAGATTTGATATAATTAAACACAACAAAAGAGAATAAAACCCAACCCAAGAAAATAGTGGAAACAATATAGGACTTCCAAAACAAGACCATAGGGAGTCAACAATGGCTCAAAAGGAGATTCCCCTTAGATGTCACACTGTATACTGCTATCCTCTGAACCTGTGATCAGACCACAGGCCCTAGATCTGCCATATCAGTGAAACACCAAAGCACCACAGGCATCCAATTGCATTTTAACTCTGTAGCTATCATCGCAGCCTGTGTTTCTCCAGATAAGCCTTTTTGCTTATGGTGGGGGATGAGATTGGTACTTCTTGTTTGCCAACCTGCACGCCAGAAGGGGCCAGAGTCTAGCTGTTCCAGCCCAGCAGCAGCCCACACATGGCACTGTTACCCAGACTGGGTTTACTTGCCAGTGTGACCTTGTTCTCTCTACCCCAGTCCACAAATGGCACTGATTTATGAGGAGAGGCTGGGGTCTGGCTGTTCCAGGCCAGTGGCAGCCCACACATGGTGTTGGTTTCCAGACTGGGCTTGCTTGCTGGTGTGGCCTTGTTCTCTCTACCCCTGGTCCACAAATGGCACTGACTCATGGGGAGAGGCTGAGGTCTGGCTGTTCCAGTCCAGCAGTGGGCGCAGATAGAGCTGGTTCCCAGACTCAGCCTGTCTCCTATTAATTAACCTTTTACTAATAATATATTTTGAATTGTTACATCTTACTCTGTGAATTGAAAACTAACCCTGTTTTCCTTCTATCTTCTGTAAGCTGAATCTGCCATCAGATCAGGTCTTGGTAGTTCTAACAAGTAAATTAATCTCAGCCAACTTTTGTTTGGGAGGAGCTTTTCTGATCCAGAATTGATTAGTAGAGATAAATGTTCAGCACTAGAGTATAAGTAGCATTTGCTCCACCTACTTAGTAGTTTATGTAAAGGACTTTTTAACATTCCTCTCTAAAAGCAAAATATCTGTATTGAAAAAGGAACAAATGAAGGATATAAAATAAAAGTTATTAAATGCTTCTAACCACTGTTGAAGGATCTCAGGTAATTTAATTTTTCTGTATTATTTCTTCCCTTTTTCTGTTTTTTTTTCTCTTTAAATAAAATTTTTAAAAAATTTAAAAGGATGTGCCTGATGTTTGTCTGATTATTACTTCTGTTTATTTACTTATTTCCAGGTTAGCCGACTGCTGATTTTGGGAGGTGCCAATATTAATTACCGGACAGAAGTTTTAAATAATGCTCCAATTCTATGTGTTCAGTCTCATCTTGGTTACACAGAAATGGTAGCCCTGCTTTTAGAATTTGGGGCCAATGTGGATGCCTCTTCTGAAAGTGGCCTGACTCCTCTGGGGTATGCTGCAGCGGCAGGGTTCCTGAGCATCGTGATGCTACTATGCAAGAAACGAGCCAAGGTAATGGCTCCCAACCTCTACTACTATTCCTTTCTTCTCTTTTTCTTCCTTCCTTATGTGGAATCTGCCTAAAATCCTGAGTTACCTCGAGAATCTAGGTATATCAAACCCTGATGAGGGGAGCAGATTAAAAGGAGAGCTGGCTCTGCTCACATCCTAATATTTGCCCACTTGCCAATGTCAGTCTGCACTGCATGTGGACACAACTAATCTTGAGAGACACTTAAGAAAATATATTTATGTGAAACTGTAAAAATATATTTATGTACAGCTGTAACCCAGAAATTCTCTACTAGTCTCAGAAGAAGCCCCTTTCTAACATAAAAAAGGAGAAGTGAAGGTATGAAGAACCTGTTGTGGGAGGTCTGAACTGAACTGCTCCTGCAGGTTCTTAAAGTCTTTCTTTCATGTGTAGAAAAGAAATGTTACCTGAGTGGATGAGAGACCAGAATCCTCATTCTGTCCTTGGAGACCACCATCCTTGTAATTTGAGGAAAAGATGATTCTCCCTATTTATACTCATACTGAATAAGGGCATCTCGGGGTGTTTATTAGTACATTTTAGTTTTCTGAAAACATTTCCAAAATGTTTGCTTTATGGTATCTTCAGAGCCACTTGTATAAAAGGACTCAGTTTCAGAAAAGAAAAATGTTAGCTTCACAAATGTAAGATTCTGGGGGAAAATTGTAGCTTACAGTATTTTGATTCAGTCCTGAAAATAAACTAAGGATGGCAGTTTCACAGTGAAATATACATAACATGTAACCTCATTCTGGGGTGTCTAGGCTCTTACCAGGGAAGACAGTGGGACTCCTGAGACTCCTGTAAGAACTGAGATTCACAGTGAAGTAGCAGGGCCTTGGATGTTGACTGTGACAAGTAATTGTCTACCTGTAATAACATCTATTTGTTTGAATGTACATCTTATTATTATTATTATTATTTTTGTACAGGAATCAAACTCACGACCTCATGCTTGCCAGGCAGGCTATATCCACAGCCCTGTATGGACATCTTTAGAAAGAAAATAATTAGTTATTACATTATTACTGTAAATTCAAAGCCCAGCTGGGTCTTTCCCTGATTATTAGCCCTTATACTACCAACCCATTATTTTATTCATCTTTCATTGGCTCCTCAGAGCAGATATGTAAATCATTTCCACTCATCACAAAATGCTATCACACTTCTACCACCCTCCTGCATTAGTAAAATTGAGTTCATTTCAATGGACCTGTATCTCAGAACTCTACTAGTTACTACATTCATTCACCTGTACTTCTGCCTCAGAAAAGGAAGTGTTTGCTTTACTCTCCAAAGAAGTTGCTTCCACTTGATCTCAGTAAGTTGTTCCTTGTCTCACATTATTTCTTTCCTTTTCTAGAGTCATACTACTTCTCCCCACCTCAATTTCTAGAAACCCATGAATGTCTCCCCTGACCTAACACAGAAACCCTCCTCTCTACTGCCTGCCAAGAGGCTCCATCCTATCATTTCCCTTTCTTATCCACTAGAACTGTCACCTCTACTTACTACCTCTGCTTCCTTAGTATTCCTTAACTACTTGCAGTGTGACTTTCCTGAGAAAGAAAGGAAGCAAGTCATTAAAGTCAGATGCTTTGGAATCATAAGCGGGTCAAATACACAATTGGGGCAAATGTGCACTTTATATAAAGACTTAAGAAAGTTATTTAACCTATTTCAATACTTTTTCAAAATTCAAAAAACTAAGGCTTGAAATGGTAGCTCACACCTATAATTCTAGCTACTCAGGAGGCTGAGGCAGAAAGATTACATTAAAATCATAGGCTTTGAAATCAAATACATCAGGCTCAAACTCTTCTACCTACATTTGTGTGATTCTTAACTCCAGGTTGCTAGTTCCTGAAAATTCTTTTGAGGATGATGTTACATTCCTAACTACCTCCTTGATGTAGATTATGCCAGAATGCCTCACTGGTGCCTCTCATTTAATTTTGTAAAATAATTTATCATCTTTTTAGGGAGTTGAAAGTGTTGAAACAGGATCTCCCATATAGACTAGCCTTGAACTCACTATGTAGTCCAGGCAGGCCTCAAACTCATGGCAATCCTCTGTGAGATTACAGGCGTGCACTACCACACCTAGCCTACTTCATCATTTTTACCCTATAACTACCTCCTCTGCCTGGTTTTTACAGTCTGATAATGTTGCACCTGTTTTTCTTAAAACTGAAGAGTCTTTGGCTCTTCCCTATCATTTACCCTTCCAAGTTCAATTAGAAGCCAAACATTAAGTGTTAGCCAGAAAATAGCTTGAAGAATACTTCCTTTTTCTTTATCACTGATTCTTGTTTCATTAATATTGCTGGGGTATTTGCTTCATGGTGATTTTCTGTTTTTCTCATTGCTTCAATATTTATTAGTTGTACTTCCACTGAAGGAAGAGCTGTCTTTTCTCATCATGTATGTATTTATCTTATCCTGTGCCTACTGTCGTAACAATTAGGATTCATTTTGTTGCTCAGGTTGTCCAAGATGTGGTCCTTGTTTCTTGTGCCTTTTAACTTAACCCTACTATTATGATACAACTTCCTTCCTTCCTTGCACCACAAGATGTTCCAGAATCATCTCTTACTATTACTGCCCCAGCACAGGAATCAACTTTTTCTCCAAAGAGCTATGATTTCTTTTACTCATCCCTTAGTTTGTGAAAATGCAGTTATAAGGGCTGGGGATATAGCTTAGTGGCACAGTGCCTGCCTGACTAGCATGAGGTTCTGAGTTCAATTTCCAGTACCAAAAGAAAGAAAAAAGAAAATGTAGTTATGAGCATGAAGATTCCCAATAACTTTTTCCCACCTACTGATTAAATTCAAACCACTGAGTCTGACATTGCAAAAGCTCTCAATCAACACTTTAAACTTCTTCCTTTAGGCAGCGTACCCTTAAAAAACCTAGAATAAGTTAAGAATTTACTGTGTCAACCAGTTGACATAGAACTTTCCTTCTGAACTTGTTCTTTCTTCTAGTCAGGAGTTAATTTTTCCTTTCTCTGCAATTTTATTGTACTTTTATTTTCATTGTGATATTTATCATATATATTTTGTTGTTTGGACAGTACTTTATTACATTAGTTACATATTATCCTACCTTGCTTGTTTAAAAAAGTTATTGAGAGCAGAATCTATGTATTACTATCTTTTTTACCATTTGTTCCTTTTATTTCTTGCACATACTAAGTATTCATTAAACATCTGTCATATGGTTTGCTGGATGGAACCAGTCAAGGAGAGAACCAGACAGAAGTTAGGTTTTAAGTGCAGTCACTATGACAGACAAGATAGTATATTCCTGCTAGAAAAGGTTATTTCATGCATTGAAACTCATGAGTAAGGGCCTTCTAGTAGATTGATCTTAATCTTTCTCTTTTTTTAGTCTAAATTTAAAAATGAAATTAGGAAACCTGCTATTAGAGCTTTGTTTAGCGCTAAGCTCCAAATGCCTATAGCCATTTGGGCTAGATATTTCAGATTTTGCCTTCTGAAAGACAGGGATGACCTTTGCCAAAGCTTGGTTGTTAAGTGTGTAATTCATGATATATTTTGCTCCTTTAGGATACAAAAAAAAAAAAATTGGCGCTCTAAAAAGTTTTTTCTTTTTTCATAATTTCAAAGACTGGTTTCTATGCCCACAGAGCTATGTAAGTTTCTCAGATCTTAGTCTGAAAAGAACTATTTGTGCAGGAAGTAGAATGTACCTGAGGAAAACAATGCTTGAGCTGAGAGGATTTTGTTTTGTTTTGTTTTGTTTTGTTTTTTAATGTTAAAACAAAAATCTGACCTCCTTTTCTAAAGAAACAAAGTTTCTCCCTAGAGGAACATCTAGCATAAGTATGGCTTGGTAATGATGTAGCCCAAGTAGAATATCTTGTAATTTCTTTCAGATTGTTTCAAGAAATGGCAGTGGGGGCTAGAGATTTAGTTCAATGGCATAAGTGCCTGCCTTGCAAGCACACAGTCGTGAGTTCAATCCCCAGTACCAAAAGGAAAGGAAGAAAAGAAATGGCAGTGGATGAATATTATTAGTCTAGATATGTGCATTGAGCTGGTGTGACCAGATTGGGTGTACAGCCACAAGTCTTAATTAACACAGATTTTTCTGTTCTATCCCCTTAGGTGGATCACTTGGATAAGAATGGGCAGTGTGCTTTAGTTCATGCTGCACTCCGAGGTCATCTAGAGGTCGTCAAATTTTTGATTCAATGTGATTGGACAATGGCTGGCCAGCAGCAAGGAGTGTTTAAGAAGAGCCATGCCATCCAGCAGGCCCTCATTGCTGCAGCCAGCATGGGTTACACCGAAGTAAGAAGAAGGCAATAAGATGTTATTTCCAAGCCATTTATTTAAGAACCTAAAAAACAGACAAAGCTTACATGTAGTATACAATTGCCATGAAAATTAGTATGAATTTTTGGTCACTCTTCTTAGGAACAAAGAGATTAAAGTCTACTAGACACTTAACTAGTCACATGTTAACATACCTAGGATTGTGGGCATAGTCAGAAAGGACCTGGAAAAGTTAATCCAGTTCCCCATATTTCCACCCCTATTTAACAGTGACAGTGAACCATAGAGGGATTAGTTGTTGTCACATCATTACATAATGTGGAATGGGACACACACAACATGAAAAATCTCAGAAGGCTCAGGTTTTGATCCTATCTTTACTGCTCATTAAATGTAGACTTTGGACGATTAACCTAATCTCTTAGAACCTTAGTTTCCTATCCATAAAGTAAAGTTACTAAGTTCTTTCTTACAAGGTGTTAAGAAGGGTGCTTTGTAAACATTTAAACAAATGTTAAATGCAAAGAGTATTTTTGGTAATTTATTAATAATAGTAATATTAATAGTAGCAAATGTATGGAATTGGTAGTTTGACATGAAATGTTTTAACCTGGGGAGAGGAACAGAGTGGAATAGGTAGGGTTGTGTGTTTGTATGTTTTTTAATAAATTTTACTGATCTAAGGAATATGTTGTACACTCCACAAATAATAAAATACAAAGTACTCTTACTTGAGTATTTCTGTCAAATTTTACCAAATTTGTATCTGTGGCTAACCTGTGGTTGCAACCAAACCATGATTTGACAAATGGAGTTACATCCCACTTTGCTTTTTTCTCAGTTATTTACTGCCATTAAATGCAATATTTGGTACACTGCTAAATCACTTGTAATTTTTATGTAAATATATTCATTAAACTGAAGCTTCAGCTTTATCTCTAAGTCAAACACCAGTTTATGCTGTTTGCCAATTTCTGGGGTATAAACATTCTCACTATGGCCAGTTTGAGGCTATCAATATGATAATCACTGGACATAAAAGTGGAAGCCATTATGTAGTGTTTCCACTCTGTACATACAATAAATATAAATAACCTTAGTAGCATAGATAGTAAGAAGATGTAGTTAGATAAATAGGAGGTTACATGATTTGAAGGATTTTCATGTTTTTGTGGTGCTGGGGGTCAAAGCCAGATCCTCACACATGCTAAGCAAGGGCCCTACCGCTGAGCTACATCTCCAACTCAAATTTGAGTATTTTTTTTACCTTTTTTTTTTGGTAGTAGGAATCAAACTCATGACCTTATATTTTCCAGGCAGGTGCTGTGCTACTGAACTATATCCCTGGCCCCTAGCTTTATTTTTATGTAGTTTATTTAACTGTTACTTAATTTTTAATAGACAGTTGATTTTATTTAACAACTGACTTGCCAAATTTCTAAAAATGTAACAGCTCTTATGGGCCACTACAAAACAACTCTATACTACTGCATCAGATGCTCAGTGAAATAGCTTATATGCTCTTTCACTTATCAGCTGATATGCTATGTCACCAAGGGAATATTAAATAAAATTGAAATTTTTAAAGTCCATAGAAAGAATTTTTAACACTCTGTCTAGTCGAAATGCCCGGGAACAAAACTGTCCCTTTTCTTTGGAGTAAGCAGCCATTGTCTCTTTACTAGACTCAGTCATTTTTCTGAGAAGAAGAAAGATGGTTTCATTCTACTCAGAAGAAATCTAGGTCCTCAATTTTCCTAATTGCAGCCTTGTGGGGAAGGTGAAAGAATGTTTCTTTAACCAAAATGGGAATGTGTAGTTTTTGAAAATCACATACTATGTGAATGAATTACACTCAAAAGAAACACTGATAGAATAAATACTTACCAGAGTAATTTTGGGTTTCTTTGCTAACACAATGAGTTCTGATTCTGTTTGTGACCGAGATATTTAGTGATACTTGGATGACTCAGGTATCTTCCAAATCTCAGAGCAGCAAAGTAGTAACAGTTTTCTATGTAAAGTTTGAACTTACACAGTTTCTTGTTTCAGATTGTCTCCTACCTACTTGATCTTCCAGAAAAAGATGAAGAAGAAGTGGAGCGAGCACAGATCAATAGTTTCGACAGTCTCTGGGGAGAGACAGGTACTTCTCATGGACATTGTCTCTCCTGTGTTATGTTGTGTTTATGTAGACTCTCCATATCTCAGACTTTGATTTTTTTTCTCTGTCATACCTTTGACACTCTTCTGTCTTACAACTTGTGTGTTGGAGACTGATTTAGCCCAAATCAGAAAATTTCCCTTTTTTAGTCCTTTCCCCTTTGAATTCTCCATATAATTAGCAATTTCAAGCAAAACTTTTCACCATTCTTGTTTCCAAGTATTTTTAAAATATTGAAAGTTTCCTTACATGTGCCAAACTAGAGCAGAAAATAGTTGTGATCTTTCTCTTTTTTTATGTGATTTTTCTTGAATTTTTCCCATTCAAATCACTTTGTCCACCTATAGTTGTAAAGCAGGAGGTTCCATTTTTATCCAGCTCTGATTTTCTTTATGATGCTGGAGATTGAACACAGGTAGGACCTCATTCTAGACAGTTACTGTATCACAGAGCTACACTTCCAACCACATCTGTGTTTTAACATGCTGTCATGGTAGAGTTGACAGATAGCTGACACAGTTGAATTTTACATTATGGATAAAGTTGCTATCTCTTTGCAAAATGAAAGCACCACCCTGTTAAAACCCAGCCCCATATAATTTTCCTTAATTTATAACAAAACAATTTCTGAATCATTCGTTACTTGCTGCAAGATACTTAGTGATACTTGGATGACCCAAGTGTCTTCCAAACCTGAAAAGCATTTGGTACTCATTGCACAAATAGAAGGCTCTTCCTTGTGGCCTTTGCAGGAAATGATTGTTGTGTTTCCTCCAAGTCTAAAATGGAGAATCTGGAGAAGCATTAGTAATCTTTGATGTGTTTTCATGAAGCCAAAGCAAAGAAAATAATCAAATAACCACAAATATGTGTCATATTTATCAGGATCAATAGACTAATATTTAGATGGACAATTTAGAGGAATTATTTTACTAAAATAAGAAAGGTATGCATTTTGGTTAGGGTAAGAGTGTTGGTAAAAATAAGATTCTTGAATTCATTTAAAATTTATAACAACTTATTGAATTATATTATTTCTTCTCATGACAAAATTTCAGACAGGTTTCATGAGTTTATCATTTCTCACATGAAATGGTCCAAAGCTCAGGAATTTGCTTCTCAAACAATCTCTCCCTCTGTAAGAGCCAAAGGGAGCAGATGCCAAGCAGCTGCAGCATAAGAGTCCATAAAAGAGCAAAGGAAAATGTGCAGCTGGAAACAGCTGTTGTCTCTGGAGCCCCCTCTAAGAGAAGCTAGAGGATAGGCTATGAGGAAGGAAATGGCCAAGACATTAGCAGTTTTGGAGTATCTATATATGACCTGGAGCTACAGAAGGGACATGGTGACTTAATTTTCTGTCAGCACAGCCTTCCCCAACACAAAATTGCCTTACCTCCCATTAGATCTCTTTTACCCACAACATGGACATGTAACCACTGAGCGGGGCAGGAAGAAAATTCATGGCCCAAGGTTGATCATGAATAGAAAATTACAAAGCTAATAACATTATATATAATAATAAATGTAACATTCTAGTGCTATGCTTAAAAAGAAATCCTTGAAAAGCTTCCAGAAGGATATAAACTAAATAGGGGACTATTTTTACTAATGTGAATTTCACATTAGAATAAAACCTTGAGGACTCAGACTTTGAAAAATATTTTATTAATTTTCTTATATTTGTACCATCTCAAACCTTTTAAGAAATCAAAACTTAATGTCAGTTTGCTTTGTTTACTACTTATAGAATTAAGTTCTTTAATGTGGCGTTAAAAAATGACCTCCAGATTCATGTATTGCCTATCTTCACCAGTAATTCCAATTATAATAACAACATAATATTGTTTCCCATAATGTTGTTTCAGTGCCGTCTCGGCATACCCCACTCCTGAATGTCTTTCCATGGCTGTAAGTCTCCTATTTATCTCTCCTCATCTAGCTCAGATTATCCTCTCTTTCTGAAGACCTTTTCAAATTCTTTTCCTCTGGGGCTGAGGGTTTAGCACAGCAGCACAAGTACTGCCTGACAAGCGCAAGGTCATGAGTTCAATTCCTGGTACCAAAAAACAAAAACGAAAATAGATTCTTTTCCTCCACCACTTCCATACCATGGACTCATCTCTTTTGTGTCTACCCCATTCATAGTAGTGAATTTTCTTTTTTTCTTACTTGACCATGGATTTATTGAGAAACAAAAATGGTGTCTGACAAATAGCTCAATAAATGTCTGTTTTGGTTAGTAGTTATTGATATATATCTCCCCAATCACCTTCCCACCATTGATTTTGCATGGTATACACCTTCAAGGTTGAAAATAGATAAAAGAGCCATTTACTTTCCTGCATTCTGTTTAGTGTCAGCATCCCATCCAGCCAACTTTGGCTATTTCTCCAACTCCAGGGTGCATCGTCTCTGCCTCTTTAAACTCCTTAGCTCTTTCCTTTTGGAGGGAAAAGCATTTACATTAGGTAATCTCACCAGATCCTGACGAACTAGGAAACAAATTCTTTTCCTGTTCTTTAGGAAGAGATTTTGCTCCTAATGGCTGTTTGCTCTAAGAATCAGTTTGTTACTTTATAGACCTGACTTTACCTTAATCTTTCTTTCAAAAAAAGTTCTAACAGTTTGACTCATAAAATCCAACCAAAGCAGTCTTGCTCTTCAAATTTGAAAAGTTCAAACTGTTTTTGAGATGAAATTGGCCAGCTGTGTTAATGACCATGTCTAGCTGAAGTTTGGTGCCAAATGACATCATAACCTAAGCAGCAGAGATCATATAACAAAGAAAAAGGCCAAATAGAACATTCCCTCACATAAAAATGTGTTATTCAGCCAGGGATTTAGCTTAGTGGTGTAATAAGCACATGCCTGGCAAGCACAAGGTCATGAGTTTGATCCCCAGTACCAAAGAAAAAAGAAAAAAAAAAGTGTTACTCAACAGAGAGAAATGGACCAACTAAAGCAATGTAACTGTTGGAGTAAACAGTACAACTTTGCAGAAGAGCACTGGCTGTGAATATTCAAATAGGTTCTTTGAACTGGCTTCACTAGTAAGAGCTTTGATTCTGAAATATCTTTTGTTTTCTCCAGAGTGCTACAGGTTCTTTGGTGAAAAAGAATGTACTTGGCCTGCACACATAGGGAGGTTTGCAGCAGCGGATTACTAGTAGCTATTTAAATGAGATCAGAACAAAGGAGTGGTTTGTTTACTGTACTGAAAAGATGATTCTTATGATGTGCAGCCCATATCTGTGCCTGTCATCTTCTTAAACTACTCTGGGGTTCCAACCTATATACAGATGGGGTTTTTTTCTGACTTGGGAAATAAAGATCACGTAAATTTAAAAGAATCAGGGCAAAACTTCTTTGTCAAGTAAATAATTATAGCCCTTAACATGTGTGGTCATTCACTCAGAGCTTGAAAATGATCTTCACCTGTAGATAAGACCAAGCCTCTGCCATATAATGAGGAACTGAGCAGAAATTCCAGTGTCAGGAGTTCCAAAATAAAATGAAAAATATACGTAAAACAAATTATAAACCTGGTTTAAGAGTGCATATGTCTTAGAAAATTGTCACACTTCTTGAGCCCATCTTTTCCTTGGGGAAGGAAAGAATTACTTGAAGGTTTATCTTTGTGGAAATTATAGGTGATTTAGTTTTGCATATGACTCAGTTGCAGGTAAGTTAGGCCAACCCCAAAAACAAGATCCTGTAATTTGCACTTAAATGCAAAAATGATACAAGTGACCATTTAATTTAAATTTCATGGCTTTTCTACTACATTGCAGTGTTTACAAACTGAAATATCTGTACCTACCAAATACTATCATTTTCTGATTTGTTACTAGGATAGGTGTTCATCAGGAAGGAAGGACCTGTTGTCTGTCATATCAGTTTTCCAAGTTAACTTCAGGAAGGAAATAAAACTTTTCCTTAAAATGAAATATAACTCCTGTCATCTAATAGTTTTCCATTCTCCCCACCTTTCACCCATTCTAAAACATAATAAATTATGCACTTTTAATTTCCTAGCTGAATAGAATAAATACCTGTTTGTTAAAAGATGGATTTACTATCTGCAAATTCCTGTTTCTATTGTTAAAACAGCACACCAAGGATGAAATCAACACTAAGAGAAACTCTACTGTATCAAAGATCATAATTTTTTTCCTGGTATATCCTTTATATTTACATAGCTACTTACTTCCTTTTTATTTGCTTGTTTGTATTTTTTGTTTTGGTTTGGGTTGGGTTTTTTGAGGCAGAGTCTTGCTACATTACCAAGGCTAGGCTACAACTTGAACTTCTCCTGCCTTAGTCTCTCAAAGTGTCATGATTACAGAAGTACCCCACTTTACATTCCCAGCCATCTCCTTTACTTTGCATTCAGGAGAAGATGATTGACCACACACTTTTTTCACATCTTCAAAACCATTACATGCAAGTCATGAGTTCAATACCCAGTGCCAAAAAAAAAAAAAAACAATACCTTGAAAAATTCTGATCCTCATATAAAAAATAGTTGCAAATATGGGAAATACTTGTATTATGTTAATGAGAAAGGAAGAAAAAAGAGAGAAAGGCAGGCAGGAAGACAGGCCCACCTAAAGCCTTAAGACTGCAATTTCTGATCTTGATTCATTGGGTTTTACAGCTCAATAATAAGGTCAGCCATATGTGGTTCCCAGGTAGCTCTAAACAGACTTTTGTTCTATAAAATCTCTTCTTTCTGGATTCCACTTACATGTAAACTAGGAAAAGGTTTATAGCTAGAGTGCTGCACCAAAAGAGAGGTAAGCCAAAGCAGAGAAGATAGCTAGGTAGGGGAAAAAATGAAACTAGGTGAGTTAGGCAAAGATGATTTTTCATTAGATGTAGTATAGTATTATGATTGCCCCTAGATACCGTGAGCCCATTTAAAGGTTTTTCTTTATTGTTCTTTAAAAGAAAATTTCTTCCACAGGGCACGGTGGTATATACGAATAATAAACTCTGGGAGTCTGGGTCAGGAGGATTACAAGTTCAAGCCCAGCCTAGGCAATTCAGCAACTTAGCAAGACCCTATCTCAAAAAGGAAAAAGTTCAAAGATGTAGCTCAATGAGAAGGTCCTGGGTTTGATTCCCTTGTATTTAAAAAAAATATATATATATATATATATATATATATATATATAGCCAGTTGAAATCATTATCTTGAAGGTAAAGTAGCAATACATAAATTGTTTGTAAGTACCTTAAGGCTGTGCTTAATACTAAGAACTAAAAAGAACAAGAACCTCCTAATCTCAGTCTTTGTTCTCTGTTCTCAGCCCTGACAGCTGCCGCCGGAAGAGGTAAACTGGAGGTATGCCGTCTGCTTTTGGAGCAAGGTGCTGCAGTGGCCCAGCCAAACCGTCGAGGTGCAGTGCCCCTATTCAGCACTGTTCGCCAGGGTCACTGGCAGGTAAGCAGGTAGTAACTTTTAGCACCTTGAGCAGGAATGCACTACAGGTAGAAACTTCTGATGCAAAGAATAAAAAGATCACAAATTTTGGTTGCCCAGAAGCCATTGGGTTTGATGACTTGGGCCTTTGTTACTAGTATTCTTGTTAACTGAGAAGGTGATAAAAAGTTAACATTCAAAACCATTGCAGTGGCAAGCAGAAACACCGAAATGACACCTAGTATTTGGAGGCAGATTTATTTACCTCAACAGTCACTGATGGGGATCCTTCCCAAAATATCAGACCATGATGTAGGGCTTATATGAAATAAGCAAGCAGAAAGTTCAAAAGCAGAATGGCTTGTCAATTGGGGATTGGTTTATACAGTGTACAATAATGACCAGCTATGCTTCAAAGTGACCAACCATTTCTAAGAAACAGGAGCACTCACATCTGGAACAGGAACTGTTACCTAGGCAACTAACAAACAAATACACTAGGGCAGGAGCAGGCATTTTCTGCTATACCATCATTGTGATCTAGATTGACTACCTACCTTTGTCCTCAATTTGAAGTAACTTCATTCTCACATTTCACAGTATCCACCAGGTCAGTGAAAAGTTCATTTCTCAACCCATCCCTGCTAACCATTTACTCTCAGTTGTCTCAGACTTGCTAAAAGGAAATGCAGTATATGCAAATTCTAGTTTTGTAATCTTTCCAGATATTTGGATTATGGATAATGCTAATCTCTATACTTAGAATGGAAAAGAAAGCATACTGATAATAATCTCTTTTTTTAAGAGCAGAATATATTTATTGAGAGAAAGAAAACTTCTGTCTGAGAGAGGGACAGAAGGGGTCTTAAGCAGGTTGCCAAAGACTGTCTGAAAGAAGGACTTTTATAGAGTAAAACCACAAAGTGAGGCAGGTCTAAGATGGGGAAAACATGGGAACTTGCAAGATAGGCAGGCATGACATGGGACAGAACTATGGTCAATCATTAAGATTAATTGCTCAGGTAAAATTGATTAAATCAGGGACAAATGGGGAAGCAAGTTACTTAGCAAGCAGGCATGCATACAGAGCAGTGATTCTTCCTGTAGTGTATCTCAGGTAAAAGAACAAATGGATGGTGACTCCTGGCTTCTTCAGGATGATAGAAAACTATTTAGAATATCAGTCCAAAAGATATAGATGCATTTGCTTGAGCTTTTGTCTTGAAGTCTGGCCTACAGTAGAGGTGTCTGTCTCCTCCAAGGTTGCAAGATATGTGGCCTTCTGCACCGGCTCCTTCAAGGGCCCTCTAATTGCCTATAATATTTTTATATAATTCATATTTCTATATAATTCTATCTAATAGGGATTGCCTGTAACAATCCCTTCTCTGAAGAAGTAACCCATACTGCATGAGGCAGTAAAGGGTGATGACCAATGTGGCTTCTTAAGGCTGGAAGGGGTTGTAGTTGTTGGTTGGCAGTTAGGGATACTCTACAGAGGATCTTTTTAAAAGTCCTTCATAGACACCAGATGTTTTTATCTTGGTGTGCAGCTTTAAGTCTCCATCCAGTGATCTCAGTGGAAAACCTTCAAATGATACAGGGAAATAAAACTCCCAACCTACTATATGTGTGGTGTGAGTTTGTGTTCTGTAAAATCAAAGAATGAATTTTAGGAACAACAGAGGTTAAGAGCAGAATAGATTTATTGAGAGAAAGAAAGCTTCTGTCTGTTAGAGAAACAGAAAGGGTCCCAAGTGGGTTGCCCATGCTGATAATAATCTTTAAAAGTATTTGACCATGCTCTACACCCCTCCATTATATTCCAGAGAGTGGGCCAGCTGAAAGAGTGTATGACTCACAGGAAACCGAAGACACAGATCAATAGCCTGGCCCACAGACACACACACAGACACACACACACACACACACACACACACCCCTCTGCAAAGTGAAGTAGTCAGTGAGGCCAGTAACATGGAAGCATCTGAAGCAGCAGTGAGGAGATAGCAATTGGACTCTGGAGAAGACCAGTCTCATCCCAAACATCCAGGTCCATACCCAGCACACTTCTGGGATGCAACACAGACATTGTCACAGAACAGCAGAAGAAGAAACTGAACATAGGTGCCCCTGTAAGCTAACCAGCTACCAGCAAGGACTGGTTGCCAGCACCAGTGGGAAGAACCAGCTAGCGCACCTGCCTTCATAAAGGGAGCTTTTATTGGAGCTGTACATGCCTGGAGAAGCCTGCCCTGTACTCCACCATGTCCCTGAGAACCTAGGATAGAAGAAACCCAGGTGCCTGACCCATTCCTCTCTCCTGCGGATGGGCAGCCACTGTGGGAATCACATGGGACCCCACAACCAACTCATCCAGAGAAACCTAAGAAAATGTCAAGATGAAGGAACAAAAGGCAATCTCAGACCTCCAGCTTACACAGAACGAATCTAGGAGACTTAGAAACAGAAGACATTGGAAGTTGCACACCTGAAATTTCTGAAATGATAGCAACTTAGGTAAGGAAACAACTTCATGAGGCTGTAAAAGTAGTCAGATAAGACATAATATTCTGAAAAATAGCAAGGAGACAGGAAATAATTCAACATCTGCAAGACAACACAAAGAAAAGTAATTTAAGAATGATTAGGTGTCAGCAAAAAAGCAGGAGTCAACACAAATGACATGAGAGACTATTTATACAAACAACAGCAGAAAACTTCCCAAGCATGGGAAAAGGACCTGACATTCGGGTAAGTGAGGCATATAAGACTCCAGATAGCCATGATCAAAATAAGTCTACACCCAGACATATAATAATATCCCAGAAATTCAGCATAAGAACAGAATAGTAAAGGCTGTTACAATAAAGAAACAGATCACCTATAAAGGAAAATCCATCAGAATCATGACAGGCTTCTCAACATAAACCATCAAGTCAAGGAGAGCTTGGAGTGAAGTTTCAAGTCCTGAAGAAAAGAACTTCCAACTCAGATGGATGTACCTTTCAAAACTGTCTTTCAAAATTAATGGCGAAATAAGATACTTTCCTGATAAAGAAAAAATGAAGGAATTCATGACCACCAAACCAGCCCTACAGAGTGCCAAAGAATATTCCAGGGAGAGATAAAGATGACCATGTTTCCAGGAACAGTAGCAGAGAAGGATCAAGCAGGGCAGGCAGTTAAACAGAGGGGAAAAGGCGGGGACCAGTGGCAGGAGGATAGCATGGTACAGATGAGCCAGTACATATCGATTGGAAGCATTAGTGTGATGGCCTCAACTCACCAATAAAAAGAAGCACAGGCCAAGTGGATCCAGAGACCAGATCCATCAATATGCTGTATATAAGAAACACATTTGACTCAAAAGAAAATTTGTGGACTGAAGGTCAGAGAAGACAAGACAATGCACCATATGTCAGGGACCCAGAAAAAAGTAGGGGTAGCTCGCCCATCAACTGTGGGATAAATAGAAAAATATGGTATTTTTATACAATTGGAGAGCTACTCAGCTATAAAGAAGGATAACTTCAAGGCTTTTGTAGGTAAATGGATGCAACTCGAGATCATGCTCATGAATAAAATGGTTTGGACTCACATGGCTGAACATTGTATTGTCTCCCTAGTATAGAAAACTGAAAGAGTTAGTGGAATCTCAAATGTACAATATTGTAAAGGTGAAAGAAGAAAATATCTAAAAAGAGAAGATGGTAGCCATTGTTAATTTCCTATTACCTTGTTTTGAAGTCCTGTATCATTTTTGTTGTTTGGTTTAGGTTGATTCTGGTTTGGTTTGGTTTGGTTTGGTTTGGTCATATTCTATCTGATAGTTTGGGCAACTGTTTTGAAGATAACAAGATATATTATGGTAGCCATTGTTGATTTCCTGTTATCTTGTTTTGAAGTCCTGTATAGCTTACATTGTTTTGTTTTGATTGGTTTTGTTTTGTTCTGTTCTGTTTGATTTTATTATGTCTTATAGTATGAACAGATAGTTTTAAGATAACATGAGGCATTATAGTTGCCATTGTTAATTTCCTGTTATCTTGTTTGGAGTCCTATATCACTCTCATTGTTTTGATTGGCTATATTCAGTTTCGTTTCATTTGGTTTTATTCCCTTTAAAATAAAATTAAAATTAAATTCATTAAGAAAAAAAGTATTTGAGTAGGAAAAAGAAGATTCTAGAAAGCAAAGAGTGCTAAAGAGCTATCAGAGGCACTTTTTTGTAGTCACTTAAATGGTATTGATTGCTACAGGCAGGCTTGCAGCTCTTTGGAGATTAATAAAATGGCACTGACTATAAAATGGCAGTAACTTGTATTGGAATTTCCATTATGATGTTTAACTGTATTTTGGCTTTCTTTTTTTCTTTTTTCCTTTTTTCTTTGTTTTTTTCTTAGTGGCTCAGGCAGATGTTCAGAGATGAATCCTTCTCATTTGCTATCTCTAAGATAATTGAAGACTACTAGTGTCCCCATAGTACTAGAACCATACTTACAAGGAATTGTTAGAGTAAGAGATACCTACAGAGGTGCTCCCCCGTACAGCAGGAGTACCTGCACCTATAGTAGCTTGTCTTTTCAACAGATTTTCTTGAGCTAATTGGTCCCTATTTCTCTCCACTTGCAGATTGTTGATCTTCTACTCACCCATGGAGCTGATGTTAACATGGCCGATAAGCAAGGCCGCACTCCCCTGATGATGGCTGCTTCTGAAGGCCATCTAGGAACCGTTGACTTTCTACTTGCACAAGGTCAGTTCTCGTATACAAGATCTAGGCAACCAGTGCCCAGAATTACCTACTGAAGTCCTGATTTACAGTAGTAGACACCAGGAGATGTTAAGAATGGATATTACTTATCTAGTTGATCAGGAACTGAAAAGTTCCTCCTGTCCTCTTATGTACAGTAAAATCCTTCCAGTTCTGAGATTTTCTATTTCTTTATGTCCTGAGGGATTTAAATCAAGATGCCATGTTCTGTACTCTTTCAATCAATCAGGTTAGCAGTCTTCAAATTTTAACTTTTTTAACATACATTCAATGATTGTTCATCTTTCAGGGGTCATATTTTGACTCTCTCAATTCTTTGGTAAATCTACACAACTCATATTTTTCTGGAATCCAGAGAAGGCAAAGGAGAGTTAAGATACCTGTTAACAGTGGGCCTCTATTTGGAAAATGAGGATATTGTTATGAGACTGTTTATAATAAGTTCCTTTTGATGCTTACCAACATCCACAAATTCATTGAATGAGAAGTAAGTTAAAGGAGATGGTATTATATGAACTTTCTCCTGTAGAGATCTTCTCATAGAGCATTTCAGGCTCCTGTCCACTGCTATTACTTTAGTCACTTGTATAAAACAGTGACTAGTTATATCAAGAATCAACAAATGTGAGTATCTAAAACTTTAAAGCTTCTGGACAGCAAAGGAAACATCTGCTAGACTGAAGAGACAACCTAAAGAACAAGAAAAAAATGTTGTAACTGCTTCTCAGAGAACTAATACCTAGAACATATAAAGAATTTTTTTTTAAATCAGATCCCCCCCCAAAAATAAAAGACCCAGTCAAAAACAGGGCAACTGAAATGAGTAGATACTTTTGAGAAGTATAATTACTTGGAAAAATATGCAAAAAAATTTTTAACGCAAATTAATACAACTTTGAGATTCCATCTCACTCCAAAAAGAATGGCTATCATTAAGAAACCTAACAAAAAATTCAGGAGTGGTATCACATGACTATAATGTCAGGAGGCTAAAGCAGAAGGATCACCATGCTTTTGAGGCAAGTTTGAGCTACATAATGAATTTAAGACCAGCCGAAGCACGCCGCTCTGGTAAGTGGCTGTGGCCTCCCAAGCTGTGGCCACCCCAGGGTGAGAACCATATCAGCATTTCCTGAGATTCGCGCCATGTTGGAACTTGGGACGCTGGGAAAACAGGCAGCCGCCAGCATGCCGCTCTGTTAAGGGGCTGTAGCCTCCCAAGCCGCAGCCACCCCAGAGCAAGAACCATATCAGCCATGTTGGAACTTGGGGCGCTGGGAAAACAGCCAGCTCACCGCTCTGGTGGGCGGCTGTGAGCCTACCGGGGCGCAGGCTGAGAATCAAACATCCATCTCATCCCCCCACCTTTAGCAACTGAGAGCCAGGGATCTGAGCATCTACTGTGAGTTTGACTATATGCAATATAGCAAATAAGGGGGATTTTCTTCTGCCATCTCTTTGAAGGCAAATATTTTTATCTCTGTTTTGCTCTGTTCTGATCAATGGTATTGCTCTATTCAATATTGTTTTTATAATTTTGGTATTTCCTTCAATATTGCTCTTCCTGATTGAAGGAGCAACTATTGTGAAGAAAACCAGATATACTATTGTACTTATTGCTGTTATCCCAGTTAACCTGCTGTGAGGTTCTGTACCAGTTTCACTGCACTGCCTCAGTTGGCTTTGTCCTATCTTGTTCTGCTATATTTTACTACCTTCAACATAAAATAATTAAATTAAATTAATAAATAAAAAATAATAAATAACAAATTTTTAAAAGTAAATAACAACAACAAAACAGATCAGTAAGGTAACTGAGCAACCTGAAACATGATATAACTAAATAGATAATGGACTTAAAAAGCAAAAGGAGGAAAAGAAAGCGTTCTAAAGGATATAACTGAATGTATATTTAAGTGTGTAGGATTGATAACTATGTTGCTAAGTTTTTGTTGGATCAATGAACAGAATTGTTTGAGCCTCACTGTTTGAATGTCCACTTTGTATACTTTAATTTTGTAACTTGAACAACTATATCCAAGAGTACAGTATGTAATGTATCAACTAGTGATTTCTCACTGTTTATTTTTTTTTTGAAATTCTGTATTGTTTCTACCCTTTTTTCTGTTAGGCTTTTCTCCCCCCTCTTTAAATTAAAAAAAAAAATACCAGCCTAAGTTCAAGATATAGCAAGACTTTGTCTCAAAAATGCAACAAATAAGGAAGAAAGAAGCCAAATGATAACTAATAGTGGAAAGGATGTAGGGCAAAAGGCACCTTTCTGCACTGCAGACATGAGTGTAAACTAGTATAACCACTATAGAAATCAATATGGAGATACCTCAAAGAAAGAAAATTAGAAATTCCATTCAACCCAGCCATTTCTCTTGTAGGTATCTTTTTAGAAGAGTTAAAAGACATCATACTGCAGTTATGCATGAATACCCATGTTTATAGCAGCACAACTCAGAGTAGCTAAGTCTTGGAAACATCCTGTATATCCATCAACAGATGAACAGATAAAATATGATATTTATACACTGGAGTATTATGCTGCCAAGAAGAAGGATAAATTTGAGCCCTTTGTGAGAAAATGGATGCATCTTAAGACTGTAATATTAAGTAAGATAAATTGAATATTGCATAACTTATATGAGAAACCCAAAGTATAAGTAATTTAAAGAGCAAAATAAAAGACAATAGGAAATGGATCTTTTGCACATGGAAAGAGGTTCTAGAGGTAGGAGAAAGGAAAATAAAAAGAACTAAGATTAGTTATATACATATATCTACCCCCCCAACACAATGAATGTAATCTTTACACACTGCAAACGTACGAAAGAAAAACAACAACAAAAAAAAATTGTTGATGTTACACCTCCACAGACCTCCATAGTAGAAACAAAGCTTGTCACTGGTAACACCACAGTGCCATCTAGTGGAGCTTTAGCTTTTGCATGAAGCTGGAGTTAACAAAGTGACAAAAGTCATACTGACTTTATTCGAATTATCCTCCAATATAGTAAACAGGACTTCAACATCAAATGAGCAAGTACAGTTTCCTTCAAGGAAAACAATATCCCAGAGAATTATTTCCAAGCCTAAACAGCTGACAAAGTTAAACTACGAAGAGAATTAGGTTTCTCCTAAGATGTCGAGCCCGTTTGGAAACTTAATAAATCTTTCACAGAAAATCTGACTCCTTAACATCAGTCTGAAGGGTGGTGAGACACAGAGAGTTGCTCTGCCAATATACAAAGTGACTCTTGCCTCCCCAGTGCAAGCTACAGAACAAGTGTGGCTTCATGTTACCTATCTTCATTTCTGTTTGGGAAACAGGGAGACACTGGAGATAAGGGGAGGGAAATGTGTCTAGATTCTCAAGATTATATGTGTCAAGTAGGATGTTCAGGACAAATCATTTCCACTGGAGAAATGTAGGTCCTCTTCAGCTGCTGACAACATTTAGATAGCTGCAGTGTTTGCCATAGGGCAGGAAAAACTCTAGGCACCAATTCCAGAGATTCGTTGTTCCTTGCTACTGAAAACACTCTGGTATTTGCACTGGTTCTGTTTTTTTTTTTTTTTTTCATACTTCGTGAGAGGCTTTCACTAAATTAACAAAATTTACAAGTATTTATTTAGCCTATATTATTTGTAGAACACTATGGTAGAAAATATGCTTGATTTTTTTTAAATTAATAATTTGAACCCTCACAGGATCTATAATATGGCAAAGAAGAGATGAAACAGAAATAAATACCTTAAAAGACAGAGACAATAGAGTACTAATGTGCCATAAAGCATAAATTTCAGTCATTTGTGGAAAAGTGGTTGGCCCTTGAAAAATTAATGTTAAGTAAAATAAATCAGATATACAAGCTTCGATATTGCATGTCTTCCTTGTTGTTGTTGTTTTTATGTGAGAAACTCAAGGTATACATAATTTAAAAAGCAAAATAAAAGCTAGATGATAGGAAACAGGGAACTGGTCTTTTACAAATAGGAAGAGAATAAAAAAATGGAAGGGGGAGAAAAGAGAAAGGAAAGGGAAGTAAAAAGAACTAAGATGTATATATGTACCAACGCTCCATGGTGAATATAATCATGTACAGAAAACTTGTACTAATAAAAATTTTTGAAAGAAATTATTAAACTAAATAGATTTTAAAAGGCAGAGAATCATGTGTTCAAAATAAAGGTAGTTGACTTAGAATTGGATAGACTTTGACATTCCATTATGAGACATATGCTATATTTAAGAAGGGTAAATAATGTAGATAAAAGATCAAAGAGAATAACAACATAGAATAACTTTGAGGAAATAGGCAGGTTGACTAGCATATGAGGACTGTTAGAAAATAAACCTGAAAGAGTATGTGAAAAAAATGGGAAATGACCAGTTTAAAAGAATTGGGACTTAAACCAGATACGCACATGTGTAATCCCAGCACTAGGGAGGCTGAGATAGGAAGATCACCATGAGTTCAAGGCCAGAACACAGTGAGTCTCAAAACCAAAAATAAAAATAAAAAATGGACTTAAGGGCTGGAGGTTTAGCTCAGAGGCACAAATGCCTGCTTGGCAAGTGCAAGGTCCTGAGTTCAATCCCTGGTACCAAAACAATTTTAAAAAAATCAAAAGTGGACTTAACTCTGCAGGAAGAAGAGTAGGTCTTTAAAGGCAGAGATGGGGCTGGAGATGTAACTGAGTAGTAAGAGTGCTTGTATACCACCCACAAGACCTTAGGATTTTAAAAGAGGAATTTATGCCAGAGTTATGCTTTTTTTAAATGGAAAAGAATCACTCTGGCAATAGTATGATTAGTAAACTTGATAAAGGACTAAAAATGGGGCCAGGATATCAATTAGGATTAGAATAAATGAGACATTGTAATAGACTAGATGATATATAATGAAGTCCTAATACAGGGAAGTTGCCAAAGTAGAAAAAAAAGAACCAAGTGCAAGAAATATTTTGGACAAAAAGGCTAATTTATATGTAGGAAATAAGATGGATAAAAGGGTTGACAGTAACTCCAGAGTTGTAAAGTGGATGTTACATTTTCAGATGGATGAAAATTATTGTTTCATTAACTACATGGAAAATAAAAGAGAAGGAGATTACAAATCAAATTTTGGAAGCATTGAACATATTATGAATTTGCGTCATATGTATATCCTTTTAAATTTCAACTTCCTTTATCATTGGAAAATTATATACATTTAATACCTTCTGTCCTTTTTTTTTTTTTTATCCAGGGAGACTTGTCCAAGGAATTTGTAGGTATTACAGCTAAGAAAACCCCTTAGATTCTCTCCTATATTCATATTCATTCAATATTAAAATCATTGCTTTGCTGGATGTAGTGGTGCACACCTGTAATCCTAGCATTCGGGAGGCTGAGGGAGGAGGATCTCTATGAGATCAAGGCCAGCCTGCACTACATGATGTCTCAAAAAAATAAATAAATACATAAATAATAAAGTCAGTGTTTTTAAGTTGTAAGCTAAACCATTATGAGAAGGGCTTTCACTAGGGCGAGAGGTATTATGCCTTCTAGCTTTTCACCCTACCATGAAAAGCCACATAGTGGCTTTGACCTCTAGGGATACAAAGATGAGAGATCAGATGATCCTGAGCCTGCTGTGGTGGATCCTGAATTGAACTGACATCTGAATCTTTCTTTCTTTTTTTATGTTTTTGAACCAGGGATCGAACTCATGGCCTTGCACTTGCCAGGCAGGTGCTTATGCTGCTGAGCTAATCCCTAGCTCTGACATCTGAATCTTGTCCAGCTTACCAGGCATCCCCGAAAGTGTCTTTGCACATTAAGTTGATCTCTAGTTAGTAGATATGACATGCCATTGTCTTAGCTATAACTGTCAAGGGAATGAAAGGCTCCTTGCCATCAAGGGACTTGCAATCTAGGCACAAGAATCAAACACACACTAAGCTTAGACTGCTTACAAAACAGTGTTTCAAGTATGCTGGATCCTTACAGATGAAACAAGAATTGTTGACCAGAAGCAGATGTAAGATATAAAAGGGACTTAGAGGACAGGGATAGCATTATTGAATAAGATTGACTAGTGTAAGTAAACTCTGAATTTTTTATTTTTAAATTGACAAGTTAAAATTGGCAAACACTATTTTACTCTGTTTCTGTGAGCTAGACTTTTTTTTCCAGTACTGAGGATTGAACCAGGAGTACTGTACCACACCCAGCCCTCTTTTTTTGTAAGGAGAGAGAAACTGACCTGGGTACTATTCTCAATGATAAACATATACTGGGCTCCTATTTTATGAGAATCTCTCAAGTGGACATTATTATAAATAGAAGACTTCCACTCAGTTCAGAAAACATTCATTAAGCATTGATTATATACAAGTGGGAATACACTTATATATAATCAATAATAAAACAGATAACAGAATATGTTACACAGGTTCAAGAAGAAGTGACTATGAACTGGGAAAAGCTTCTTAGAGACATGGGAATTTGAGATAATTCTTAACAAATGTGTAAAAGTGAGGTAAGTCATAGAGAAAGAAAAGATATTCCACATATGGGAGTAATATAACCAAAAGTGAGGATTCAAGAACATTTATGGGAGATTCTAGAGGCATCAAACACATCTATTTGGCCAAAGTAGAAGATTCTCACAGAAGAATGATGAAATTTAAGAATGACTACTAAAGTTAAGATTTGTGGAAGATAACAACATTCCAGGGTAACTGGACTCTATTGGCAGTTTATAGGATCAGTTTTTTACAGTGGAGGTATCCAGAAACAAGATATTCTTTGATAGGACATGTACTTTGAGGACTACACCTCATCATGAATTTTCCTGTCCTTAGTTCTGCATTAACACTTGCTTTTATAGGTGCCTCTATTGCTCTAATGGACAAGGAAGGATTGACAGCACTCAGCTGGGCTTGTCTGAAGGGTCATCTTTCAGTTGTACGCTCACTGGTAGATAATGGAGCTGCCACAGACCATGCTGACAAGAATGGCCGTACCCCACTGGACCTGGCAGCTTTCTATGGTGATGCTGAGGTGGTGAGTACTCTTAAACAACTAAAGACCTTAGGGACAGGGACACTTAGCCCTCATAACAGTCGCTGGGGTTGAAAGGTGAAGTCATATTTCAAACATTGCTGGTAGAGTTCTCAGAGCTATACTTGTTAGAGAATAAGAATATGCAAAACACTCTTAAAGAGCAAGGGTATAGCTGTGGCTTGAGATATCAGAGCTATGCAGCCTACTTAATATAGTAGCTACATAAAGAGCAGGCATCAGCCAGCTCCCTGAGTGAAGCAGTGCTGAGCAATTGCACCTCTTAACTGCTCTGCCTGATCCTTGTTGCAGGTCCAGTTCCTGGTGGATCATGGGGCCATGATTGAGCACGTTGACTACAGTGGGATGCGCCCTTTGGATAGGGCAGTAGGGTGCCGGAATACTTCTGTTGTTGTCACTCTCCTGAAGAAAGGAGCTAAAATAGGTAGGAGAAGAAAAGGTGGTGTTGGCCATCTGTGCCCAGGGGCCAGACTGGTCTGCCCAGGGTGTTGAGTGTGGTTGTGTGTAGTTCCCTCTACCCTAACCCGATTATTGTCCAAGTGAACAAAAGGCTCCGGTCCAGAGAGCGCCATCTGAGCCATGGTCGGTAGCACTTTGCGTCCCGGTTCTCTGCCACGGCCCTTGTAGCCTTAGCCAGGGGGCTGCACTGAACTTAAACACGTCTCAGTGCTGCCTCTGTGCCGGCCCACACTGTGAGCGTCCTGGATCCCTGCAGTGCCATGAGCCTTTGCTTTCCCTTGCTCTGAATGTGCTTCAGATTCTCAAGTCCCTGCTGCCTCTGTCCCAGCTGCTCCCCTACCCCACAGACCTGTAGACAAGGGTTGGCTGATATGCTGGCTTTTTTGCTGCCTGCCTCTCACTGCTGCTTTTTCCTTCTTTTTTTTTTTTTTTTTCACCTTCATCCATTTTTTTTTCCTCTCCTACAACTTTTTGTTTTCTCCTTTCTTTGAAGGTTGTCAGACGTTACCGAGTCGCCCACGAGGTATATTTCACCGCTGTCAGCATCAGGCGTGGTCTGATGGCTTGGTCAGCTTTGCCTTCTCCTTTTAATTTTAGCCTGCATGAGTTCCCTATACCTCTAATCTTTTAATTTACATCACCTTAAAAGAAGATTTTTTAAATGACTGTTGTAGAGAATAACTTGAACTTTTGATAACTAACCCTGAAAAGCCTAGTTAATAAATAAACCTTCTGTAAACTAATCACTTAACCTTTTCTTTCTTTTGTGGCTAAAGTAGTCCTCAGTATTGTTGGATATTTTACGTCTGTTTCACATTCAAAGTGTACTCCTGGTTCAAAGTGAATCTCTGGGAGTCTAATTTGGTACTTAAAAATTAAGGAAGCCTTTAAAATCTTTACTGGTTTCCCTTTGCAAAATACATGTTTAAAAATTAGGAGTCTAACACCTGGGAGTTTTGAGTGCCAAGTCAAAAATAATTACTTTTTTCAAATCCTTTAGTGACCTTTAATAAAACCTTTTCTCCCTATTTCTTGATGTAAAATAATTCCACACTATGCTATCATATCCCCACATGCAACACAAAGGCTCTGCTGTCTTCCTGTGGTGCAAACTTGGACAATTCAGATATTCTTATTTTAAGGTAAATACAAACACAACACAGCTTCTTAGCAGTGGGAGTCAGTAAAATACTCCCAGGTCTAAAAGATGAGGTAATTATTGTGGAACAAGTTGTTCTCTCAGCAGAAATTCCCCCAGGATGTTTTTTTCACCTAGCTTCCTCCACCCTTACATTGTATGAGTTTTTTACCCATCATGCATCCTGTACACTACAGGTCCAGCCACATGGGCGATGGCCACCTCCAAACCAGACATCATGATCATCCTGCTGAGCAAGCTGATGGAAGAGGGGGACATGTTTTATAAGGTGAGGGCAGGAGGAACATTTTCCTTTAAAGTCATGTTTTCTATATGTAGAATCTTCTAAATCTTGATAGCTATCACCCTGTAGCTAAAGAGAAAGGAAGAATGCCATTCCTCAGTGATTGGCTCCAACATTGAAGATCCTGGGGTTTTGCCTTCTCAATATGCGTAAACTACAAGCCGCGAGTGGTGGCACACACCTGTCATCCTAGCACTTGGGAAACTGACACAGGAAGATCCTCATGTGTTTCAGGCCAGCCTGGGCTACATAGTGAGTTCAAGACTCACAATGTATGGATTAAACAGTGAGACCCTGTCTCAAAAAGACAGAGTGACCTATATATCCATGCAACTCATTAATCTAAGCCCTAGTTTTATCTGACCTTAACAGGTGGTAGCATCAGTTTTACATGGAAGCTGTTAAGTGGAAATTTAAAAGACAAGTAAAAATAAAATTTTGTGGTCTAGCTGTTTCCAGTCTATTGAGTGTAGCTTTCATTTTAATATATACATAGAATTTTAAATCATTAAATGTGATAGCATATCAGTATCCTTAAATAAGATAATGAAACCAAGAGAAATAGTAATTAGGAGATTTGCTTAAAATCACTAAACTGAATGACAACCAAAAAAAGTGTGGAGTTGTTTTGCACTTTTAATTCAAGCTGAAATTTCTAGACCCTAACATAAATGTGTCCCGTAGAAAGTTCCTTAAGAACATTGCATGTCAAAGTCATCTTATGATGTTTAGATTAGCTGGATCATCTTCTCCTGAAGGTGACCTGCAAATCCAACCCAGTCTTTAACAGTGAGCATCCCTGAGACATTCACAGGTTCAAAAGATAAAGAAATGATTGTGAAGCATGTTATCCCTACCATATGTCAGAAGTATATATGTTCTTGGGCTCAGAATTCTATTTCCTGAATATCCTTTGAGAGCCAAGGCTAACCTAGCACTCTCAGAAAGTTTATGCCCTGAGCCAAACTTTATTTCGTGTTACTTCAAAGAATGTACTTGTTGCTCTAGATGTCATATTTATAGAACTTAAAGTGGCATTGCTTTAAAAAAATCTGAGTCTTGACGATAGCGTGACTTCTGGTATTCCAAGGCAGAGAGTCTGACCTAATGAAAATAGGCAGAGCTATTATTATTCCCACCCAGAATTCTATTCTGGAAGACTCCAGCTTTCTCCTAGTAAAAGATGCTAGAGGAAGAATAGAAGATTCCAGCTGGGGAGTTGGAACAATCCAGATGGAATACAGTACATAAAGGCAGGAGATGCCTTCCATATTTTTTGGACTCAACTTAACAGATTTTCAGATACAAAATGGAAGAAAAACTTAAGACCCCTGTGGCCAGACCCTTAACTTGGTCATAGATTTCCTTGATCTTCAAAGTTCTCTTTTACAAAGGCAAGTAAAATTATAGAATCTTTTTTGGGGATGGGTATTATACTGAGGATCAATCCCAGGACTTTTAAACTGAACTATGTCCTCGGCCTGGTATTTTTGTTTTTGTACTGTTTTTGATTTGGTTATGGTTTTGTTTTGTTTTGTTTTGAGATGTTCTAAGTTGCCTAGGCTAGGCTTGCAGTCCTCTTGCCTCAGCCTCCCATATAAAATCACAAATTCTGAGCTTTACTTCTCTACTACTGTGTGTCCTATTCCTTTTTTTGGGAAATTGGTTGACATTATTTTCTGCCATGAGATTAGGGAAGCAGCACCTCAGCCACTTTAGCTGTCATACTCTTTATGAAGAAGAGAATGAGCTCTTCTGAAAGGCAGCATAGTAAACCATCAGACAGTAAAAGACTCTCCAAACAAATCAGCAACCAAGGTAGAAGCAGTAACCATGGAGTTCATAGAGACAACAGCTCAAGAAAAATAAATTTTGAAATGAGCAAGGTCAGCCCTTTGGAATCAAGTTAGGAAGTTGGGATCCAGGTCATTCCTTTGCCAAGGCTTTGTTTCTCTAGCTTGTAACTAGAGTGCCTGTTTCAAACTGTTGTTTGCTACCAAGAGAGTTACCTTTAGAAAACACTGGACCTGGGCTGGGGATATGGCTCACTAGTGCAGCACTTGTCTAGCATGTGTGAGGCCCTGGGTTTGATCCCCCGCATGACCAGGGGAAAATAGAAATAAAAGTAAGAAAATACCAAACCTTCTTCCAACTGCTGAGAGCAACAAGTGAAGAGAGACAAAACTTCCTTAGCTGCTTAGCAGACCAACGATATGCTTTTCCATCTTGTACCCCTTTAGAAAGGTAAAGTAAAGGAGGCTGCTCAACGGTACCAGTATGCTCTGAAGAAATTTCCTAGAGAAGGGTTTGGTGAGGACTTGAAAACCTTCCGGGAGCTAAAGGTGTCTCTGCTCCTCAACCTTTCTCGGTGTCGCCGGAAAATGAATGTAAGTCTCTCTTCATCTCAACTCTTTTCTATAGTCCTGGAAATTGAAAGTTCATGTCACCCACTAGCTTGTACCAGACCCCTGAAATCCTCTGTACCCCATTTGGAACTTGGTTGTCCTTCACAGAGCACTGACATTTGCAATTTGAAAGAAGTCTAAGTGTACTCCATTTCTCAAGCTGTAGAAAACTTAATGTTCTCAACACTTTATAACATTCTGAATTTTCATAATTTCCAGTGAAAGTAATTGGAATACCATCATTCCCATCCCTGTTCCCATCCTACCAGTCAGTTTTTTAGTCCTTGGGAAAATGTGAGAGCAGTGCTCCAGCTACAATTAGTTAGGGATCTTAGTCATTGCTCTCCTTTCTAATCTATGCCCCCACTCATAAGGAAGGGTGGAGAAGAGGGCTCAGAACCATCAACTAAAAGGATTAGTTTCTAAAGCTATTCTTGAATTTTTTGGTTCCTTCTTAATCTTTTCATTCCAGCATCCCATGTCTCTTCTTGCCCTGCAGGGACTCTTAGAACTCTACCTGACCATTATCTCCCTGTGTACTTGGCCTTGGTCCTTCTTGTCTGCCTTGCAGATAGTCTCAGGTGTCCTGAGCCACTGCTCCTTTAACCTACAGAGAATCCTGAGCCAAGAAACCTCTATTACATTTTAAGCTAAGATCATGTGAGGAATTGCTGATATCCATCAGGCTTTTGTATCACAGTTCCTCAGGAGGTAGAAATAATTCCCAGTTCAATTGGTAAAGAACTCAACAGTACAAAAGCAACATTTCAGCTGATCAGGATTCTGCATCAATTCCAGGAAGATTATGAATATGACCTTTATATCATCAATCCAGGCCCAAAAACCTAACTGTGAACATATCCTTGAGATGGACTTGCCTGTCTCAGAAGACACAGTTATTGCCTTCAGAGACAGACTTGTGGTTGGGTGCTGAGAGGACTGGGGATATGAAAAGCATCCCTTTTGCAGAGTGGTATCTCTGGTGAAGGCAAAAGGTAGTACTGCCTAAGTATTTTCCTGTGAAACAGAAAAAATAGCCCTAAGAGTCAGAAGTTGCTGCTAGCCTGCTTACTTTTGTCACTGTCAAATAATCTCCTCCTTAAAGGTACTTTCATAATCCCAAAAGTAATCATTATACAAAAAGAAGAAATAAAGGATGAGATGGGAAACAGTAAGGTTAAAAAATGGCCCATATAATCTGGAATACTTTCATTCTAGCACTAATTTTGTTCAAAAAGCTAGGAAATTACCTCCCACAGACCAGCACTACACTAAGTACCAGAAGTCTGTCACCGTCCATGGTAATTTTCCCATTAATTTTCTTTTAATTTACCTATCTTCTAGGCCCTTTGTTCTGTCTAAAACTTTGTTTTCTGCCTCAGAAGTCGTGAATATGAGCAGCGGCTACAGTGCTATACTATGGCGCGACATTAGATAAGAGAAAACCCTTCCCCATTAGCTTAGTGTTTAAAGGGATCTTAAAGACATGGACTTTCCGCTGTCCCCAAACCGCTGTTCCCAGGGGTCCTCAGAGTGGGAGTAGAGAGCTCTAAGAATATGTCCCTCTAGAGCACTTTAGTAATAGGACAGAACCTCCCCCACAGCCAGTGTCCTCTATTTTTTTGCTTTTGTTGTTGATTCCTAAGTAAGGAACCAGGCAATGGAAAGTACAAGCCTGTCTGAAGTGGAAAATACAATTTATTAAGTATCTACTACATGCCAGGCACTGTGTATAGCACTTAATGCTTTATCATGCTTAATCCTACCTCTGAAGAAGACATGATCAAGAAAGTACACAGCATACTCTAGTTATTAAACCATAGAATTGAGCCCAAATCTGTTTATACCATCTGATCTGCATGGTCAATGCAGGTCACCTTTACTCAGAGGCCCTCTTCATGGATTCTGTATGACATATTCTCCATCATACTTTAGGAAGCCAGAGCCTAGTGGGCACACAAGAAGTCACAGGAGTAGGCTGAGGGCTCCCAGGAGGTGGCACTGTCTGTAGGCATCATACGTGCATGTGAAATGAGAGTTCAGGTTCCCAGCTTCAGGATCTTCACTGTAAAAGGTTGGTGTTTGGCTTATGAGCTAAAAAGAACTTGCTGGTAAGACAGAAAGATGCCAAATTAAGTGTTTTACTACTCTGGGTAGATAAAGTCCAGTGATCAGTCATAGTAGGGCAAAGGCAGAAGAAAACTTTCAGTCTTTGTGCCACATGGCCAGAGCCATGTTAGGCATGTCCAGAATTCCAGGTGTTCCATCCATAAATGTCAAAGAAATGTTACATATAATTTGTTTTATTCCCAAGTTGTGTATTTTTTATATCTCTTCAATGACTCAATGACCTATTGTAATGACAGGATTTTGGAATGGCGGAGGAATTTGCTACTAAGGCCCTGGAGCTGAAACCGAAATCTTATGAAGCTTACTATGCAAGAGCAAGGGCAAAACGCAGCAGCAGGTGAGGAGAGAGAGAGAGGGTGAAAAGCAAGAGGTCTCTTTCTGAAAATCGGGCCAAGGCAATGTAGGCCACCCCTGGGGCATATGTACCTGAATGTGTCTTTCCTTGAGGCCCAGGCTTTGGAGATGGCTCCCATAGCATAGCTCAAGCTCAGTCAATCCTCAGCTCAAGATCAGTAAATCTTTTGGGCTGTGGAGACCAAGAGCAATTTACTTTGGGAGAAAAGTAAAGTAGATAATGGCACCTTCTTCCAAAAACACCTCTGCCATGTTGCAGTCACTTTTCAACCCAAAGCAGATAGTATAAAAAGACACTGATGACTTAAGGAGATCACATAAGAAACATCCCACCGCCCTTTTAAAGGGAAAAGCAGGGTGGGTCACCTACCATCACAGGCTGCTCTCTTTTCTTGCAGGTATATGGGGACTCTGAATTCTTTAGTCTTTCTTTTGGAACTCTCCTCAAGTCTAGTGGCATCCACCCTCCTTCTCATGTGAACCAACACACACACACACACACACACACACACACACACACTTGCTGACACGACTGAAGGAACCCAAGAGAAATACTGTCCACGTTCCTTGTGCCCTCTGTTGTAGTTTAGCTTCTGAATAGGAAAGCCTCCAGAAAGACCTAGAACCTGCATCAGTTTCTTTGGATAATTTGTCACTACTCTTGATGTCTTTCACCCAGCACCCTACCTTCTCTCAAACTCTGCTTGGAAAAAGAATTGCTTTGGGTTAATTGCTATTACCAGGGAGATATAGCCATGAAAATCAAACCCAGACTGAGGCTAGTGATGATGGAAACAATATTAGTCTTTACCACCTGAGATGAAAAACTATTTACAGAATCTTGGCTATTAAATTCTTCCTCTCTGGATTGTTCCTTTCTCACAAGACCAATTGCCCATTTTCCGGGCAGTACTAATAGAGAGAATGGGAATGTCTCTGACAGCTCATTTCCTCATTTGTAAATTACAATCTCCCTGGGGTGAGCTCAGCACTGACCTGCTTGCCTGGTCAGCAAGCCTAATACCTGCCCACTCTGACCTAGTTCAATGAAACACAGCAGTGGAGTGGGGTGAGGGATGGAAAGAGCAAAGGACAGGGTTCTTACCTAAGATGGAAAAGTCCAAAAATTTACATTCAGAATATTCAGAATATGAAGAAAATTTCCTGCTGGAACCACAAGATTTTTAAATATTATAATTACTGTTTTATTCCTAAGCTGCTTGACAGTGACACTGTAAATGACAACCCCACCCAACCCTCATACTGCCTAGTGTGCATTTGGGCACTAAGAATCTTCCTGAAGTGCCTGGCTGGACAGACACAGTGGAGAGTTTTTCTCTGCTAACCCTAGAGAGGCAAGAAGGAAGATAAAAGATAAAAGGGCTAAGGAATCATTCTGGATTCTTCTAGAATGACAGCACACTTATTTCTTTCCTTACAAATTAAATTAAGACACCTCAGTTTCCCACAGGTGGCAACACAGTTCCCTGAAATAGTAACCCTGCTTGCAGCTTTTGGTGATTCCTATTGATTCAGAGTAATGCCAGTTCCTATGTTTGCATTTTGTCAAGCAGACAGTTTGCAGCAGCCTTAGAGGACCTGAATGAGGCCATCAAGCTGTGTCCAAACAACCGTGAGATCCAGAGACTCCTGATGAGAGTGGAGGAAGAGTGCAGACAGATGCAGCAGCAGCAGCAGCAACAGCAGCAGCCACCACAGCCGCCACCACAGCAGCCACCTCAGCAGCAGTTACCAGAAGAGACAGAACCTGAACCACAGGTTCATGAAGATATATACTCCGTACAAGATATATTTGAAGAGGAATATCTGGAACAGGATGTTGAAAATGTTTCCATTGGTCTCCAGACAGAGACTCGGCCCAGTCAGGGGCTCCCAATAATCCAGAGCCCACCCTCCTCTCCAGCCCCTAGAGACTCAGCCTACATCTCTAGCTCACCTCTTGGCTCTCATCAAGTTTTTGACTTCCGGTCCAATAGCTCTGTAGGGTCTCCCACTAGACAAGGATATCAGTCCACCTCACCTGCTCTTTCTCCAACTCACCAGAACTCTCATTATAGGCCTAGTCCACCGCATACTTCCCCAGCTCACCAGGGTGGATCTTACCGCTTTAGCCCCCCTCCTGTGGGAGGGCAGAGCAAAGAATACCCAAGCCCTCCCCCTTCCCCTCTTCGTAGAGGTCCTCAGTATCGGGCCAGCCCTCCCGCTGAAAGCATGAGTATCTACAGATCCCAGTCTGGTTCACCTGTGCGCTATCAGCAAGAAACTAGTGTTAGCCAGCTTCCTGGCAGACCAAAATCTCCATTATCTAAAATGACCCAGCGTCCCTACCAGATGCCTCAGCTTCCTGTGGCAGTTCCCCAGCAAGGGCTCAGGCTACAGCCTGCTAAGGCCCAGATTGTGAGAAGCAACCAACCCAGCTCAGCAGTTCACTCAAGCACTGTCATCCCCACTGGAGCCTATGGCCAAGTTGCCCATTCAATGGCCAGTAAATACCAGTCTTCACAAGGAGACATGGGAGTAAGTCAGAGCCGGTTGGTTTATCAAGGATCAATTGGAGGAATTGTAGGAGATGGGAGACCTGTGCAGCACGTCCAAGCCAGCCTGAGTGCAGGTGCCATCTGTCAACATGGTGGGTTGACCAAAGAAGATCTTCCACAGCGACCTTCCTCAGCTTATCGAGGTGGCATGAGATACAGCCAGACACCACAAATTGGGCGTAGCCAGTCAGCATCTTATTACCCAGTATGTCACT
>PVLA01002431.1:0-235866 GCA_004027455.1 Hydrochoerus hydrochaeris
CCCTGAACCTGGGGCGCCTTCTGCTTGGAGTTGAGGTCAATTAACACCTATTGTTTGGGATTGTCCCTGCCTGGCCCTGGGCCTGGGGCGTTTCCTGCTTGGGGCTGGGGGTTGTTGCCAGGGTTGGCAAATATATATTCCAGCTTCTAAAAAATAAAGGCGGATTCAGATTCACTCACAAACTGGGGTGCAGTGTTTTGTCTCTCAATCGCCGACTCCCTGACCATCTTTGGGAAACCCTGCCCCTGCCGCAGCTGGACTCCGGCAGATCTGAGAATATCGCTTTGAAAGTCATCATAAAATAAGGAAACATTTCATCACCTTGGAGGAGCTTGACCTAATTTCACCTGTTACCTAAATCACAATTTGAAATCTACCTCATACAAGGAACGGATTCCATGGACTTGACTATATAACAAGTGCTACTTCTTTCTATCCTCGCAAGCTCCTTAGTGGACTGCCAGTGACGATTGCCTCACCACCTTCTGGTTTAATGCTTATTCAACAATAAAACTGCTTTCATTCTCCTCTACCTTTGTGCAGATGTTTTCTGGGTCACAAGTTTTTTTATCAATCATATTTCCCTAATGTAGCAGGCAGCTGAATTAGTTAAAATATTATAGGCAGTGAGATAGAGATAGGTCCTCAGTGCAGACACCTGGCAGCTGCAGGAAACTGACACCTCCTGCTGTGGCCCAGGCTTCAAGACAAAAGACCAAACAAATACACCCATATCCTGAGCATTGATACCCTAAATAGTTCCTACCCACCCCCAGGAAGGAGTCTCTGCTCCATAAAAATGCCCACTTTCTATGTGACTGGCTTCCCCATCTCTCCCTAATGTAATCAATTTTACCTGAACTATTGATCTTATTGGCTAACTATAGTTATGTCCCACCTTATGGTCATCTGCCTTGTGAGCTTCCAGTCTTCCCTTTAAGCCCATAGTCTCACTCTATAAAAGTTTCTAGAAAAACAAAGTCCTTGGCAACCTGCTCGAGACCCCTTCTGTCTTTCTTCAGACAGAAGCTTTCTTTCTCTCAATGAATATATTCTGCTCTCACCTCTATTGTGCCTAAAATTCATTCTTTGATTTTAGAGAACACAAAGTCTTGGACATAGTAGGTTGGGAGTGTCATTCCCTTATATCTGTAAGACTTGCCGCTTTTTCCTCCTGACTGTGTACAAGATACTCAACATTGAGGATATCCCAATTTGAGACAGGAAAAATTTTAGTTGACCATTTTCTCTCTTTGAATGTATTGGCAGTACATTGAGTAATATTCTGAATAGAGAGAGACACAATTCAGTTTGAGAAGTTGGGCTATGAATCTGCTTTTTTTCAAGAAGCTCTTAACAAAGTGCAAGCACTTTTGTTTTTTCATGAGTCTGATAGAATTTTTGTTTGCAGACCTTTGTTTTAAGATGGCAAGACAGATTTCATTCAAGCTAGTATGTTAAAAGAGACTTCAGTGTGGATTCTAACTCAGCTCCAAATGTCTCTGCTGGAGATGCACAGGCAAAGAACAGAGAGAAGAGGTCAACGCACAGCAAATCATTCACAGTACTTCCATGAGATGTGAAGGGTGGTGATTTCTTACTAAGTAGTCTAAGTGTGATTCTTATTCAAAGCAGAGTAGGAACTGGGCCAAGAAGGTGGCTGAATTAAAGAAAGGTACACAGAAACCTTACTCAAGTTTGATGCAGTAGGGTGTCCTTATCTTAAATTCTCAGTGGTGATTAACATCCTTATTATTTAATATACTTTGTGGACTAGAAATTGGAAGCACCAGTAGACAGAGATGCAAAATTGAATTCTGGGAACATAATATCAGAAGTCAAAATTTAAATGCAACTTTGTTAGGCTCTAGTGCAGTGATGACAAAACTCTTGGAGCATTCAGTGACAACAAACCACCCACTGCAGCACTGGTGCTGAAGGTTATCCATCAGCATTCTAGAGTAAAAAAATATTTAGTAGTAAGCCCTTAGAGGTATCTTTTAAATGTTTATCATAGTTAAAATTTCTGACATAGGCATCTTTTCTAAATAAACAAGCAAATGTATTCCTCACATTTATTGCAAAATACTCTAGAAATCTACATCTTAGGGAATTAGATGCATCCTTTAATCCTGGTATATTATCTAACATAATCAAAATCTCACAACTGTTTCACAAATCAGGGAACTACAACTCAGAGAGACTAATAATTTGTCAATATGAGTACAAATTATTTGACTACATTTTGACTTTTTTTCTGATAAATGTTTGCAAAAGAAATTTTATGCACACAGTGGAGTGATGAAAAAGGTAAAAAAATTTCAAGATTCTTTAAAAAAACTACAGGAAAAAGTCACACAGAAAATGAAAACAAAGATCTAGAGAAAAAGATGTAGTAGTCTCAGTACCCAGCCTCTACTTATGGAATGGCTCAAGTATAATTTGTTAAGTGACTATAATTTATGTAAAGTATATTTCTTGTTTGCACACACTGTTCAGATTGCATGTACTTTGAATATGAATTTTTGATGGATATTTTGACAAAGAATAGAATTCCATTTTTACCTGGTACTTTTACTGCTGATAATGAATCCTTAATTTAAGTTAGCATCTTTATTTCAAAAGACAGAAAAATAATGTCAAAAGTTTCCCTACCTTCAGTCCCAATATCTTTGTGAATTCATGAAAAAACCTTTGTGATTTTAATACATCTTAACAGTTTATATTTCAGCTTAAAACTGAGTGCATTCCAGTGATTTCATCTAAGAAGCTAGCTAGCGAGTGTTCTTTAGCTTCATGAAGCACTGATTTAATTACGTTAATTTAGTAAATATTTGTTCAGAACCATTACAGGCACTAAGTATAGTGAGCACAAAGATTTAAAAAGATACTGTAAACTCTCAAGTTCTGAGACTCAAAAACTCTGTGCTCACAATTCTTGTGTAAAAAATGAAGATGTGAGATCCATGAAAAAGATGGTCACTAGACTTCAAGTGGTATCCACAGAGCCGACCTCTGGTCTTCACGGCTATGCTGTGTCCTCCCACATTGTACTCTAGTTGGTCTATGGTGTCAACTGAATACACAACAAGCAATGCAATACTATTCCAAGATTATTATCAAATGTACTTTTCATCTCATTTCGTTCTCTCCTTCACACTTTTTCTCTGCTTCTTGAATACATATATGCTTTGGATGAAGCCAATGTCCTTGTCAAGTTCTATGAAGTATCCCAGGAAGTAAGGGATTAAATTTTCCTACTAGGGCTGGGGATTTAGCTCAGCAGCATAAGTGCTTGCCTTGCAAGCACGCAGTAGTAAGTTTGATCCCTCATACCAAAAAAAAAAAAAAAAAAGAATTCTCCTACTAAAACGATGTAAGTGAGCTGGGAAAAGAAGCTCCCAGTCTTGCAGTGACCTCAGACTGGCTGGCAGGTACACAAGAATCTCATGAGTAACCCAGAGCCATATTCCCTGAGCTAAGCCATCCCTAAATTCCTGATCTTCAGAAACCATGTGCGATAACAAATGTTCCTGTGTGAGGTGCTACAGTTTGGAGTTATTTGTTTTCCACCAACAGACAACTAATACAAAGGAGATATACCTTAGAGGGAAATAAAATTCAAAGACATAGTTGCTTGTTTCCTCCATAGACAAGTTTAAAAAAAAACATAATGCACTGCAGTGAAGGCAATGTGTAGAAAAGGTTGTAAGAAAAGTGAATCTATGAGTAATTGAACGTGCTCTACCTACCAGGATTCTAAATACCTAAAGGGAGCTGAACAGAATGCTATGTTGAAGTTAAAACAGTAAAAGCACCCAGTCATGCTACACAAATTAGGCAGCATAGTATTGTTTGCTAGAGATGGAATGGTCGAGTAATTTTATTAATGGTTTTTGTTCTTAAAAAAATTAAAAAATTAATCTGTTTCAGAAAGATTTGCTATGAAGATATGAATGGAAAGATTCCTTCACCAGGAATGATGTGAAGAGCTCACACATTAGTGGAGGGGCAGCCACGTGAGACCGGTACACATGTGCCGTCATATGTGGAATGAGAGATGAGCGCAAAATTCAGGCATGTTGGGTGTACTGAGCAGTACTTCGCATGCATCCTGAAACAGTAAGTAGATGCAGAATAATCAAAAAAGTTAGGAGATCAAAATGAGAAAGTATACTTTTTTGTGTAATCCAAGGGAACCAAGTTCTTTATACGTGTGTAAAATTCAACATTTATAATACTGTTCAGCAACTGATATTTTTAATGCCAATTCACAAGTGAGAAAAATGATAGAAACAGTTTAGTCACACAGATGGGGAAAAATGGAGCTGGGATTTGAATCAACATCTGTCTAGTAATACTTTCCTTATACTTTATGCTCTTTTCTGATGCCAGAAAGCTGTGTTTGTCAGAAATGCTGTAATCGGAAGTCAAATTTGCCCAGCAAGGCTGAATCAGATGAGACATTTTCTTTGCATTCTAGCTGAGAGCTAGATTGTCTCTGTTGGGGCTAATATTCCAACTCAATTAAGTGAATTCCATATGATTGCTGTGATAGAAATACATTACCTCAGTGAAGTAACAGCCTATCATATTGGTACCTTGGAACCCATCAAAATACTTAGCCTCAGTAGCCTCATGCTGACAGAATAGAGAATAAGCACCTTGTACTTTTTTCCACTATGTGAAGTGATATAAACCATGTTCAAATAACTAAAATAATTTATTGAATGAGAGAGAAGTCTATTAGATTGAAATTATTACCTGAGTCCTTAGCTCAGAATGAATAATTATACTAATAATAGCCTATATTCACACAGAAAATAAAAGATAATAAAAAGGTTTTAGTCAGCTTTCCCTTTTCAGGGCCAACAGCATCTAATACCCACAACCTAAAGGAGGAGAGGTTTAATTTGATTTATGGTGTCAGAGTTCAGTCCATGAGTGATTGTTCCAACATAACAATGATATGATAGAAAAGGAGGCAGGGGAAAGTTACTCACCTACGGCTGCTAGGAAGCAGAGATGAGAGGAACCAGAGAGGGAGATGTGGCATGGCCCCAGTGACATACCTTTTCCCACTGACACCACTTCTTAACAGCACCTCTAGCCATAGATTCAACAGTGCATCCACTCACTGATGAGTATAGAACCCTCATGGTCCAATCACCCTCCAAACCCCAACTCTGAATTTGAGACTTCTGGAGGAACTTCTAGATCTAAGCCATAATATGAAGAACTGATTTTTATATCATTCCTCTGAGTATTACACATTTTCCCATAACAGGAAGTATTCATAGATTTTTTTTAAATGCACAGTTCATAAGGTACACTACAAGAGATTTCTATTTCTAGGCGTTTTTCTTTTCCTCTATGGAGTAAAGATCTATTTAGAGGAGAATGGCTTACTAACCCTTTGGAAACTAACTGGTGGCTAATAAAATTTACTACTCCTTACTCTTCTTTCATTTTATATTATTTTCACATTTCACCAGATCACTTTGTTATTTTTTCTAAACATGGTGTTCTTAGATTTCTTCACATTTGCTGAAAAACCTGACATGACATACAAGTTCTACAGTGGAGCACTGCTGGAATGAGCTGGAAGAGGGTTTCCTCTGAGACTCCGCGACTTCACTATCACCTCCAGCGACTTTAGTGTCCTGAAATGAAATGAAGAAAATCCAGTTATAACATAGTTTACACCAGCATTTAAGAATTTCCAAAGTACTAATTGTGTCACGCTTTTTATATATGAGATATTTCTTGAAATTGTACCTTAATAAAAATATTTATTTCTTAATATTAAATGATTATAAAATATCACCTGAATATTATTTGTTAATAATATTCTTCTTATAACAATTAACAATAATTATTGAACAATATTTTTAGCTAGGCACTGTATATAGGAAAAATTCTCAAAGTTCATACTTAGATCATAAATTGTTAAAGTCCTGAATTGTTGAAATTTCTGTACATGCTGTAGATTCATAGACTTACATAGTTGAGCTGAAGCTCTGCAGTTAATTTAGTGGAATATATTTAATCTGATTGGATGATTGAATTTGAATTTATCACTTACATTATTGAAAACTGTTTCCATTGGAATGATTGAATCAGTAGTCTTGTGCAGTGAAATCATTATCAAGTGGCTGTCCTCTTCTAAATTCTGCTCACCCCCTCATTTAGTCTCCAAAAATTCATGAGGGAAAAAACAGTAGTAGTTAGGTAGTAGTAGTGATGTAGTAGCAGTATCTGTCTAGCAAAGAATATCAGAAAAATGATGTGTCTCAGATGATGATCCCTCTCTGCCACTCTGTAGTGATGATTTTGCTGATGTCTCTGGTAACTTCTCAGTAGACTTTGATCAGGTCGTGAACAGCATTGCCATTAGCCAGCCCAGACAAATCATGAAAGGAAGCTCTTTCTGCTCACACTTTTCCATTTATTCATTAACATTTTCAATCTTAATATTGAGTTAATGGCCTCTATGTGTCAGACACATTAGCATCTAGGGTTTCAGTGAGGTATAAAATGTAATTCATTCTCTCAGGTTGGTGTGAATTGAGTTGGTAAGATGGACATTTAGGCATAGAATTAAACTGGAGAGTCAGGCATGGTGGTGCTTTCCTGTAATCCCACCATTCTTGAGACTGAGACAGAAAGATCAGTGTCAATTTGAGGCTAACGTTGGCTGCACAGTGAGAGCAAGGCTATGCTGGACTACATAGCAAGACTCTGTTCAAAAAAAAAAAAAAAGAAAAGAAATCAAAGAAGAAAAACAATTTAAGTAGAGACCAAAACATTAAAGCCTCTGAATAAGAAACAAAGTCCCCTAACTAATGAGATCAGAAAACATATTGTCTAGAGGATATTCTAAACATGAGCTGCAACACAGGTATGGCAGGGCCCCCAGGTAATCCTAGCACTGGGAGGCTGACGCAGGAAGACCACAAGTTCCAGGCAGCCTGAGCTACATAACTAGAACTCAAAATACTTCTGTGGTAAAGATGATGATGATCATGATAAGGATAATAATAACAAAAACAATAACAATTATAACAATAGCAGCAGCAATAGCAAAAATATTTCAGATGTAGAGAAAATAGTGTGAAAATTCTAGAGTCAGAGAGGAAAAGACATGATATGCCTTGGTGTATTCTTCTGTATAGTTAACTTTACTTGTAGGTAAAGACCAGGAGTGTAATTTGAGACAGATCACTATGGTTGTAGCATGGATAAGGCATAGATGGATGATGAAAATAATAGGATAATGAAATTAGGACATGTAAAATGCATAACAGCAGTTCATGATGGGTTAAATTTAGGTAGAGATAATGTGAATAAGTGAAAGAAAAAATTAAAATAGCAGCTACAGTCATTAATAGAGAGTAATGATTGATTTGAATAAAAATGAGGGAAGGATGCATTTCAAGGATTTAGATCACAATGTTGGAACAGGAAAATAAAGGGAGGGTTTCATGTAGTACATGCATACACAGTAGATATGTGGAAGGGTCAAATATATCAGAATTTCATCATTAACCACAAGGGGTCTGTGTCTTGGTTAATTTTCTCTTGTTGCTGGGATAAAACCACCCAACACCCAAAATGAAGGAAGGAAAGTTTACTTAGCTCACTGTTTGTGGAGGTTTCAGTCTGTAATCAGTTGGTTCCAAGCCAGAGTGGCATGGGACTGGGGCAAAACTTCAGGGCAATGTCAGAGCAAAAGGGAGAAACAAACCTCTTCTCCATCCTTATATTGTACATAAGCCGCCCCACTCCAACGTGGGTGTGCCAATCACAAAATCCCTGTGCCCTCCTCTTGCACAGGATGAGGATATTTATGAAATAAGAATCCTAATTTTCTGCTGAGTCACTTAGTTAAGCTTCTAAACTTCTCAAGTTGACACAATGCATCAGCCATAACAATTCACTCTTTGTCAACTTGCCAAGCAGACACATTTCTTTAAACCTGTTTCCATATATAAATACATGCTTATCCTTAGCATTTCACAACTTGAACATCCTAACACAGGTTTACTAATCCTTTAGAACCAGTAGTTAGTCTATCAACATTATATTACATTAGAACCAAAACAGGCTGTCCCTGACCCCCCAAAGATTCATGTATATTCCTTTATGCAAAAGGCATTTAGTTCATCTGAAAAAGTTGTCAAAGTCCTAACAGTTTCAGCATTGCTGAAAAGTTGAAGTCCGAGGTTTCCTCTGAGACGTAAGGCAAATCTTAGCAGCAAGCCCCTGTACAAAGGAAAACTAAGTTAAACATTTGCAACATTCAATGGCACAAGATAAACATTCCCATTTCAAAATGTCTAAGTGGGGATACAAAGCATTGAAACCAAAGCAGGTCCAAAATCCAGCAGGGCAAATGTTAAGTCCTTAGTTGCACATTCAGCATCTGAAGAAATCTGTGGCAAATTGCAAACTTCAAAGAGCTTGTGTCTTCCACCCCTACCTCACTTCTAGTGGTTACCAATCCTACAGTTTCTCACTTGGGCTGTCTTTGTTACATAAGTCTCCTTAGATGATCCATGTTTCTGGCTTTTCTAAATTTATGGCATCTCCACCAACCTTTGGTTTGACACTCTTAGTTCACACACTGCCTTCTCAGAAGCACACTTTCTGGCCTTTTATGTCTTCAGAAATAGAGATGGAAGCCTTTTCAACCTCATAACTCATGCATTCTCCATGCACCTAAAACCAGCACTATATGGATGCTGCCGAGGTCTGATGCCAGCTGGAGGCATAGCCAGGTTTTCCTCTCTCTTGGTTGTAGGGGTCAAGTGCCTGGGTACTGAGTACTCTGAACCTGATTCTGAGGGATGGATTCTCTATGCCACTGCCGTTCTGGAACCTGGTGCTCTGTGGCTTTCTCCTCTAAGCAACGTCTTTCACTATTGTAGTTCTGAGGCTGCAAAGCACGGGGACCCGCTGCCTATTCCTGTGATGCCCCCAGGCCATCTTTTTTTATTTTTGTTATTCTTTCTTAGCAATTGAGATCTCAGCTCTATCTTTATAGTCCAAAACTTTACTGGAGCTTTCTTTCTGACCAAACTCACAATGTTTTAAATCATGCTACTGGGCCATTTGCTCTTGATTCACAACATAAATCTGGCAAACAGCCCCCAACAATAGCCACGCCACTGCCTCAACATTAGACTGCCTTGAAATTTATTTTTCCAGGTTAGTTAGTTCACTACCCTTAATCTCCATCTCAGGCAGTCTCTGGACATGAACACAATGCAGGCAAACTTTCTGCCATACTATATAACACACATCATCTGGAGTCCAGCACCCAATGCAGTCTTTCTTTCCAGCAGAAACCTCCCAAGCCTGGTCTCTACTGGCAGGATTTCTATCAGCCTTTTGGTTTGTGAGCTCTGACTAGAATCTCCCATGCAGAACAGCCTAACGTGGGCCAGCTCTATACATTCAGGTGACATCTCCAAAACATTCCAACTCTTCCCACAAGTCATTCAAAAGGATCTTGAAACACATGGTCCAGAACTGTCACAGCAACAAACCCATTCCTTGTACCAAATTCAGTCTTGGTTACTTTTCTCTTTTACTGCTGGGACAAAACCATTCAGCACCCTAAGTGAAAGAAGAAGTTTACTTAGCTCACTGTTTGTGGAGGTTTCAGTCCATAATCAATTGGCTTCATGGCAGAGTGGCATGGGACTGGGATAAAACTTCAAGGCAACAGTCAGAGCAAAAAGAGGAAACAAGGTTCTTCTCCCTTTTATTGTACATAGGCCACCCACCGCCCAAGGTGGGTATAGCACTCACAAAATCTCTATGTCCTCCTCTTGCACAAGATGAGGAAATCTACAAAGTAAGCATCCTAACTCCCTGCTGAATCTAAAAGTTAAATTTCTAAACTTCTCCAATTGATATAACAACCATAACAGTCTGTCAAGAGACACCTCATAAGGGAAATTTTCTCCAAACTAACATTGAGGTTACAATTTCAGGAGTAAATTAGAGACTCACCATCTCATAGGTAATAGTTAAAATCATGAATAGGTGAGATTGCCCAAGGTGGGTATGTGTATATGTGAACTTATTCTATTCTAATGATGACTGAGAACTAATCCTGGAAAAGTTTTTGCATATTCAAAAAATAATAAGAAAAAGACTCCAGGGACCAAGTTAAAATTTAGAAGGGAAGTTGTTTTACTAATTATCAAAAGAGTAAAATATTGGTAGATGGTTTCATTGATCCAATCATGTCAAAATGCCATGGAAGCTATCTGTGGATGAGGAGGCAGCTTTATCAATCCCACTGCTAACTCTTTCATCATTTCAAAAGTTTCAGACTGAGAGCTGAGTGCATAGGGAGAAATCTCTTGTATAAAAATAGATGTTTGAGTTTTAAACCTTGATTCTAATCTTGATTCTAACTTTACTAACTTTGCAATGCTGAGCTATTTAATTAGCCTCAATTCCATGTTTTTCTTCAGCAGGAAATTAAATATAAAAATGCCTGACTCATGATGTTGAGAGTGGGAAATTAACCAGCATATAAGAAAGCACTTTATAAATTTCAGTATGTTCTAAACAGCATGCAAATTTGATATTATTGATAACATATGACCTTGTTACTTTACATCCTTTCAGGATGAGTGTGTGTGTGTGTGTGTGTGTGTGACCTTTTTGTTATGGCTCTTTTCTGTTACTGCAATGAAGATGTAAAGATGAATATTTTACTTCCTTATTGGGCCCTAATTTCTGAGCAAATGCTACATAATAAAAGGAAGGAAAATATGCTGCTTCCCCAGGCAATGTTAATAATATCCTAAGTTATTATGTGCTACTTAATGAATATATAAATCATTCTGATCCCTTCCTTGAGACTTTTCCCTGTTGTTTCCACTATGTAAACTTCTTCATACTCAGTTCAGTTGTGCATCATGGCTGAGGAAGTCATGAGGGTCACTCACAAGAGCAACATTTGCTTGTGAGAGGATTTGTCTTTGCTACATACACTGGGCTAGAAGTGTCTGGTGGCTTCTGTGCACTATCATAGATCTCTGGTATGCATGCATGACCACAAATGCATTAAAAGTTGTGTCTCTGCATAAACATGGTTTTCTGACCTACAGAACACAATTCCTTATTTTAAAACACATTTATTTACAAAAAAATCCATAATATAATTTACCTAGTTACATATAATTTTTATAGAAACATCAAACTTCCTATTTTCAATAGAAAGACTATGAAATAATGTAAGTTTTTAAATTAAAAGCTTTGGGAAAACTACACTAGAACACATAATTAAGAAGCCTGTGCCAGGATCCTTTGTCTTGTCTTGATGACTCAACAAATTTGTGACATTACTTGAAACAACATACATTGCATTGTAAAATTATGAATAAAATATTCTCTGCTTTATCCTTAATATACAACTGTGTATTCTTTAAAAAATCTGGGGCAGTTATCAAAAATGTTGTGTGTTTTTATTTACCTGAGAATTATTTTTCATATCAAAATTTCTAGTAGAAGATAGCAAAATTTGTGTGGAAATACTGTTATTTCCCCAAAATACCATTTCTTCTCTTTTTGGAGGGCAAAACTAACTCCCTTAGCCTTTCTCACAGTCTAGCTAATGAAAAGAAGCAGAAACAACATTAAAGACTTATTCTGTGCCTTAAATGAGTCTCATTTTTTGGAAGATACAAATGATGTGTCAAGCCAAGTGATTGAAAGAGCGTCTAACACCTTGGCTGTCATGGAGAGCAGGGTCCCAGGATGGTGTCACAGTTAGCACACCTCCCAGGGCCAACAGTGAGGGGCCTCATGCTCCCTTAGCCTGGGAGGGCCTGAGGAGGGTGAAGGTGCAGGAAACCCACAGAAAAAAAGCACTGACTACCAGGATGATAGCACCTCACCGTGTGGACAAAGCCAGCTGGTATCAACTGGGCCAGAAGACCAGTGAAGAGCCTGATGTCCGTCTCCTTCCTCTCCTTGTTGCCCATGTTCCTGTTGGTTGAGCCCAAAGAAGCTATTTGATGTGGGACAGCCTCCTGGTGCAAAAAGCGCATGGAAAAGGGAGCAAGCGATAAAGACAGGCATGTAGCATATCTCTCTGAAGTGTTTCTCTTCTGGCTGGCTGAAGTTGGTGAAGATTGTTCTAGAACAATCATTCTTCACTTGGAGAAATTCTTAGTAATGAATATCTCTAGCCCCAGGACAGAACTCTATCTGAACTTATGAGGGTGGGAACTTTATGTCCCAGAGTTTTTTATTTTCCTTTGTAGTGCTACACATGGAACCTAGGTCCTAATAGAGATTATACAGATACCCTAACCCCTGAGCCACATCCCCATCCCTCAGCATTTTAACAAGGTTCCAAGTGTTCTTAAGGATTCTTAAGGATGTCAGACCCACTGTTTGGAGGAGAGAGACACTGCTATTCTTTCCTCTCTTTACTCATGATTATGTCAGGCTAAAAAATCATAGGTTGTAAACAGTTGCTAATGAATAAAATAAGAATTTATTTTTCTGTTTTAAATACACTGATCTAAATAGCAACATTTATCAAGTTGGCAAGAGTTTCAAAGAAAGAGAGTAATGAAGACAACTGTCTTTTCTGTCTTCCAGCTTTTCAAGCCATGCTGTTACACTGAGTAATTTTAACACTCCAAGCACTTTTTATATCAGTATAGTGATACCTTTTATATGTTCCTGATTAGTTTTTCCACAAGATAGCATTTTATGTATTACTAAAGCACAGTTTCCCAGCATAGTATTATAAGGATTTGGAATTTTAAATAAATGAACCAGGATTAAGCAAAACAATACTTGGCTTAGTCCAATTTCTCCATGCTGACTGTCATCACTCAGAAAGTGAATTGTGAATTCGTCAGAAGACAAATGGGTTGCAGGAAGTGCTGTGTTGTGGTGATTAGCTTGCCAATCAAACCAGCAGGGGAGAAGAGTGCCGCTTGATTGCTTTATTATCAGAAAATTAATGTGTACAGCGATACTGTATTCATGAGACTCTATTTGCCTGTGAAAACAACAAAGTCACCATTGCCAGCAGGGTTATGAATAGTAACAATAACCATTAAAACAAACAGTTTCTTCTTGAACTCAGACCCATTTCCCATTTGTTTCATACAATTGTCCACCTAAATGCAGGAATGATTGGGAAATGGGTTTATGTAAAAAGCATAAAAATACCAAAATTGGGCCAAGCACTCTTCTTGAACTTTGGGTCTTTTTCTTTTTTAATTTGTTTTGCACAATTCAATATATTGCTCATTATTGTTATCTGGGAAAAAAGGGGAAGACAGAATTATTAAATATCTTTCAATAATTTAATAAAAATGATATTGAAATAGTATTACACTATACCCTACAGTCAACATGTGCAGTATTGAAGTACTGAGCTTCATCTTGATTTTAAAGAACAGCAAAAGATAACCACAGCAATCACTTCTAGTTTGTAGCATTATGAACCCAGCACTGTGCTATGCATTTTGCCTATTTAATTTAGATCTCATGGTGGTTGCATGTAATATGTTTCATGAGATTAGTTTTCTGGGAAAACAGGGATTTACATTATCAGTTACCTTGTTCAAGTTTCCAGAGATCCATGAGTTAAACCCAAGTCCATTTGGAACCAATTACAGTGTTTATAATTATGCAGACGCAGGGAGTTCTTACTCTGCAATATTACCTTGCTAATGATACTAGAGTGCTTTGCCCAGTTTTGCTGCTTTCTCTTTAAATAAACCCATTTCTCAATTGTTTCTGCATTTATTTTTTACATTTTTTATTTATTTAAGAGAAAAAAAAACATGGAAAAGCAAAACAAAAAGGAAAAGAGACAAACAAACAACAACTACAAGCCCCAAACAATAACAGTATAGATTTTAAAAACAAGATGATAGGAATTTAATAATGGCTGTGGTATTACATACTGTTACCTCCAAAAGGATTGCTTAGATTTCCAGATATATACATGTAAAATTGATCTAATCATATGAGTATTAACTGTTCTTTTCCAAGAACTAATACAATTAGCAGTACAGTCATTTTAGCTATCATATATATATATATATATATATTCATTCAAATTTGTCTTTTTCATTTTCTCTTCCTTGCTTCCTCCTTTCCTCTACCCCAGTTTCTTTTCCTCTTTGAGCAGTTTCTTACCCTTACACAATATTTTTTGTAGATTTTGGATCTTATTTGCTTTTTCAGTTTCTTTAAAAGCCTCAAAGCAATCTTTCTTTAAAGCTGAGTAGTACTCCATTGTATAAAAAAAAACTACAGCTTTTTTATGTATTATTCTGTTGATGGGCAATTGGGTTGTTTCCAAGATTTGGTTAATACAAATTGTTCTGTTATAAACATTGGTGCACATATATTACTGTGGTATGATGTTTTCAATTCTTCTGGGAAAATGCCCAAAAGTAGGATAACTGGGTCAAATGAAGCTTGTATTCCCAGCTTTTTGAGGAACCTCCAGACTGATTTCCACAGTGGTTGCACCAGCCTACACTCCCACCAACAGTGAAGATGAGTTCTTTTTCCCCCCACCCCTCCAGCATTTTTTATTGGTTGATTTCTTGATCTTGGACATTCTTTCTGGAGTGAGACGAAATCTCAGTATTGTTTTAATTTGCATTTCTCAAATGACTGAGAATTTTTTCATATATTTATTTGCCATTTGTATCTCTTCATCTGAGAAGTGTGTATTCATCTCAGTTTTCCATTTTTGGATTGAACTTTGAATTTTGGGAGTCTGATTTTTTAAAAATTCTTTATAGACTCTAGATAGAAATATTTTGAAGGATAGTTGGCTAAAATACATTCTTAATTTGTGGGTTTTCTTTTCACTCTGTTGGATATTTCTTTTGACATGTAAAAATTTTCTAATAATATGAGATTCCAGTTTTATTGATTCTAGGAAGTATTTCTTGTGCAGTTTGGTGTTTGTCCATGAACTCTCTGCCTACCCCTAAGTTGTCAAGCTTTCTACCTACTCGATTTCCAACAGATTTAGTGTTTTTGTTTTAATATTTAGATCACTGATCCATTTTGATTTTACTTTAGTTCATGGTGATAGATATAGGCCTATTTTTAGTTTTTGGCATATGGAGAACCAGATTTTCCTGCAGCTATTATTAAAGAGGCTATCTTTTCTCCAAAGAACATGTTTGGCCCCGTTTTTGAACATGAAGTGACTGAGTGTGTTTATAGTTGTGTTTGTATCTTCTAATCTATTCCATTGATCTTCAGGTATGTTTTTATTCCAGTACCATGCTGATTTTACCACAGTAGCTTTGTAGTATAATTTCAAACTGGGGATTGTGATGCCTCTTGCTTTGCCTTTGTTGCCATGAACTATCTTTGCTATTCTAGGTCTCTTCTAGTTCCAAATGAATTATAGGAATGATTTCTCTAGATATACAAGATATACAAATGGTATTTTTAATGGAATTGCATTACATTTGTGTAACAATTTTGGGAGAATGGCCATTTTCACAATATGTGTTTTTTCTATCCTTGAACGGGGAATGTCTTTCCATTTCCTAGAGTCCTCTTTGATTTCCTTTTTTCAGAGTAATGTAATTTTCAATGTATAGATCTTTTAGTTCCCTTGTTACATTGATTTCTAAGCATTTCATTTTTCAGGATGCTATAGTGAAGGTTTTGCTTTCCTTTACTTCTATCTCAGTGAGTTTGTTGCTTGCAGGCAGGAATCCTGTTTATTTTTGAGTGTTGACTTTGTATCCAGCTACATTACTGAATTTGGTTATTACATCTTGAAGTTTTTCAATGGAGTTTTAGCAGTCTTCTATGTAGAGTATCATGTCTTCTGCAAATAATAATAATTTAACTTCTTCCCTTCCTATCCTTATTCCTTTTATTTCTCTCTCTTGTCTAACTGCTCTGGCTAATGTTTCCAGAACTATATCGAATAGGAGTGGTGATAATGGGCATCCTTTATCTTGTTCTTGATTTTAAGTTGAAGGATTTCAGTTTCTGTCCATTTAGTAAGATGTTTGTTGTTGGTTTATATGACTTTTATCAGATTGAGGTAAAGACAATTTGTTCCAATTTTCTTTAGGGTTTTTACATGAATGAGTGTTAGATTTTGTCAAATGTTTTTTCTGCCTCTTTTAAGATGATCGTGTAATTTTGATCTTTGGCTTTGTTGATATGTTGAATTACATTTATTGATTTGTGTATGTTGAACCACCACTGCATTCCTGGGATGAACCCCATTTGATCACTGTGTATAATCTTCTTGATGATTTGTTGCATTATATTTGCCAGCATTTTGTTGATGATTTTTGCATCTATGCCCATTAGAGAGATTGGCCTGTAATTCTCTTTTTTGGTTGGGTCTTTCTCCAGTTTTAGTATTAAGGCAATAATTGCTTCTAAGAATGAATTAGGGAGATGTGCTTCCCTTTCTATTTCATTGAAAAGTTTTGAGTAATGTTGTCTTCCCTAAATTTCTTGAAGAATTCATCAGTGAATCCATCAGGCTTTTCTTTGTTGGTAAGATTCTAATTACATTTTCAATTTCATTAACTGTAATTGAGTGATTCAGCAGTTTTATGCCTTCTTGATCCAGCTTTGGTAATTCATGTTTCTAGGAATCTGTCCATTTCTTCTGTGTTGTTGAACCTATGATAGTAAAGGTTTTTGAAGTAGGTATTGATGATCTTCTGTATTTCCACAGGGTCTGTAGTGATTTCACCCTTTTCATTTCTTATTGCATGGATTTTAGTTTTTTTCTTTCCTCTTTTTGATAAGGTTGGATAGCAGTTTATCAGTTTTATTTATTCTTTCAAAGAACCAACTCTTCAATTCATTAATTCTTTGTATTGTTTTCTTACTTTAAATTGCATTAATTTTTGCTCTGATCTTTATAGTTTCCTACCTTTTTTTGGCTTTGGGCTGACTTGCTCTTCTTTTTCTAGAAGTCTGAGGTATAACATTAAGTAATTTATTTGTGTTCATTCTGTTTTCCTGGTGTTGTAGTTTACCACTCTAAATTTCCCTCTGAGTACTGTATTCATTGTGTTGCACAGGTTCCAGTAAGTTATAATTACATTTTTGTTTGATTTTTATATCGTTTAATTACTTCTGTGACCCATTGGTTGTTTAGGATAGTGTTATTTAATATCCATGTATTTGTCAGATAATATGTATGGTATTATTTCAATTCCTTTGCACTTATATAAGCTTATTGTGTGGGCTACTATATGATCTATTTTAGAGAATGACCCATGTGCAGCTGAGAAGAATGTGTATTCTGATGTTGTTGGATGGAACACTCGGTACCTATCTACTAGGTCCATTTGTTCACAAATTTGATTCAGTTCTGTTTTTTCTTTGCTAACTTTTTATCCAGTTGATCTGTCCCTTTGTGATAATGAGATGTTAAGGTCCCCTGTTATAACTGTATTATTCTTATTTGATTTTTCATGTGTATTAAGATTGATGTTACACAGTTAGTTGGCTGCTCCCATATTTGGTACATACATATTTGTGATTGGTGTCTCTTCCTCTTGAAATTTTCCCCTAACAAATATGTAGTGACATTCTTTATCTCTTTTGATCATTCTTGGTTAGAAGTTCACATTGTCAGCAAACAATAGCTACACCTGATTTTTTCTGGGTTCCTGTTTCATGGAGTATTGTTTTCTATCCTTTGACTTTTAGTCTATGAATTGCCTTTTGAGTTAAATATGTTTCTTGTACACAGCATACTGTTGAATTTTGTTTCTTAATCCACTCTTCCAGTCTGTTGCTTTTTCTTGGTGAGTTGAAACCATTTACATTGATAAATATGTACTGGCTTATCCTGGTCATGTTATCTTTTTGTTGTTGGTTTTCTATTTTTTCTATTTCACTGTTTGCCCTGTGTAGTGGTTTCTCTCTGCTGTTGTTCTTGGAATTGTTATCTTTGTCTCTTTCAAGAGTATCTTTCAGTACTCTATGTAGTGTTGCTTTGGTGGTCATGAATTTCTTCAGTTGCTCTTTGTCATAGAAGTATCTTATTTCTTCATTAGTTTTCAAAGATAGTTTTGCAGAGTACACCAATCTGGATTGAAAGTTGTTTTATTTCAGAACTTGAAATACTTCACTCTAAGCTTTTCTTAACTTGAAGGTTTGTGTTGAGAAGTCTGCTGTGATTCTAATAGGCTTTTCTTCTTAAGTAATCTGTTTTTTTTTTCCTCTGACAGCCTTTAGTGTTCTGTTCTTGTGCTGAATTTCTGATATTCCAATTATTATATGTCGGGGTGAAGGTTTATTTTGTTTATGTGTAGTTGGGATCTATATGCCTAACTTACCTGTATATCAGATTCTTTTCTCATTTTGGGAAATTTTCTGCTATAATTTCTGTAAATAGTCTTTGTATTTCATTTGTGTTGATCCCTGCTTTTATGTTGATAACTATCAATCTTGTATTGTTTCTCTTTGCATCATCTTTGCAGCTGTTGAATTGTTTCTTTGTTCCTTGATATTTTCTTTCATGATCATAAGCTTCCATCTTGTCTTCAAAGTCTGAGTATCTTTCTTCAGCTTTACTCAAGAGGGTTTTCCAGCTTTCAGTGGAATTTTTAATTTCCTAAATATTCTTTTAAATCAGTTTTATGCATTTAAGTCTGTCTTACGTTGTTCATTCAAGGTTTCCCTCACTTTGTTATGTTCCTCTATTTTTTTATCCACATCTTCTTTAGATACATTAAACATTTCTTTCATTACATTTGTCATTTCTTTTTTTTTCACTTGAGAGATTATCTCTGATCTGATTTTCTCTATAGCTTCATGAAGTTGTTTCTTTACTTCATTTTCTATCATTACAGAATGTTCAGTTGTGTGATTTCCAGTGTCTTCCATTTCAATATCTCCTGGGTTTGTTCTTGGTGGGTTGGAGGACTGAGACTACATGTTGTTCTTTCATTTTGTCATTTTCCTCTGGGACCTGTGTGGCTGACCAGGTACCATCCTGATCCATTACACTGGAATGCTGTGTAAGGAAAAGTTTCAATCCTCCAGTATCCTCATGGCTAGCCCTGGTGCATCCCCAAACTATGGCACCAGAGCCTTGTGCTCTGTCACCTGTGAGGCTGGCCTGGCATTCCCTTGATGAGTTGTGCTGGGCTTCAGTGGGATGCTGGGCTGGGCTGAACTCAGGTTCTCTGTGCAGGTAGCAGGGACACTCCTCCAGAGAGTGTTGCCAAGGCCTTGTTTCAGACTGGGCCTGTTCCTGCATTTAAGTGGCCAGTGAATTCATGGATTCATCAAGTCACTTCAAGTAGGTCAGATTAGGAGCCTGAAGATAGTCAGATGCAGCAAGAAGAGCAAAAAGAAGCTGCTGAGAATGCAATACAACAGGAAGAAAGTGCTGGCCTCAGGAAGGCAAAAGTGGCTCAGACCCACATGGTGATAAAATTCACTGAGAGTGTTGAACTAGCTAAATTTCCAAAGCTCTTGTCATGGTGACGAGACACACACATTTATAAAAATAATTTTGAGAAAGAAATGTCTGCTTGCAGGATATGTTAAAAAATATATCTAATATCTTCTTTCTCCTCAAACTTGAGCTCATGGGAAAACCAAAACTAAATCATAATGTGATTGATGTACACAGGATAAATTACAATTTCAAATTAATGTTGTGAATAGGACAGGATGATGTCTAACTATTTGCTTGCTAAATGAGATTTTATTTATTTATTTATTTATTTAGTCTGAGAATCTAAGGGATTTTTATCTGAACACAGATTCAGTGTTTTTTTTTAATTTTATTTTATTAGTACATGTATGTGCAAATAATGTTTACATTCATTGTATGATCATTTGCTTCTTATTTAGGATACCATATTAGGAATCATAAGGGAGAAATGACCAAGTTATAGAAGCTCCAGGAAAGAACATGGCACTTTCTTTAAAGATGGAGCATAGAATTTTTAAACCTTGACTTTGAATTTTAATTACTGAATTTCTACATAGTGGAATGATCTTTTCTCTGAAGTATTCAATCAAGACCAGGTGCAAATCCTCAGAATTTCTATGCCACCATTACAAGCACATGTCCAGCACAATTTCTCACTATGTGTTAGATCTGAAATAAAGGAAGAGCACCAACAGGATAACAGGATGAAAGTGGAATTTGTATGGCGTATCTGTCAGTAAGTGTTCGGTATGAGAAAAAACAACCAAAGGAGAGTTCAGTCTTTGGAAGAGAAGCTACACTGTGATTTACTAAATGGCAATAATAAGGAAAATGTGGTAGAAAAATCAGTGGGATTAAAGCCTCTGACTATGGAGGTAAGGAGAAGGGTACATAAAAGCCTATTTTGAGAGTAAATTGTTGGTGATCTGCAGTGAGGTAGCTAGTAAACAACAAAAACAATAAAATCTAATTCTAAGGAATGTGAATCTACGTTTTTCCTGTGGACACATACAGAAAGCATCAGTCTATACCAGCTTTGCATTTTTTGAGGCAATCTACACTTTGACATATATTTGTCCATTTTTCTTTTACTTATACAATTGCCATTGATCATAAATTTTGCAGCCTGAACCAATGCTTCTATCTTACAAAATAAAGTGATTGTCAGAAAAAAGACAGGGTATAATAATAAGGATATCCTTATTATTATAATTTAAATACATGTCTTATAAATAACTGATGGCTATTATTTATTCATTACTGAAATAGAAATTTATATTGGAGTTAAGTAAGCTTCCTAAAAGAGAATTTCTCTTCTTGTGTCAGCTGAAGATACTTTTAGGAAATCCAAAGAGCTTGTAATTGACTGTTTCAATATTCACAAAATGACCAAACTGTGTTTGATACACTTTAAAAAATTAAATTAAAATGGAATACCAGTAATAACAGACAAATTAACAAAGCAACTAGCAAAACTGTCATTTATTGTGTTGGTGACACCAACTGTCAAAGAAACAGTGAATCACAGTTAAGCCTACATACTCAAAGTTTTCAGCACCTACATCCTTTGGTTTATGGTAAGAATGCTGGAAATGCTAAGAAGATGAACATTCCTTACTATTTGCTAGGAACTTAGGCTAAATCTATATCTAAATTCCAAACTTGTTAAAAAAGATTGGACACTATAGAGAATTCATCCTGCTTTCATTTTTTAATGCTAAGGTATTAAAGACAGCTGGAGTTGAATTCCTTTCTTCTGAGCTATTTGCTGATACCACTCACTATGTAGTTACATGAGTTAAACAAGAGATAAGTACACAGGAAGTTTTTTTTTTTTGAGATGTTTAAGTGTGATACCTAAAATTATGACCCCCTAATATTAGAATGCACACAAAAAAATTGTGGTCTCATCATTGATTTATTGGATGACATGGAAAGTCATTTAGACCTCACTTTCTTGTTTGCGAAATGGGAATAATAGTATCAATAATTACAGGTTTTAGTTATATCAATAATATATGTATAAGAGCCCAGTTTTTGGAATATTCATGTTATTATTATCATAAATGATTTCTTTTTGCTATGGTTGCAGCTAGGCTATATATGGATTTTCTGCTCGTCAAAGTCTAATTGCTTCTTACCTCATTCTTTCTGGTCTGAAGCATGGGATATGTTTCTACCTCCTAACTATAATAGTCAAAGGCACAAAATAGAGAGTAAGTTCATGAATGAAAAGCCAGAAAAATAGGCAAAAAAACCTCATTCCACAACTTGATTGTATATACTGAACTCTAAAGAATGACTAGAGAACTTCCTAAAATTTTCAAAATCTGTGGCTTTTTAAGAGCTCATCCTTCCATGGGATGGAAGACACAGGGAGCAAGCCTGGGAAAGAAGTTTTGAACAAAGAAACACAGGCTAAAGTGCATCCTCTAGTGGGGGTGGGCTGTTGTTTCAGATGTGATTTGGCTTGGAAATAAAATTCCCTGAGCAAAAATGGTTGGACCAAAAGAGTTTTAAATGACTAGGAGGAAAAAGACTGTAATGGTAAAGAGTATAAGGGATAAGACAAAGCAAATGTTTCTCAACTTTAACATGTATACTAATCACCAGCAGTGTATAATTCTCCCATAAGCTCTAATTCCAGAGACTGCGCTTCCTGGGGAAGGACCATGTTTTATATCTCTAAAAAACTTCCAGATGTAGCCAAGTCTATGTTCACACTCCGAAAATTACTAGAGGAAAGGAAAAGGCAAAGGAATATCAACCACAATGACATATTCTCCACCCTCCCTGTAACAATAATCTACCAAAGTCCCTGTTGCATGGTATATAAGACACCTGAGGATAGAAAGGCAAATTAAGGAAATACACAGCCTAACTGTACAGAAATCTTTTAAGTTAACAACAATAACAACAGTAATAGGGTAATTCAGGCAGTAATAGGTATTTAGTGATTGCCTCTTTTTATACATCAAAGTTAATGTATACAATAGTAAGAAGACAAATAATTTTTGGAGGAAAAAAATGATACAGGGTAACTTTAAGTCATATGTCCAAAGTTACACGGAAAGTACATGATGGAGCCTGGATTCAACTTATGTTTTCCTGACATTAAAACCTACAATTTCAATGTGAAGCTCTAAGTCCAAAAATAGCTGGTTGTTACCTGGTCATAACACATAGAGTTGACAAAGAGGAAGACAAAACAGTAAGTAGACTGAGTAGGCATAGTGTAGACAGCATCTCATTAACACCTTCTGTAAGATTTCTTTATCTCATTAAAGGATTTCTGGTTTCTTTCTTTCTTTCTGGTACTGGGAATCAAACTCAGTACCTTGTGTTTCCAGGCAGGGTATGTCCCAACCCAGCTGTATCCTTGCCCAGCATTAGAGGATTTCATAACCTACAGAAGGGCAATTAGTCCCTTTCACACTTTTAAATGCATGTGTGTGTGTGTGTGTGTGTGTGTCTGAATGGATATGACAATGGATGCTATAAATACTTGTGCAACACTCCTCCACTTGCTTCTAAGGGTGATATGTGTGTCTGAATATACGCCCATAGATGTACACATTTTCTCAGCAAGATTTAAAAATTCCTATGATATTCTAGCTCATGTTTAACACCAAACACTTCTAAATAGATATATATTTAGAAACAAAAAACAGTTCATTAACATTTCTGCTTTTCAACTTTCTTCTAGAAGTTCTGAAAGTTAAGTCATTACACTGTGTTTTCTTTCTCTGCAGCCTAATAAAGTTCATTAAAATTTCTTTTCAAAATCTACATCTCATGCATGTAAAACATTAATTCAGGCTCCTTGTTTTTAAGAGACTGACTGACACCTTCAAGGGACCCTGTAATTTTGTGCTGAATTACAAACAACTGTTCCAGCTTTACTAATATAAGCAATGAATGAAAGCAAATTAATTATTTGTTAACAAAATTCCCATTTGATTATCATTTTGAAAATTTCTAATACAGTAGGGTATTTATCAAGGAAAAGAAGGACATGGAACAAAAGAAAAGGAGAATAAGCAGAAAATGTACCTTAATTTGTATATAGCAATTAGTAGGTGTCTCCATAACAAATCACAGGTTAAAAATTAGTTGCTTAGTATGGTAGTACAAGCAGTGACATTGCAATTGGTACAATAAGGATTTGAATCCCAGTTTTCCTTTGAACATTTACTTTGCATTTTTTCCTTAGCTTTTTACATCTTAAATTTTGCTTCTCATTAAAGACACAGGGATATTATCTCACATACGCTGCTGTAAAAGTTAATGAGGTACCTGATACAAGTGTACAGAACAGTTTATGAGACTATTATTCAGTAATGGTTGTGGCTGCTACAGTTGCTGCAGTTGCTATTATTATTATTATTATTTTGAAATACCCATTCAATCTCTTGTTCTTTCCCATATCCATTTCACAGCTTTGGTATCACATTCTAATTCTTCCTATTTGGTTTGGAACTCTAATTCTTCAATTCCTAGCATTATTATAAAAACACAAACCTGATGATATTAACCTTGTGCTTAAGGAAGAAAATTAAGATGTCACTAACTTTTATGAGCAACTACACTAATAAGTCATGCTGAGCAGTTTCAGATACTTTTCCTTATCCATTACTACCAATAGAAAGAGGAATACTTTCCAATGTCATATTGAGAAAACAATGCCAAATTTTCACACATTTCCATAGAAGAAGTTGATGGAGTTGAGATAATAAACCTGAGGAACTTGACTAGTGAACACTGGAAAAGCACAGACTCCTTGGGAAAGCTTAGACAATACCTTTTGATCTGATCCTAGCTTCATAGTTTATGTATCCTCTGGCTACTGATGGCCCTGGGATCAGTGCAGGTATTCCTGTGCTTTTGCAAATGCTGGTCTTCCTGCCAGGATGTCTCTCAAGCTCTCTCCCCTCAATGCTACTCACTGGTTTTTCTAAAACCCAGTCTCATAAGACTCTTCTTCGAATGCTCTTGTGGCAATGGATAGAATTTTCAGGTTGCTAGGCCACCCATGTGTTTCTACCTCCATGGTTCTTTCAGCCTGCATGTCAGTGAGTCTGCCTTTACCATGAGAGCCCTGTGCTCCTACCTGCGTGACCTCAGGGCTAGAATAGGGACTCTCACTCAGGAGGGTCTCAATACCTGTGCAATGAATGGGTCTGTAAATTCATATATGGCATTGCAGAAGGATAAACTACACCCATAGTTCTACTGAAATATTACCCATATTCTGTGTAAAGGTAGTGTGAGGTAAGTCATCTTTATCCATTTGGAATTTCTAATAAACAGATAGACTCTACAAAGAAGATATTTATAAAGTAAAATCAACTAATTCAATGAGCAAAATATCAATTTTGTTATAGATATTTGATAACATAATTCATAAATTCATTATATAGATAACTATTATAGGGTAAAATATTCCAAATATTGCAAATTACAAATTAGCAATGATTTCACAAATCCGTAATTTAATAAATCTTTTTGTGAGCAGTATTTGTCTATAAATACATAGAGAACAAACTAGAATGAACTTAGATAAAGAAAATATACATGTTAATAAATCTAAAGTCATTGAAAGTTAATATAGGTTATATTCCTAAATCCATAAAAATTGTGACGTGCCCAATCGTGATTATCAAGAAGATGGTGGTTCAAGTCATTCTGTAGGTGACTCAATCCAAAGAAAGAAAAATCTCATAACTCTATAAGGCCAAGATGGAAGTTTTCCCCAGCAGACAAAGCATCTGACACAGCTGGGTACTTTTCCTTCTGAAAACGTTTTACTTAGTTTATAGGAAATGGTAATTATTTATCTTTATTTGTCTTCAAATGTCTGGAAGGCTGTATAACCTGCCAGTCCTCATCAGCACTTCTTTTCACCTGGTATAGCTGCTCAGCACTTCCTGCTCCTTGTTTAAAAATCAATATTTCAGTCTAGGTGAAGTAGCAGGGGAATCTAAGCATTTTTTTCTCTCAGTAAAAGCATAGGCCATGCTGCCTAGCCTGGGGGATACTGAAAAGATCAAACACGGAGACCAAGAACTTATCTCTGCAGAGGTCCAATTGAGTTAAAGAACATGCCTTCGTCTTTAATAAAAAGCAGCTTTATTTTCCACTAAAACCATCTCAGTGACGGAAGTGTGCACACATAAATAAACATACTCACATATGTATGTTAAAAAGACCTTTTCATCTGCTAATTCACATCCAGCTTCCTGCTGGTAGTTTGCATGGTTTTGAAGATCAAAACTTAAGTCCATAATTTTTATTAATAAAGTACCCAAATTTTCAGATTAAGATCAATATGACATCACAGTTTCAATCAAGCTCTGTGTGTGTGTGTGTGTGTGTGTGTGTGTGTGTCTGTGTATCTGTGTGTGGTTTTGCTTTGACAGTACTGGGTTCTCTGTGGAAATAATGAGAGATCTTCATGCAGCAGTCTGCTGGGGAGGTGATCTGACTCTCGGTGACAGAGAAAGTAAATGAGCGGAGTGGAGAGGACCAGAATGACGCAAAGGTTCCGCATGACAGCGTATTAATCTGAAGGTCCTTTCCCCCTTCTGCCAATTTATGATATTGTAACTGATGGGCATTTTAACGGGATGCTATTTTTTCCAACTTCGCTATTCACCCTTTCCTTTTTGATGACTTCATGCAGAATTTTCATAATACAGTGTCTCATAATAATAGAATGATATGGTTACCAGCAATATTTGAATCAATATGAAGAAGTCAAATTAGGAACTTTGAGACATGGTGAATTAAAGAGGCAAATTTACATATTGTTTCCCTCTGTAGAGCTGTATAAATTGTTTTCTACAATAAGAAAAAAAGGCATACAGAACTGAAGAAATACAGAACTGGGAAAAATAGAATGCAAGAAGATATATAAATGATTTCACTTTCAGTGGCAGAGTAAATGAACAACAACATAGAGGGAGAATGCGGGAAAGATGGAGAAAGAAGGAAGGGTGGAAGAAGGGGAAGGAGGCAGACAAGGAAAAAAGAAGTAAGAACTGTCATTTGATGTTGATTGTAAGACATGAGTTAGTATATAAAGCAAAAGGGCATCAACACAATGTGAGACTTGATATTAAACATGATTCCTACAGCTGAAAAGCAAACACACATTCCTGCCTCTTCTTCAACCACAGAAACTAATAATAGTCTCTAAATTTGGACTTAATCAGGCTTCCATCCAATTAAAATAATCAGAGTTGTGCTATTGTAACTTAAGGAAGGAAAACTATAAGAAGCTGATTCAGAGGTCATTGGTATGGGAGTCTTTTTTCCAAAGATGAGATAGGGTTACCTGCCATCATTGTGACTAGTATCTTTAGTGAGACTGCATGTCTGATGCCTGCAGCCATAGGACTGCAAATAGTAGGTCAACCTTGCATTCATGGATTTGGGGAATGGACATGCCATTACTGAAGTCACGGTGAGTTTCTGGACTGTAAGAATTTATGTACTCACATCACTGCCTTTGAAGGAACCCAGCAGATGCACTGCAATCCTCACTGCAACTTCCTACCAATCACAAACAAAACCAGGTAGGCACATCACTCTTCTCTCTTGATTCTAACTCTTTTGAGTTTTGGTTCCAGAAGTAATCTCTATGATATGATCACATGAGGTTGAAGAATAAAGTATGTTTATCAACAGAGCCTAGAGTGGTGACTCCCTGAAGTCAGTCACTGTTGTCCTTAATCAACAACCAGAGATTCTCAAAAAAGAGTGTGATGATGATAGGGTGGCATCACTAATGATTCATTGAACATCCATATTAGGCACTAGGGTAAGGGGTTACAAAGTAACATCACTGTAATCTGAAGAATTTATGAATATAGAGAAAGCTTGCTATATTTGCATGGCAAATTATTAATTTCTAATAATTATATTAATAATTATAACAATAATTTTATGAATAATTTCATTAAATATTTATGAATAAAAATACATTTATTAATGATTTATTAGCAAAGTTATTGATAATTTTATTAATGAAAATGTATTTCATTAGATTTGTATCAAGAATTTCATATATTTATATATTAGAATATGCATTTATTATAAAATAATAAGGAAATATTGTTTACTTAATCTTCAATAATGAAATATTATATTTATCTGTTGATCAGAAATAGAACATTCATGGCTAGATGTGGTAGCACAGCACACAATCCCAGCAATTGGGAATCTATGGCAGGAGAATGGTCTTGAGTTTGAATCCCACCTACCCTACATAGTGAGTTCAAGGGCAGTCTGGCATACATAGAGAGATCCTTTTCCAAACACAAAACAAAACCATAACAAAGCCGAAAAACAACAAAAACAAAAGCAAAATAAAATATCTACTCTTACCATTTGTATTCAACGTTTTAATGGAGAGCCTACCAAGGGGAGTAAAACAAGAAAGATGTATGTAAAATTTGCACTGGAAAGGAAGAAATAAAACTGTCTTTATTCACAAATGACATATTTATAAGATAAAAATTATAAAGAAGACATTTAGAAATTATTATAACCAATATTTATGCAGACAGCACAGCTGCAGAACATAAGACAAATATAATATTTAATTGCATTTCTGTATCCCAGCAATGAAGAAGCTAAACATTAAACTTTTGTCTTAGTTACTTTCTCCCAGGGACAAAATGCTCAACACCCACAAATTAAAGGACAAAAGGTCTACATCAACTACAGATTCAGAGGTTTCAATCCATAGTTGGCTGGCTCCAAACAGGGTGGCAGAGCAGAGGGGCATCACAGAGGAGAAACAACTCACTAAGGCAGGCAGAAGCAGTGAGCCAGCAGGCAGCAAGCTCCCCCTTCTGTTTACTCCCTTCCAGGCTGCAACCTTTGAGCGGTGCCACCCACACCCAGGGTGGGGCTCCCGTTATCCACACCCAGAATTCTGATAAACCAATTTAATTACCACACACCCATGGTCCCAGTATCACACACCCTAGATCTAGCAACCTCTAAAATACTCCACCTATGAGGAGATAAGGCTTTGGGGGAGCTTCTAAATAAAGTCATGACACTAGAAAATATGAAAAGCACCAGGAATATACTACCATGGAAAATAGGAATAATAAAAAGAACTAAAGGTACTGGAGCAAGAAATCACCTATCATCATTGATAAACAAAATTAAATACCTAAATAAATGCAGTGAATTCCCAGGTTCATGGATCTGAACACTCCTGTTAAGGTAGTACAAGAGAAATACCAATCTTCCACAAACATTTGCATAATACAAAATATGTCATTTCTGACCACATTTAATAAGGCTAGAAATATCCTGATCTCAGCTATATATATATTGCTGCGGTTTCTATAAGAAATTCATAGAGTAATGTATCTTATAAGCATGGAAGTAAAATCTTAACCAAGTTTTAGCAATTGAAATCCACCAATATGAACGTCAAAGAAAATATTCATTATGATTCAGTAAGATCAACGTGATGTGTGTAAGACTAAACTAATATTTACAAGACAATCTTACTAGACATATTAAAAAACTAAAAGGAAAAATCATGATCATTTTAATAGGATAAATATAAGTGGAAAACATCCTTTGGCAAAATTCAATATATGAACATGACAAATGTAACAAACTACTCATATATGAAAACAACCTCAACTTTATCTGCCAAAATGCATTTACAAAATAGTAACAGTAAAAATAACAAAGAACCCACAACTAACACCATCACTTTCTACTTTGGCCAATATTAGAGTTTATTGCAAATTCAATAACATGATCATGAAATAAATAACAGATTTCAAAATAAGAATACTTCATAACTGAGAAAAATCCATGTGGAATATGCCAAGGAACTGCTAAAAATATGGCTAAAATTATGAGTTAAGCAATGTGTAAATTTTCTATGTAGCCTCACCAAGTACCACAAGATTAGTGGCATAAAAAAGTGTTTTATTCCCTCATAGTTTCTCTGGTCAGAAGTATGAGGCTGACCTGCTGATTCTTCAGGACAGAGTTCTGTGAGGCTTCAGTGTCAGCCACAGTTGGGGGTCTCAGCTGGAACTTAACCAGGAAGGAACAAGTGAGTGTCGGTATCATTGAGCTCTCACTTTGTGTGTGTCCAGAGGAAAAGATTGCAGGGCCACAAAGAGACATTAACAAGCCCATGTCCACTGGGGCATGTTCGCCACATCACAAGTGTAGAAAGAAACTCCATATCCATGAGAAGGCAAGGATAAAAATAATGCAATGTACACATAATTGATTACGCTTTAGCTTTTAAGAAGGAAATAATTTCTGAAACATGCAACAACAAGAAGAAACCTTGAGAACATTTTGCTAAAAGGTCAATTTTACCACAAAATCCAACACCAAAATGTGGCATGATGGAATGATTGAATTAATAGAGTCAAAAAGTGGAATAGCATTTGCCTATGGCTCTACCTACTGTTGATAATAACATACTGTATACTTTAAAAAGTGGTTACCAAATAGATCTCATATTAAGTGTTTTAACCACAATAATTTTCTTTAAAAAATAATTTACAATGAGCAGTTAAGAGACTACATTAGTTCAATCCAAAATGTACCTTAAATTCACAATAATCAAATATTTAAGAAAGTACAATTGGAATAACAGAAGAGAATAATGAACTCAGAAATAGATCTTCATACGATCAATTGTCAAAACTCAAGTCGCTGAACACTTAAATTGTGCAGATTTTGCAGTACATGAAACAGTCTGCTTGGAAAGTGCAAATGAGAAGCAACCAGTACCTGAGGTAGGAGAGCCCTTGCCCTAGGTCAGTATTTTCTGATTTTGGTTCTAACACTTGCACAAGTATTAGCCCTATTCGAATTTTATGCCTCTTTATCGTACACAGTTACCTGTTTTAAAAATATTCACGTATCTTCTCCATTCCTTTAAGACGATAACCAAAATCATGAGAAACAGGATTTTTATAGCTTAGATTCTTCTTTTCTTTCCAGGCATCCCACCCTTCCCTCTCCTTTTTACCAGCCACAGTGAACTTGTTAATATTCCTAGCGGGCTCCAGGCTGTGGTCCTCCCTCCTTCTTCCCAATGTACAGTATATCAAAAAGATTTCTCTCATGCTGCTGTCCTAGTACAGTACCCAATACCAGATCAATACTTCCTCAGTTAATACAGAGACATCCGTCAGGCAGCGGGTCCCTTTGTGTCCAACCTTGGAATGGCCTCTCACAATTACTATTTCTTATTCAGACAGACACTGATGAGTGGGGTTCAGCCTTGTATATGCTTAGCTCCCGTATGATTTCACTGGTTCTAAATTATTCTAGGGCTCTAAGCGCTAGTCAATGCTGACAGTACAACACTCCACTGTTCACTTTCTACTTATTTCTAGCTCTTTCTTCAAACATCTGGAAACTGGTACCCAATATAAAAGCTAGAGCAGAATGGGCGGCAGTGCTGGAGGGATACCGTAAAGTAAGAGTGCCTATTTAAGTTGTGGTTATGGAAAAGTGCCAGGACAAGAGAAAAGCAAACCAGAAAGCAATTTAATCTCTTGTGTGTTACAAATCTTAAAATCCGGAACTTCTGTATCATTACAAGTTCATTATTTCCCACTGTTACTAAATGACTAGCAGTGGATTAGTATTCTCTGATCTGAGTAGTTTTGGAGGTTTCTTTCTTGCTTTTTTGTTTGTTTGTTTGTTTGTTTGTTTGAGACATGATCCTGCTATGTAGTTCTGGCTGACCTCGAACTCCCCATGTAGTCCAGGCTGGCCTCAAACTTCAGTTCTCTTGCCTCAGCTCCCTGCATGCCGGGATGACAAACGCTCACCACTATGCCTGACTTGTGTGGGTTTTTTACAGAGATTCCCTCCCTCAATACTACCTTTCTCTTTCACAGTGTCAAGCTGTCTTTAAGCCCCCAGTGCGGGTGCCCACTTTTCTATGAAACTTTCTTCTTGACGCTGTTAGATTGGGTTGAGTGCTCCTCCACGCGCATGGAGGAGCAGTGCTTTGTGATCTCAGTGCCTAACTCATCTGTTGCTGTCACTTGCTGTCAGAGGACAAGACTATCTCGAGAAGTCCTTCAGGACAGAGTCTTCTTTACCTGTATATCCCCTTCTCCAGTGCCAGCCCTGATCACTGACATACCAGAAAAGCATGAAGGAATGATGAAGGAAGACAATTTTGTGTCTTGAATACAATTGTAAGAGCCTTCCTCAGAGGACTCATATTTTAATCACAGTTCATACATTAATGAGATACTTAATGTTCTGTTCAAAGATAGAGCATTCTAGAGTGTGATATTTACCACCCCCTAAAAGGTAGATGTCTGAAGAAGGCATCTTCTCACTTGTGAGATTATCAGTGTCATCCTACAATTCGATTTATATGTATTTATAATTTGGATGTCTAATAAGGAGCAGATACAATTTGGGGGCTTTTGTTTTTATTGTGTCATTGATTTCTTTACTATCTCGAGATGAGCCTGTTATGCAATCTTATATAGCCCAGTGATCTATCACTTCCATTTGTGATGTTCAAAGATATAATTACATATATTGAAAAAGAAATGAAATTTTGAATACTGCATCACATTTATTTGAAATATCCCTATTGGACATCTTCCAAAGATTATACTGTCTAAAAGCTTCATTCCTTTTGATGAAGTCTGTAAGGCCCAATTTAATCTGCAATTGCTAATATCTAAATATCTTTCAGGACTATTTAATACGTGTACCCAGGGTACATGGTGTTTATATGTATGTATGTCTTTAAGCTATCTAATCCAATATTAATCTGCCATCCTAGTATCAAACCACTTTGCTAACTATATCAGAATCAAATCCAGGAATAATGAACTCACTTCACAGAATAAGTGAGAGATGCTTACTTAAAGCTCCATTTTATGGGGTACTTGTCCTCATTTTATTGTTTTGTTCATGTAGTTTTTCCCTGAATTCACCAGCAGAATTTGTGGTTGAAAATCCATTCAGATGAAGATTAGAAGTGATTATGAATAAAGATGAAGATAAAGCCTGTTTCTGTGTGAATTCAGACTCAGATGTATGAAAACTGATCATTGACAGCAGGCTTCCTAATTGGTTGCCCTCATCCAATTTTGAATTATCAACTGAAAATAATCAGTAGTTTATGAAGAAACAGGTAGGTTTTGTTACTTTTCCCCTCTTGTTTTACATATGCCTTAAACTGATTTATTTATACTTTTATATAAAACACTATGACCACTAAAACTTGGAAATTAGAAAAATATTTCTTTAAAATATGTAACTAGCACTATCATTATTAATATGATATTATAGATTAGTTTATAAGTTTGTGTATTATACATTCAAATATTTTTATTCAATTCATTTTATGTCCTAAGTAAAATTGTGTGAAATTAAGGTATTTCGTTTTATTTTATTACTTTGCATTCATCATACAAATATTTGTAATTCTAAATAATTGTATATGTTTATCTTGTTAATAGCAATGCTTCAGAACATAATCCCAGATGTGGAAATCAGTCCCTCAGATATTATGAACATATCAAAGACTTTTCAAATGGATTTTGAGAATATGGAGTGTCTGTGGCATGACCATTTAACTGTGAGTCTATAAATCAATTCTTGTACGACCTGGACTTAGTTTCTGAGGAACATGATACATTCAATAAAAAAAATATTCATGACCCACTCTTTACTCATTGATTTTCATCAGCTCCCGGGATACCAGAAAGCTGCTGAAGGTTTCCCTCTGTTGCACCTCAGTTCGAAAAGGGCCACTTCCTGTTCGGGAGGCTCAGATGCGCTACATAGGGCCAGGGTGAAAATGCAACTAAGTCCCTGGTCCTCATAATAGGTCCAATATTTGCAAAGGCTATGATGTGCAGGTTACTTAGCCCTTGGGGACTTCAATTCCCTGTTTATAAAACGGTTATTCATTCCTTCTGCCTTCACTTACTCAGTTATTTATCCAAGAAACAGAGTTGTTCCTATGTCTCTGTGCTGGGGTGCTTGGGATTTAGTGGTGAATGACATAATTCAGAGGCTTTGACCTCATGAAGCTGACATAACAGTGAGAAGGACTAGAAAGTCAAACAGTTGAAAAAAGAGAAGCCTGGAGAAAATTTTGAGAAGGTGGAAATAGGCCTGGGGGAGGCTTTTATGACGCGGCTGTGAAGGAGGCTCTTCTCAGCAGAATGCTGACTTCCAGGGCTCTGCCTGGGTACAGTGGGAAACCTGAGCCTGTGCAAGGTTCTTCTTTCTGCGTTTCTGGGACTTCTGTTTTGCCTTCAACTGGTTACCAGTGAAAGAAGCTCTTTAGAGCAAAATGAGACTCATTTATACATTAACCTTTAAAAAACACCCCGACTTCTTTTCCTTTCTTTGCATGTGCTTTACATTTCTGGAAAAGAAGTTAGATAATTTGAGATAGGAACTGAGAAGCCACCTTCCTCCCTTTGAGGCTATGGGATAAAGAGGCGCTCCTTGCACTTGGATGGATGCCAGGTCCCGGAGGCCTTAGGGAGCCTAAAGCTCCTGCACACCTGCAACTGGGCTTTGCTCACTGATGGATGAGGGCAGCATTCAGGCTCTTCTTTGGGAATTTTATCCGTTACACCTACTTTCATCATTGCTGTAAAAATGAAGTAGGACATGAAATTTTGAACACATGGCAAGTCCTTTGTTAGTGTCCCTGTGTATAAAGTAACTACAGTCTGCATGTTCTCAGTGGAACACCTTCTGCGAGCCATTTTCAGTAAGGGTGGACAACAGGGTGTGAAATGTGGACCCTGTCCAGGGAACCACTGTTCTTTTCTTTAGAGTAAACTGGACCCCAGGAATGGCACACCCAACTGAGACCTAACTGTCTCTATCATGCTGCAGAATCTTGCAGCAGTAGCATCCAGTTTGTCTCATCTGCTGTAACTATGCCTTTTCCTGTGCTCCTATCTTAGCATGTTCTGAACCTTTTGCTTAATTACCAGCCAAAACATTGCAGTGTGCTCAGTGCTACAACTTCACTTCTGCAAATGCTTTCTGTCAAGATTCTTACAAGTTCCTTTCTTGTTGCCTTTTGCTCCTAATTATGGCCAGCTGTAAGCTAATTAACCTCTCTAGGTGTCTCCCTCAAGGTTAGAGTGCTTGGCAGCCAGGGCAACAGCAGCATTGTGGCTGGGAATAAATGATAACAAAACATATTGATTCACCAAGCCGCTTCCCACATGGCAATCTCCTCCCCAGTATCCTTGCTAGCACAGATAACAAAAGCAATCAAGAGCAAAGCTTTTGTCATGGTGAAGGACTTAAGTGTTTCTATTGTTTAAACTTTGTTCCAAAGTCTCATGTTGAACTGGAGTAAAACATAAATAAATAAATAAATACATAAATACATAAATAAGTCAATTCAAGATGTGATCGTAAAATATGGTGAATGTTTAATTTTTTAAAAAAATTATTTTATTAAAAGACACATTACCTTTAAAATCTGCTTTAAAATATTCCACTGCACTTCAATCACACTTAGGCCTTGTGTCCCCTTTAGAAGCAGTTCTGGAAATCCTCTTTTGTGGATGATATTAGTTGTGTTGTCCTGCCTGGCTGCCTGTGTCCTGAATCAATGCCCAGTGGTTTCCTTTTGTAGTCATGTGACTTTGGGGAAGACCCAAACTGGGTGCCAGACCTGCTGCATGGAGAGCATGAGGGCACACCCAAACGGTCATCAACCGCCCTTTCCACTGAAAAGACTGTTAGGAAGGAGGATTTCCAGACTGCGTCCCAGAGTGGTGGGAATGACAGAATAAATGTGTTTGACCAAGGGAGGTACATTTTGAGGGAGAGTAATGTCAATGCATGTTTTATTGTACTAAAATTTTAAAACTTAAATCCTTTTAAATTCACCATTATGTTATGGCCACATTTTGTAAAGAGTGAATGAAAACTATTATGAGGAGTTTCTTTGAAGAATTTCTACATTGCTTACATTTATTTCAAGAAATCCAGTATCTTCTGTCCTTTGTTTTTGTATTTATAATACAACCTGTTCTTGTCCCTTTCCCATCCTGAAAGAACGCTGAAGTAGAAAGGGCAGCAGATGGGGTGCTTAACTCCTTTAGTACAAAGTCTCAGCTGTCACCTCATCCTTCCCGCACCCAAGACGGGGGTGGGGGAGCCCCAAGCGGTGAAGTAAGCTGTCCTAGATCACAAGGTATGAGGTAGAGAAGCCGTCTCTAATCCAAGGTCTTCCCTTCTTTGCAGTCTGCTACACTATGTGTTAAATTCTGACTAACAATAACTTGTCTTGTTGCTTCAGTTGAGCTCGTGGGTCTTGTTGCTTCAGTTGAGCACAGTTGGCTGGGCACACTGTTCAGAAAGAATTTCTCATATATAAAAGTCATTATGGTTTGTGAAGAATCAAGTCACCTGAGTTGTTTTAGTTAAGTCTAGCGTTTCAAAATCTGTTTTCTAGATATGTTCTACGTAATTCATGTCATCAGATGCTTTAACTGTAGTTAGACTAATTTTATGTTTATATATATAAAAGTAGACAATAATTTAACACACTTTTTTTGTTTCTGACACAGGGTTTCACTATATTGTTCAGGATGGCCCTGAACTCACTATGTCGCCCAGACAGTCCTCAAGCATATGACAATCCTGCCTCAGCCTCCAGAGTGCCGGGATTATAGTCACTCTCTGTTTTGCCCAGTTTAAATAAAACTTTTAAAGTGGAGATCTCTAAGCAGAATTAACAGTTTCTCATTGCTCTTTAATCTTTGCCCCTCATGGTTTAGTAACATAGGATCAATTTTCAGTGATAGAACAGTTCTAACACATATTTACAAAGTTGTAAGTTCCCAAACTATGATTCTCAGGAATGTAACACATTAGGGTGTTACTAATTATATTAAATTATTCTCATATACACCTAAATAAATAAATTTAGTTTTTAAATTAAAAACCTTTTTATTAGTACATGTTTGTAGTACATAATATTAGATTTATCATAGAGAGTATATACATGTGTATAGTGCAACATTTTATAAGTACGGGTCTTATTAGTACATGTCCACAGTGTATAAATTACATTTATCATGGGTAATTTGTTCCTGTGCGAAAGACTCCTTAATTCTTTTTTATTCTTTTCCCTCCTCACCCTTCCCTGTACCCTCCAACTCTTATTCCCCTTCCTAATTGAAAAAGCTCTCCTCACATGCTGTCATCTATTCTTTGTTTTGCTCTCTCTTTATATTGTGGGTATCCTGTATAAGACACACCTTGCTTTAGATAAATTTAAGTGGTTGTATTTTCTGCTGGGCTGCTGGATCTTGAATCTGATTACTGCTACTGTGAAGCCTCCAGAGAGTATCATCTGCTGTGATTTCCAGACTGATTTGATTAGTACTTTCTCCTCCCTTAGCATACCTAGTAGCATTTATAGTATTCAAATAATCTGTAGACTAGGAAAGGCTCTCCCAAATCCCTGTGATCCTGCTTAATCTGACATCTTAATGGTTTTATAGGTTCCAGGATTGATATCTTGTAGCTTCCATTTGCTCTGCCTAATTAAGAAAATGACAGTGACTTGTCTACCCAATATTCCTCCGTATCACAGCCATGGTGGCCCTGGTAACACCCTCTGTGTAACAGAAAAGGTTTTCTTTAGACTTTCTAGCCTTTCTATGGTTCTTATGAGAAACCCAATGACAGGAACCTTCTGGTAATCTCCCAGAGTGCTGAGTTTTGCACCGCCCACCCAAGAAGGGAGACCAAGGGTGGGCGTTCCTGGCAGCATTATTGCTTCCTTGTTTCCTTTACCTGACACGTTTTCTGATACCTCCTACTCTGCTTTTCACCTAGTCTAGGCAGTTTGCAGATGCATTTATGGCCTGCAGTATGCACTATTTCTATTTACCGCCGGCGGCAATCTGAAGCTGGGAATCTTTGACACAGGGTGGAACTGATTTCCGACTGGAGCTACCTTGAACTTAAAGAGGCTTGGAATTAGCAGAATTCTGTTTAAACTAGACCTTATGATAGAAACACAAAAACTAAGAATCTTTAATTAAACATAAATATTTTTTCACAAAAGTGAATTTTAAGCATCTTTCTTGCATTTCAAAATCATATGAGCCATTTCATTTTTAAAACCCACTTGCCTTACAATATGGACAAGGAAGTATATCTTGAAGGAATACATTTATATAAATAATTGCATATAATATACAAATATATAACTATATAAATATATAAATAAATACATTTATATAAATAATTTATATAAATAAATTTACAATTATTTAAGAGCAAATATGGAAACATAATCTAATTTCCAATCATTATATGTTGACAAATAAATTAGTTCTATTATTTTTAGGCATATTACTATTGTCAGTTTTTCAAGAGAATTCAGTAAGCAAAGGTCCTCACAAGCATTGCCTTAAAGAATAAGCATTTTCTTTAATTAGCAAAAATTCATATGCAAATTGTTTTACAGTCATTTTGTATCTTTACTTTGTTTTCCTAAGTTGGATAAATATTCCTTTCCCTGCTTCCTTTACTTTACATGTTTGCTTAGTAAGCTCTTTTGTATGTTCAATGCCAAAATAAAGCTCTGCTGCCCTAAAATTTGATGTATTCTGATCCTTGGAACCAAAGCAATGCTGTTGTAACTAATAGAAAATGATAATTAAGTTTCTTGTGAAATAAAGTCTGAATGGATACCTCAAACTGAATACAATGACTTTAATATGGGGAGAAAAAGAAATTGTTCCTCCTTACATGAAATGTTTTAAGCACTTCAATGACAAACGAGTGTTTTACTGAACCTATCTTGAATTTTCTAAACATTCCATTTGCATGTCCTTCTATAACATTTTGTTAACACATCCCTCTGATCCTGATAAACCATGTTCTGAGTCTGAGGCAGGAGGATTACAAGTTTGAGGCCTGCCTAGACAACAGTGTGAGACCCTGTGTCAAAATAAACAGTGAAAAGACATGCTTCTGGGGCAGAACACTTTGTAAAATACACAAGGTCCTGGGTTCAGTTTCCAGTACAACTAAAAAAATAACTAGAGAGAAGACAAGATGGCCAATCAGTGAGCAACAGAATACAAAGCCTCCTGGGAGAAACAATTCATATGCCAGAATAAAACACTCTGGAGAGATCCAACAGAGGGAGATGGATCCTCTTGACACAGGAAGAAATTAAAACTTAAAAAAGCTCATCAAATACTTTGGGACTACAACTGAAACAGCTGAAAACTAAAAGGACACAGCATTTTCCCAATGACTTGCCAATATTGTACCAGCTTGAATCCACGCCGGCAGGCAGAGGCCGCCCAAACTCGTTCCTGCCGCTACTCACAGGAAGAGCAGCAGCGCTGAAGTCTGGGGTTGTTGAGCCCAGCGGAGAGAAGAGCTGGTGGAGGAAACTTCATTGATCCATGGTCAGTGCTGGGAGTGAACCCCCCCACACACACAGGAAGGGTGCAACCAAATGGGTGACATGTTGGAATTGGGCAGGAGGAGCCTGAACTGGGAGTGACAGTGACTTCCATTGGTTGCTCCCTCCCCAGAGCAGATTCATGCGATTTGCTTGAACTGGACCGCTCCCCTGGCCAGGACCCAGTGAGACATCCCAAATCGATTCCCTGCACCTAGCATGCACTGACTGGGTGATGGCCCCTGAAGTTTGGCTGGCCCAGTGGGGAGGGGCAGGCATATGCAGCCTGCTTACACCTCAGTGACAAGAGCAGGTGGGAAAAGGTGGAGTTCCCTTTCCAGTGTGCTTCAGAGGAAACGTGGCCAACAGAGGCTGGGACCTGCACTGTAACCCATGTGGAGGAAGCCAGGGCCATGACAGGAGAGAGAGGCAGGAGGAGGCCCCCAGCCCAGAACCCTGAGAGCCCTGATCCAGGAGAAGGAAAAACAAGGGAGACTGAGGGCGGCAAACATGCAACATCAGGCATGGCTTCAATGGACATTAAGAGATATCTTCAGGACCTTGTAGACGAGCTCAAATCTGAAATACTAAATCAGGTAAAGCAGGATATGAGTAGAGTAATAAAAGAAATTCTCTCAGGAAGCATCTCTCACAAAGATACAGATGAAAGAAGGGAGGAACACAAAAAAAGGAGAGAAACATTCGATAAAGAATATAAAGAAAATATAGAATACATGAAGCAGATTCAAAAAGACTACCAGTAAATTAAAAACTGCATTGAAAGCTGGCAAAACTCCTTAAAAGAAACTAAGGATAGACTATCAAAACTTGTCTTCAAGTTTGCAATGTGTGATCATGAAAGGAAAGATCTCTTAAAAACAACAAGGAAACAGGCAGTAACAATACAAAGGCTAGATGATGACAAGAGAATCTACAATTTAAGAATAAGAAATGTGAATGAAGAAGCAGGAATACATACAGGCGAATTACCAAGGCCATTCATGGAAATAATTAAAGAAAACTTCCCAAGCATGGGAAAAGAAAATGACATTCAGTTGTGTGAGGCATACAGAACTCCAGGCACCTACAACCAAAACACATCTACACCCAGACATATAATAATCAACATATCAGAAATTCAGTATAAAAACAGAATATTAAAAGCCATCAGAGAAAAGAAACAGATTACCTATAAAGGTAAGCCCATCAGAATCATGGCTGACTTCTCAACACAGACCATCAGATCAAGAAGAGCTTGGAGTGAGGTATTCCAAGCCCTAAAAGAAAATAACCTCCAGCCCAGATTGATGTACCCTGCAAAATTGTCATAGAAATTAATGGAGAAACAAGATGCTTCCATGACAAAGAGGAACCGGGAGAGTTCGTGACCACCAATCCAACCCTGCAGAGAATGCTGAGACATTCCAGAGGGAAAGAAAAAAAAATACCAGGATTTTAGGAACAGTGGCAGAAAGGCCTCAATGAGTGGGGCAGGCAGTAGAATGAAGGAGAAAGCTAAACAAAGACAGAAAAGTAGCATAGCAGAAATGAGGCAGAGAAGGATAACTAGAAACTCTAACATAGATGGCCTTGATATGCTATATTGTTAATAGTGTACCAGGATCTAAAACCCACATTAATCACACTACTCTGCTTAGATGTATTATATTCTGTTCCAGTCATTCTACCTGTACTAAATTTGAGGACACAGACAGCAATCCCAAAAATAACAGGATATAGTATGGTAATCAACCTTAATTTCCTATTAAATTAATCTAAAGCTCTGTAAAACCTACACTGTTTTACCATGACTGATCATAATTGAATCTGGTTTGTTGGATCGCTATTTTGTATTGATAGATTTTATTCAAAGCTGTTATGATTGATAGTATCAAGTCTGAGAGTATAGGCAGATTAAGATGCTCTTAAGATGACAAGATCCACTAGAATTTCCACTATGGTTTGATTATTACCTGCCTTTGAAGTTTTATACTGTCTACAATGTTTTATTTTACTAATATTGTTATTTACTGCTATATTCAATTATGTCTGATGATATAGACATTCTATTGAAAATAATAAGAAATAACACAATAATCAATGTAGATCACCTTGTACTGTGGCTTTATACGACTTTTTTGTTTCAGGTTTTTATATGAATTTGTTTGTTTTGTCTTGCTAAGTTTTGTTTTTCCCTCTAATACAGAAAGGATAAAAATACATGCAGAGATTCATGCATGCATAGCTGTTCACACTCTTACTGTTTGACCATCTACTTCGTATGCTTTAATTTTGTAACTTGAGCAACTATTTCTAAGAGGATAATATGTAATTTATTAACTAGTGGTTTCTTATTGTTTATCTTTTTTTGGAATTCTGTATTATCTCTACCCTTTACATGCTTTTGTTTCTCTTTAAATAAAATTTAAAAAAAATAACTAAACAAAGGGAAATTTCCAGACAGTCCATATGCAGATTCTTAGTTATGCAAGCAGGCTGATTATGTGGGGGTGGGTGCTAACTTTGCACTGTGCTTGTCACAAAGTAAGCACCAAACTTGCAAAAATGAAAAGTTAACCTGCACACTCAGAAGATATTTTTACCTTTCTTCCTGTCTGTCTGTCTGTCTGTCTCTCTCTCCCTCCCTGTCTCTCTATGTAGACACATATTTACAGCAGAAAAAAAGACACAACAAACTCAGTCAATATAATTTTATAGATATGCATTCAGGATGTGATATATATAATATATATATATATATATTATATATATAATTTTTTTTTACATTTCTCCATATATATATTTCTCTGACTGCTTCTGTTCATATTTTGAAACAAGAATTTATCAAGTATTGCTGAAATTTTTAAAATTATAGATCTTGCTGATCTCAATAAAAATATATATACACTTGTTTTCACTAACAAATTAAAACTTTCAGTTAAAATAAGATATGAGCAATGACAACAAATTGGAGGAATACCAAAAGAAAATGAGAAAAATTCTAAAACCTTGAGTATAAGAATTGTTAAAAAACTATTGAGTTTCCCCTTTCAAAGATCTTGTTGGAAGGCAATCTGCCTGCATTAAATTTCTAGGAATACTTAATACTTCTAACATAAAAGACTTAAGCATCAATTTGTCCATAAAATGAGACTTCAGTTTATTGCTGCCAATTAAACTGAAAGAATCAGAATGAAACTGAGCAGGGTTTTTCAATGACGCACTTGCTAAAGCCAAAGGCATATCGTCGTCTAGAAAGACATGGGCTTGTGCACTGCCTCGCCACTGCTCTCCACGCGTGAGGAGGACAGTGAGCTGCAGGAGCCCCGCAGGACCTGCCATGTGGCTGCAGCAGCCCCAGTGAGCCCTAGTTCAACTTAGTACTCATCTCATGGCTGGAAGAACTCAAGGAAGCTTAGCTGAACATGCAAAACGAATGAAGCCCAGTCCTCACACACTACTCAAAATTTCAGTGACAATGCAGCCCGACGTCTAAAGTGCGAGCTGTAGAGCTGGGTTTAATTTCTTCCCAAATTCTCATCAGTTCTGAGTCATGGCACAAGTTGTTACACCTGAGATACGTGGCATGTACATGGGAATAATGGTAGTACATCCTACTGTGTGTGTGTGTGTGTACATGCTTTTGTGTGTTTAGGATATAACATACATAAATCATTACATTAGAGATATGCTGGAACCATAAGAAATTGCTGATATTTTTGATCTACCAAAATATAATTTATATATGGTCTAACTCAAGAGTAAATCCTATATATATTTTAACAAGTGGTACAAACTATAAAGAAGACTGCCTTCATCTATCAAATAACTAGCATATAAACCATTAGTTTGTAAACAATTCTGAACATGAAGACACAATGTTATTAAAGGCTTTGCTTGTAGAGATGTGCACTGTGTCCTGCCAGGTATCAGTCAGCAAGAGCAGCGTAATGAGTTCCAAAGAGCACAAGAATGCCAGGGTTTCCTAGAAGCCAGAGCCAGTGCCTCTGGGAACAGTATCACTGGGAATCCATATTTCAGCTCAGTTCCCAGGGAGCCCGATGCCACACCTAGAAGCACCCAGGCAACCCAGAAACCAGAGACGTAATTAAGAAGCAAAGACAAAGAAATGATAAAAGGGTGAGGTTGTGAGCGTAGGACATCAGACACCTTTCACCAGCCAAGGAGGCTCAGATGGGAGACAGAAAGAGAGGACAGGCAGAGGAAATTCAGGGAGTCCACAAGAAAGATTGTTTCAAAGAGTCACAGGCAGTGTAGGAAGCAGCCAGTTAACTCTTTTTATTATATTTTTAATTACTGAGAATCAAACTCAGGACTTCACTCCTGCCAGGCAGGCACTGTGCTACTGAACCATATCCCCAGCTTCCAGTTCCCTTTGGTTTGCACAAATTGGATGCTGATTCACTAGTGTGACCAAAGAGAATTCTGAAATCAGAGATAGCTACAGGTCTTATGGATTGTGAGGTTTGCTTTACACAAGATATATGAGGGTTGCTCAGAAAGAAAGAGAAAGAAAGAAAGAAAGAAAGAAAGAAAGAAAGAAAGAAAGAAAGAAAGAAAGAAAGAAAGAAAGAAAGAAAGAGAAAAATATTTAAACTACAGGTACCTTCAACAGTTTGCTCTGACCATTTCCGGGTCACAGGACAGACAGCAGTGCCATGGAGTGGACGCTAAAGGAACCGATACAGACAGAGCTACAAGTGCTGCTGGCTGTAAGGCTGAGTGACACAGAGCCCCATAACATTAGTGTGGCCCAGTATCGGGCAGCTCAGGTTTCATGATCTGTTGTACTTAATAATCCTCAGTGCAGAGTTTCATATTTTATAACTAACACTCACTGAAGTACCTATGCATGCAAATACGCTAATGAGTAAGTGCCTTGTTAACGTGACAGGTGACTCTCATCACAATGCTACCACTCACTTGCATCAGAGGCACAGGGTGGGGGACCAAATGCTGCTCAAAGGATTGAATCTGGGCCATCAATATCTGGATTTCTGCAGCTGCTCACTATCAAGAAAATGTGAAAAGTCCTTGAAAGTGGGAAAATTAGTTTATTTAATATTTGACCAACTGATAAAAGTGGTATCATTCATGCCTCCACCCCAAGGTATTCCAATTTACTGAAGAGATAGAAGAAAAGCCAAGAAATATGCGTCTGCATAGTTAGCCAAGACAAGAGCCAGAAAATATTGAATTTATCTTGTCACCAGAGTGGGGCAGGGGGTATTTCTTCTCTCAGCATGAGGAAGAAGAAGAAATTAAAGCTCCTTTTTAACCTTCCATTTGATGCTAACATTTGAATATATTGTCTTCCATGAAGGAGCAGCAGCAAATCTGGAAATATTGTTCTCAGTTTGACAGAAACTAGTGAGCGGGGGAGCACACTAACCTCCTTCCTCCCAGGAGTCAGTGGTCCTAACCATTTCCCAATAAGACAGTAAATTTAGCCACTGAGTTTGGCAAAACAAAGCATTTTGAGATGTTTTTAAGGCAGATCTCATCATACAGAGAAGATAAATTTTTAAATAGCTGTCTTACATTTCAGTCCTTTATATCTGTCACTTTCTCAAGCCTTCAAAGACAACCCTCTCGAGCTCAGCCTGGCCCTACCTGAAGTTGCTAGGAAATGTAGTCAAGAATCTGGAGAGTTGGCGTGACTTACTTTTGGTCCTTCCTCACTCCTGTTAACAAGTCCTTGGGGATGGCGGGTTGATGTTGTCAGTCTCGTTGGCACACCTGTCTGGTTACTGATGAGTGGGGCAGGAAGGACACATGATCTTCTTAAAAAGCAACACACCAGTGCAGTGTCTGGACAAGAATATCATGTCAGATCTTCCTTCTTTCTAAACTCTCTTTATGACTTATAAAACAAGAGTTATTTAATTCACTTTGGGGATCTCTAGATTTTTGAACAGCACATCTTGAAAAAAAAACCCTCAGTAGATATCTAGTAAAGTTGTATGCTAGCCCCTAAAATAGATGCTGAATATTTATAGAGATTTGAGATCATGCCCATAAAATGATTTTTAATGTAGTGGGAGATACAGGTAGAGAGCAGGAAAGTGCTAAGCAGTTCTCCAGCTCCTGGTAGGGTGTGATGTGAACACATTGCTATGCCATACAAGGAAAACTCAGAGACAGAGTCCAAGGAGGGGGAATAGGAACTTAAGGCAGTGTTGGTTAACATTCAAGGATCAAGGAAGAAAGTACCTGAAGTGTAGCTGAACAGGTAGGCTGCGACAGAATGTTATAAATCGTGACAATGGTAGTGATATATTCAAAGGTAAGGGGATTTGTTTACAGTTGGGTGGTAGAAGTGTCATGTGGCTTGTTTCATAAACTAGTCAGTTATTGAATTGTTTCAGAAAAAGAGATGTATACTTGGTTTAGAGGCAGTAGCCACAGTCTTGATAAGAAATGAGTACATTCTGCATAAGTTTAGGGAGGAAACAATAGGATTAGGTTTCAGGTAGGTGCTGAAAGAAGAAAATACTAAGAATAATGGTACTACCAAGAGGAGAGTGAAGTAAGTTTCTGATGTGCAGGATAATAGATGTGAACAAAGAGCTCCGCATTTTACACGTTAAAACCTGAGATGGCTGAAAATCGTCTGAGTGAGGAATCAGTAGTTGATTCTCATTATTCAGTGGTGTACTCTATAAAGGTGCCATCAGAGCTGAGGAAGTGAATACTGAACCACTGGCCCTTGTGGAAACACAAGGTTAGTTCTTGCTGGCCTCTGGTCACAATGTTGTCAAATGATGGGAACGTAACTTTGTTTTGAGTATATTTCTGCTTAAAGATTATGCCATTCTTTTTTCACATAGCAACATCTGAAATGAATTCTGTGCAATGATTTACAATAATTTTAAACACTATAATCACAAAGAAAAAACATAAATACGTAAAAGTCATGGCATTTACAGAAAAAAATATATATATGGTAAAAGATGAGGCAAGCAGACAGAACACTGCCCTGTTCAACTTCAGCATGGAAAGTCCAATTTAGACACAAATCAAGTTTTTCACCACTCTGCATAGGTCCCTGAATGCCACACATACTAGAAATTAATTCTAAGGAGAGTGAGAATTGACAAGCACTGAATCTATAAATAGTAATATGCAGACAAATCTGAGAAGATAAACCTTTGGTAGATAACATCAAAAAACTAGAGATAAGCAGGCCTGGTACTACAGGCTGAGGAGTCCAAGGCTTAGCCTGAGGAAAGCCTTCCTTTAGAATCAGGTATAGGAGAAGAAAGTAAAACCAGCAAAGTAATAAGAAGGGGTAAGGGCTGAGGTGCCCTAGCAGCTGAGGAAGGAGAACAGTGGCAAATAGAGAAGGTATTTCTGCTCCAGGTGCTGAAAAACCATGTTAAGTAACGAAGGCAGACCATATTCTTTGGATTTAGTGATGTGAGTGCTGTTGGTGCCCTTCATTAAAGTAACACCAGTAGAGTGGTAGACAGAAGCCACACTATGCCGAGCTGAAACAGTGAACAGTAAGTGTGAATAATGAAACTGTAAATAAAAAGCAGTTTTGATATATTTTGTTATAAGAGATTGCAAAAGGTGTGAGCAGAATAAGGAGATATGTCTAGGTTTAAAATGGAATAAATAGCTTCTTAGAGTAATAGCTAACTTACTAAAAACACACATGCATTATGAAGATAGCAAAACATGTAAAAGCCTCTTGGTGAAGGGAATGTGACAACATCTGGAAGAAACACTCATCATTCTGGTAACTATGGTAGACATAGCACAAGTGAGCCAATCACCTGCACCTGATTCCCACTCCATGACCAAACCTGTATGACTTGGGAGTAAGATACTCTACTCTTTTCCAACTCCAGCTCGCTACTCTCAGAAGGGTGCATTAGTGAGCTTTCTCCTTGCTGAGATGCAACACCTGACATCCACAATTTAAAGATGGAAAGATTTCACTTAGATCACAATTTCAGGTAATTTAGTGTACGATCTACAGCCTCTACAGTAGGAACATCATGCCGAAAGTCATTGGAAGAGCAAGGGTACAAGGCAGGGAAATGGTATGGAGAAGGAGGGAGGGATCTAGACCCCCTGGCCCCGTCTCCATGCTCCACCCAGACCCACTGCCGTGACTGCCACAGCGGTGTCTTGGAGCTCTGAGGAGGTCACAGATGTGGAGGAAAGTGCTACGGAATTGGTAATGTTAATCAAATGGAAGTTATTTTTAGACATCTAACTGCTCAACTTCTAATTCCAAATTTGCTTACATTCAATATTTATTCTAGCTGGTGTAATTTAGAGTGACACAGAAAAGAAACTAAAAGTTTCTTGCAAATTACAGCCTTGCATTTGAATCTCATGCTCTTTATTTACTGCTCCTAAGGTTCAGCAAAGTTATCAAAACTATAAGGTCCAATTTTTTCATTGTACAACGAGAACAGTAACATGTATGGAACTGTTTTGTGAATTAATTATAATCTACAACAAACATAGATATTAGCAAGGAAACAAGTACATATAATCTGGTTAAAAAATTGTCACTGTTGCTAAGGAAAAAAAGGCCACATAACTCTCATCTCTCAGTTGCTTATGTGAGGTATTATTTGTATCTGATTAAGGCAAAAAGATTTGCTAGAAAGTTTTGCAATAAAAAAAGAAATCAACATTTATTTGATGATTTACATTCACTCTGATCATATTTGTTTTAAAGATATTATTTCATTTCTGTATTCCATAAAAAATTCCTTACACAATAACCCTTATTTGACATCTGAAAAATTTAACAATTGAAGAGATTAATTACTTTATTCATAGGCACAAATCTGCCAAATAGTATAATTCAGGTCTCTTTAACATCAACATCTATTTAAAATGCCGTTTAAAATATGTCTCACGTATTTTCTTAACCATAGAGATGTTGTTTATTATTTATTTTTTATTATTCAAACAATGCTGGAGAAAAAAATAATTCTAAAATGTTATTTACAACCTGCAATTTGGTTATTTCTACCAAATATTAAAAGCATTAGTCAGTAAACATACAACACACAATTACTACGTATTTGTAGCTATTAGGACTTCATTTGGTTGTAACAGAAAAGCCAACAAAACCAAAAAAAGCTCAAATAATTAAGGGATTTTTCTTTCCAAACATTTAAGAAATGGTAGGAAGCCCAGAACCCCTGATACAGCTTTGTCCTGCTGGTCCAGCTTATTCTTCGGCTATATTTCTCAATTACAAGACAGCTAGTAAAGGCCTAACTTTTCATTTAAAATACAAATGAAGTGAAGTTTGGGGGTCACTGACCTGTAATCCTTGCACTCTGGGTCACTGCAAATTTCAGCTCATCCAACGCAATTTAACAACTTGGCAAGAGCTTGTTTAAAAATTAAAAGAAAAAGAAAGTAAAAATAATAAAGGGGCTTGATTCAATCCCTAGGGCCACAAAAATAGGAAACAGGAAATGAAAATAAAAGACAAAGGAAAATGATTTCTGTTTCTTGGAATGTAATAATACCTACTGGGAGATGACTATTAGCCATGAAAACTAGGCAAACAGAAATCATTTGCAAATGAGGACTATTTTAGAACAGTTTTTTATTTATAGAAAAGCAGTAAAGACAATACAGAAAATTTTCCAACCTTCTTTTGCCCAATTTCCCCTATTGCTAACTTCTTACGTTTTAGAATGTCATGCAGGTGAAAATTAATGAACCAGCACCCTCCTGCCATCCACAGCCCTGGGCTTTTCCTCCAAGTCTTACATTAGGACAATTCTCACTACTCTCTCATTGTACTTTCCTGGGAATATCACGGTGGGACAGCTTGTCTTGCTTCCGTTGTTTTGGGTGATTCAGTTGGCTATTACTGGCTTGACTTTTCTGTTTTGTAGATTGTTCTTAAATTGGATTTGACTGGATGTTTTCCTCATGGTTACAGGGGGATTATGACTTTCAGGAGGAAGAGCACAGAATTGGGAATCCCATACCAGGACACCATTTTGAAGGTAAAACTTGTCATAATGATTTGTCGTCACCTTCTTCGCCTTACTGAGCTAATGCCATCAAGGTGTATGTTTGTCAGGATGTCCCACTTCCTGAAAGGGATGGGGTCAGCACAAATTACTGAGAACTCTGCCCGGAGGGTGCATCCCTTCCATTTATTTGTTTAAGGATTTATTTATGTCATTATGGATGAAGGAGATTTACATTTTCTGGTTAAGTGCCAATATTATTTGTTTTCTTCTCAGGTTTTCTCAAAGATTTTTTTTTCAATGAACTGTTCTTGATAATAGGTAGAAATAGATGATGAATTGTAACAGAAACCAAAGATTCGAACATGATTAACAGATTGGCCTAATAAGCATATGCTGAACCTTGTGCCCAACAATTTATTTTCAAGATAGAATATTTGTTATATAGAATTTTTGCATAGATTATTCTATTTAAGAAAAATAAGACAAGGGTGAACAATTTCAAGAAACTGAAGCCACCTAGTGCATAATATGATATTAAACTGGGAATTTTAAAAAAATAATAAGAACTATTAATCACTTTGAAATTAAGAAAAACTTTTCTAAATAAACATTTATTTAAACAAGAGAGCATCTGCTACTGAGGAAGGGGCTGTGCATAGTGACTTTCCCAGAGTGAAATCTGGAAAGACCAGGGCAGTACCTGTGCCCTGGAAAAGCCTGACAAACTGCTCTGGTCAGGTTCTTGAAGCTACAACCAGCAGTCATCGGCCATGCTGATGGCACACACCATAGACAAGACATACTGAAAACGGCACTTTGTCTCCACCATCTTCCTCCCCCAACTACTACCTGTTCTTTAATTGCCAGAAAACATGCTAACTTTTCCCAGCGGAGGGTCATCCTACAGTGTATCTCACCAGTGCCCCTCAGTACTCTCAAGTCATACAGAACAGGGAAACTTCAAGTATGTGTGCCAGAAAATAAACCTCAAAATGCATGGTGGGCAAAGGTCAAGCGGCATCCCAGATGAGATTCCGCAGACAACACCAAGAAAATGTGAAAAAAAAGGTGTCAACTTTAGGTAACAATACCATGTAAATGTTAATTGAGTTGGAACAAATATTCTGTAATAGTATAAGATGTTCATAGGGAAAATCATGTGTGTGTGTGTGTGTGTGTGTGTGTGTGTGTACAGATTTAGAAGAGCTCTATGCAAGTTCTCTGTAGTATCTGTTCAATTTTTCTTTAAATCTAAAGCTTTTCTGAAGTAAAGTCTATGCTTTCTAAAATATGTTAATTGGAAATCAGCAAATATCTCATTGAATAATAAAACAAACCAAAATTTTCTGGTGAACATAAACTCATAAATTGGAAATGTCTAACTCTAAATGCATATGCACAAAACATTATAAAGGTTAATGAGTCAAGTATCAATCTGAAAAAAGATAAATTTAATTCTAAAAATATAATAAAATAAGTGGAATACATGAAATAGAAGACACTCAAAAGAAAATTATCTCAAAAGATCATCCTTTAAAAGACCTAATGTAATAATAAACACAATTAAATGATGATAAGCAATTGTTAAGAGACCTCACAAATTAAAATTTAGAAATCAAATCAGATCTTGAAAGTTAAAAACACAAGAGCATAATTTGAAGTGTTTTTCCAATGAAAATGTAAATTTGCATAATATGAATACATTTCTTGAAAGAAACATTAAATCTCAAAGGAAGAAGCAACAATTCTGAAGTTGTTAAATAAATTGAATTTTAATTAAAATATTAAAGAACTTATCAAAAAGAAAATACAAGAATATTTATGCAATTTATAACAAAAAAAATTGCATAAATATTTCCAGATAACTGCTCCCAAAAAAGAGACTATCATCTCGGGTAGGAAATATGTTCTAGAAATGGATCTCTATATCAAAAGATCTCATGACCACTTATTTCCAGAAAGTATGATGTGATGTCATTCTGCTTACATACTATTATATGAAGCAATTATATTGGAAAGAAGAGAATATCTAGAAAAGCTTCTCTAATTTCCATGCTCATCAAAGCAGACAGCCTTCTGTTTTTCTGATTGGTAGCAAGAAGATTATTGGGGAAAGCAGACTTGCAAATCAGAGAGGGAGAGGAGACATGAGAAGGGCTTGGAGAGGGGGGGACAGTAAGGAAGGATGAGGGTGAGAGAAACACACAGGAACCCAGGATTGATGGGCAGGAAAGACTGGGGAACCACCCTACATCCTCCAGCTGACTGTGTGACCACAAAAGGGTTTTTTTTTTTTGTCAGACTCTGCAGAGAGGAATATCACCAAATCTGTGGTGATTTGCTATAAAGAAGCAGTAAAACAATGTCTATACAATTCATTCACTTAGCCCAGAATAACTTTGGTTCCTACACCTGTAAAAGACATTACAAGAACAACAACAACATTAAGAGCAAAACAATAGTTTATATGAACATAGAAGCGAAAATCCAGAGTAAATTACTTCCAAACCAATTTCAAAACATGCTAAAAGTAATCATATTGTCATATCTTATGCCTACCTTGTTTGTATTCCAAGAATATAAGTTGGATGGTAATTCATTCAATATGCAATGTATTAATTTAACATATTAACATAATAGAGAACAAAACAAAGTGATAATCCTGAGGGACATGTTCTGCTAGCATAGCTTCTATTCTGCTTTTTATTGACAATCCTAACTAGTCTAACAGGATAGACACTGTTAAACAATATTCTAAAGATCATAACAAACCATGGTATGTGCTTCTTCCTGCGATGATGCATTGGTTTACACAAATAGTTGAAAAGCTGGAGCTGAGAGGATGAGATCATGGAGCCTGTGGGATCACTGCAGAGGGCTCTTTACAAGTCATGTGGACCCTATTCATGTCAGATGGACTAGGAGGCAATGCTTACTCTTACAGAAAATCAAGTTTAAAGGAATGCTTGCACTGCTATCATATTTTGGTACATTAAATCAAGGAGTAGAAAATCCACACAGGCCAAACAATAAGCTGTATCTGCGGTGTTGGCTGAGTGTACACTCTGACCTGCTCCACTCCAGGCTGCAGTGGTCAGTAGAGTGCGATGAATGGGTGCCTTCGAACATGCACAATCGATTAAAGTGAAAATTTTAAGAGAAACCTAACACATGGCTGTATTAGGAGAGAAAAAATGCCATTTTCTGTTTTTCTGAAAAAAATTAAGTAAACAGAATACTAGGACATAATAGTCCATTTTGAATTAGGAATTTAAAAAATCAATCCTATATGTCTTTTATTTGTGCCTAAGAATGGTGCTAGAAAATAAAACAAAAGAGTTAAACAGGTAAAATACAGGACTTCATTTTAAATAGTTTTCTATTTTGAGAATGTGAAAATTCAGCTCACAACCTCTGTCTCTGTCTCTGTCTCTGACTCTCTGACTCGGTCTCGATCTCTCTCTCTCTTAGACACACACACACACATACTCACACACTCACACATACACAAACACAGAATGAATATATACTTTCTTAAATTCCAGACTGTCTCCTTAAGGACTCAGCAGAATGTACTGTCTTTTCACAACTGAATTTTAAATTCATTTCTATACTGAAACTACTATGCAAACACTGGTGGGGGTGGGAACGTGGTGGACAGAAATGAAATGTCTGTAGAGAGATGAAAGGTGTCCTATCAGTATTTACTCCATTTTAATATTCTATTCATGGCACCATCTCCTAATATTTTATATACATTCTAAGATTGGTTTAAATAAACAAAAAAATGATTCATGAAAATATTGTGGAGAAAGAAAAAGTAGAAATAAAAACTACATCTAGGATGCCATCAAGAGCGAACACAAACCTCACTGAGAGAGCACGTGCGGATCACAAAATAAAACACAAAAGCAGTGAAGCACCATTTCCAGGTACCACAGTAAAGAACAAGGGGGCATAACTGGCCATGTATTCTATGTCACCTTGAATTGTGTCTAGTTATATAAATTAGTAGTTAAAACATAAGAAAAGTTTCATATTGATATTTTGTTTTTCTACTTAGACATCTTGACTTTATATTTCTGTTTCCTGTGTTCTGCTCAGTGATTCTCTTGGGTATTCAGTAGACAACTGTAGAAGGTTTCATTGTAGCGGTTGTAGCGGTTACTTTTCAGTATGCTTCTTATGCAGCACACACACACACACACACACACACACACACATCACCACCACCACCACCACCACAGCACTACATACACACAGTCTGACTTCTTTTATTATTCTGTTTAGGATTTCCAAAAGCATGTTGCAACATAGAAGTAACAACAGACATCATTATTCTTTTCCTTATTTAATTAGAATGCCTATACTATTTCATCTCCAGGAAGTGTTTTCTTTCGGTCAGGCTTTAATAAATCTAAGAAACAGTTCCTCAAATGCCATGAATATTGAACACAGGGTCTTAGTTCATAATTAAGCATTGTAGGGAGCAGCATGATAGCTTCACGGCTGCCGCTCCATCTCTCCCTCCTGTGGGCATCCGATGCGTCGGCCTACATTTCCCAGGATCCTCTCGCCCCACTCAGGAAATGACAGCGACCCATCCGTAACTTCCCGCCCCCGCTTCTTTATAAGCCAGGAACATTGTTCAATAAATGAGGTTTGATTGGGAAACTTCAACTTGCCTCCGTCTCTCTTCACCCTGCCCCCGCCCCGTTTTCCTTCCTCTAGGGGAAAACTCACGCATTGGTCCGCAGGCCGGATCAAAGTATTATGGTCATGTGTGTTTGGCTTAATTTTATTGATTTTCCTTAAGTTGAATCTAATATTTTTATAAAATAGTAACATTTGTTTATGTTAATTTATTCTCTAATATTAACATACATGTGATCCTAAAAAGTAGAATGAGTTATCCCAAGACTTTTTTTTAAATACATGTTTCAATTTACAAGGTTTTCATGGGGAGTTTTTCCTTCTAGTCATAATGATATTTATCCAAGTTTTCATCTATTTTCACTTTCCACAGGGTATCTGCATTGTGCTAGCTTTATACAATGATGTAGTAGTTGCACATTTGGCTCCAGGTTCTGAAACAGTATCCTTGTATTTCTCAATGCCAACCTAGAGAAACTCAAGTAAACTTACCAAGTCCCACATATAAGTGCAAAGACAGAAAACCAGATCAGTTTGTTGGACAGTCTGCTGTGCACACCTCCACACCTCCATAAAAACAAAATACAAAATATCCGTAAGAGTTTATCAGTCTTAGAAAAACAATTGTCCCAAGTTTTTAAAAAATGGTAATTTAATTAAATGTTTTGATACTTTAAGAAAATATTTGTTTCTGAAATCACAAAAATTTTCTTTCTTATCTTTGTTCAAATTAGTAAAATATAAAACCATGGTGTGGTAACTGGAGCTAACATTTCCTCAAATTTATTTAAAAGACTTTATTCCTATTTGTTAATTCTTCATTATTTAAAAACCAAATATATTGTATTGAAATTCAGTTCATTTCTTGTTTGTCTTGATTTTTTTTAATAAATATTTTGGGCCCTAAATTTTCCTCATTTGCATTTTGGTTATATATAGGAACATTCAGATTCAATATTTCTCACATTTATGTGTTTTAAAATGGCTTATAATTTTAGCTCACGTTTCTCCTTTAAGCCAAGAATTAGTTTAAACATGTTTCATATAACTTTACTATTTTTCATTTTTCATATTAACATATTGATGGGGGAATTGAGCTCTGCTTTTTGGCATTGCTGATATTTGAGGACAGTCCACCTATGTTTCAAATATATTATTTCTGTTCATAAGGCAAAATATTTGCATTAGATTAGGAATATCAGTGAAGATGGTCACATCCCGCCTGTGAGTTTTTACCTAGTGTTCCTCATAGCACATAGCATTTCTTATCCAATGAATTGAATGATGTCAACTTTTTGGGGTTATGTAAAAGTGTTAGTTAAGATGAGTGAAGAGTTTCTTTGAGCCCCCAAACTATTCTTAGGTTCATTTAAAACTAACAGATCATTAGACACTCTTGTTCCCTGAATCTTTTTAAATAGGAAAAAAAATTGTGGGGGGACAACTTTGTGCCTCTACTTGTGGGAAAGATTGCTTTCTAATATCTCAAGACAATTTCTCTGAGGTGCTAGCCCAATTCCTAGCAATGTGTTATGATGGTATCAGTTGCTCTACAGTGGCATTCCTTACACAGGGGAACAGTTCCTCAAAACCAGTCAAGGAACCAGTCTTATAAATCAAGTTCAGCAGAAAATGACAATGAATTTTTTTGCTTTTAAAGTGTAGTTTATGCCTGAAGCCCAGTGCTTCTTTTTATCTTTAAAGCATAACTGGAATTTATAAATCACAACTGATTACCAAAGAGTTGTTATGTTTCCTGTTTCTTTACATTTTTTGTATTATTTATAGTAGGGAAGGAGGATTTACCTTTATGTTCTTAAATTCTGTGAGAAAAAAAGATCATTTTTCTCCTCTAGTATATTATTCCCTTCAGTGAAACTGGTACATGCAATTTTTTAAACTGTTTATTGAGTTAATAAATGAATGAAGAAATGAGTATATTAAACATCTGCCAGGAAGTAATGAAAGCAGGGTAATTGGCTTCTAAACATCTCCATCTATGGTGGAACTGTAACATTCACAATCACAACACTCCATTGTATAATATATAGTTAATTTATATATATTTTTGTTCACCAGCCAAGCCGAAAAAAAATTCATGCATGCAAATGTAAGAGGCAACCTGTGAATACGTTTTTCCATAACTTTTCTGCCATAAATCTTTTTCTCTCATTTTCATGACAGCAGAGAGCTGTCTCAAAGTTCCAGCCTGTCCCTGCCCAGCTCATTAACTGAAGCCATGGTGTTCCTTATCACTTCTGCTGGCTTGCTTTCCTTCAGGATGAGAAAGTAATCGCTGGGCTTCTTAACACATTTCATTTCAATCCTATGTATTTGTGTCACTGTTACTGAAGTCCAGGGCCCAGCATCTTGACATAACTTGTAATAGTACAGATCTGGGTGCTAAAACTCTCATAGTTTTTATTTGTTTGTTTGTTTGTTTTTTCAGAGCAAGAAATTTTGGCTACCTAGATCCTTCTAACTCTGTAATACAAACAAAATAACAACCGTGAATTTAATGGAAGAGACCTGACGACCTGGAGAGTTAACACTGTAGATATTTAAATAGTGAACTTCATATTCTGAGTATTAAACATCTTAGGCAGTTATTAAATTGCCTCTCTTCTTTCCAAGGAAATTTTAGATGCCAAGGAAACACTGGTGGTTCAGTCACAGGAAAAGAGACAAAATCTAAAATCGGTATAGTTTATCGTTAGTACATTTAAACTCTTCTATTTTGTGTCAGTCCCTCCCCCAGTGTTTAGTGTTCTATTGTAACCTGAAAACATACCAATCTTTAGTTATTATCTTAATAACAATTACTATTGTTTATTGATTGTGTAAGCTTTAATTGCATGAATTCTGAGAGGTAGGCATTATTAGATCTATTTTTACTAATAAGGAAGAAGAAGCACCATGCAGTTAGTGATTTAGCCTTAGGTCACAGCACTCCTAATTAGTGCAGCTGATACCACCTTCTTCTGCTGAGTATTCTCTCCAAAGGAATGGTGCATTTTTAGCTCATGCATTTGAATTAAAAGCTTCACCTACTTTTGGAAATTATGATAGCCTTGATGGTCAGGTGGGTCATTTCCTCTGCTCTTAAAACATAAAGTGTCTTTTATCCTGTATCTTTCCTCTGCCTAGACATAGCACTGCTTCTTTGTATGACCCCTTGGTCATGTGGGCCAGCTGTAGGGCTTTCTGAAGTCAAGAGTCTGGGTCCAGAGACCTGCAGTCATCTGGGAACCCACAGTGAGGCCCATAGGCACTGGGAAGCTGCACCCAGTGACCCACAGTTATCCAGGAACTCTCATTGAGCCCCGTGGAGTTTGGGAGACTCTGCCCAGCAACCCCACCCACACCTGGGAAATCTCTCTGAGGCCCACAGAGACCAGGAATCTGTACCCAGCAACCTATAGTCATCCCGGACCCTTAGTGAGGCCCACAATGATTGGAAATCTGCACTCAGTGACCTGCCCACATCTAGGAACTATCTCTGAAGCCTGCAGGGACTGGAAGTTTGCACCCAGCAACCCATGGTCATTTGGGAACACTTTGTGATACTCATGGGGACTGGGACTCTGTTCCCAATGACAAAAGAAATTGTAAAAGCTCCATAAACACATGGAAATTAAATACTGAACAACCAATGAGTCACAGAAAATTAAAGAAGAAATTAAACAATATAGACAATCAAACAAAAATGCAGATACAACTTGCCAGAATCTGTTGGACACAATGAAGACAGTCCTCAGAGGAAAATTTATAGCAGTGAATTATCATATCAAGAAAAGAGAATGAGCACAAATACCTAATGCTGCACCATAAACTTCTAGAAAAATAAAAGTCAAACCCAGAGTACAAAGAAGCGAGGAAAATATAAAAGAGCAGAAATTAACACAATCAAGACTAAGAAAACAGTACAAAGAATTAATGAATCAAAACATTGCTTCTTTGAAAGAATAAATGAAATTGACAAACTCCTAGCCAACTTTATCAAAAAAAAAAGAAAAGAAAAAACTTAAATTCATGCAATAAGGAATTAGAAAGGTGAAATTACTACAGAACCTATGGAAGTACATAAATATCTACTTTGAAAACCTTTATTCCCATAGCATCAAAAACACAGAAGTTGAAAGAAGACTCAAACACTACCATGGATTAACATAATTCTTCACTGGATGTCTACCACAAAGTTTAGGCTCCATTACACTATGTGCATGTGACATTTCCAGAACCAGTTGGATATGGCGATTCATGTCTGTAACCCCAGCATTCTTAGAACCTGAGGCAAAAGGATGGAAAGTCAAAGCCCAACCTGGGAGCTTAGCAATTTAGGAAAAACCTTTGTCAAACTAAAAAATAAAAAGTTCTGGGAATGTGAAGGCACTGGTTTCAATCCTCAATACTACAGACACACAGAAGAAGAAGACTTCCAAGGCAACAGCATCCAGGGAAAACCCTTACATTAAAAACATTTTAATAGACACATTCCAGCACACAGAGTGAGCCGTCAAAAATAATGTTAATATTTTCTACCCCAAAACATCAAAAGAATTATTTCAAAATGAATTTAACATAGACTACTAGTGAGAGATTTTACTTTATTAACAGAATGCAGCCTGTAATACACACTCAAAACACACTTGTAATACCAAACACCATGAGAGTGCTAGGTCAGTATGTTTTATATTGTTTAGGAAACAGTGATGAAGGAAAAGATACCAGTTAAATATTTTGTACAGATACCATTTTTTTCTAGATATTTTCACTCCACAGTTGGTAAACTCTCTGCATACCTAGGCCAACTGTATAGATTGCTCCACTTCAGGAAGATTCCTAGGAATTATCCAGTAAAGGAGTTGCCTTTTCCTCAGTCCTGGTAGTCCTGGTAACTGAGTTCTCCGTACAAGGTTTCTGTACACATGAGTGGCACGTATGTGGCTCCCATCGTCTGACACTTGTTGGGAACTCCACCTCGTTCACTTAGGTTGGATGCCATTTAACAGCCAATGTCATCAGTGGCTACTGACATGCAAACTGTCAGCCTCGCTTTTATTTCTTATGGCTATCAAGGGGTTCCAGGACTCATTCTTATGTGGTGATCAGTCTATTGACTGGAACTGGAATGATTATTAAAAAAAAAAAAAAAAAAGCACGGTTTTAAAGGGACATGGTGGCACCCACCTATATTTCCAGTACTGTGAGAGGCTGTTGTAGGAAAATCAGAAGTTCAAGCCCAGTTTGGGCAATTTAGCAAGTTAATGAGAACCTATCTGAAAATAAAAGTTTAAACAGTCTGGGTATCTTGCTCAGTGAAAAAATTCTGGATCTGATCTTCAGTACCGCAAAGACACATACATACATACACACGGACAAACAGAGAGAGAAAGACAGTTGGGGAAGGGGGCTGAGGCAGAGATGAGGACGAGAGTGTGAGACTGATTTTATATGAAGCGATTTTCTTTAAGGGATGTTTCTATTGTAAAAGTGCCATTTCTTTTTCTTTATGCCATTTTGTTTGTCAAATTCTTAAGTGCTGTGAAAATTATAAAATATTGTGTAGCTAATAGAACAAGTTTTATCAAAGGTTAAAAAGCAAATGTCTCAAAATACTGAAGCACATAACATTTTTAGATTAGAAACTACATATACAGTGTATACACCTATATGTATATACATACAAAACATTCGTTATCATAAAACTATAAGAGATTTGTGAAGCTTGAAGATTCTACAAATGTACATCAAAGTTACCCATCTTTCAGGTTACGATGTAAGAAAAATGTAGCTAAAAGTCATGGCACCATATGCTTCACTTACAAAATTTTATCAATTTTTCTATCAAAAAATCTGTTCACCAATAAGTTAACCTTTGAATATTCTTTACCAGTTTTTCTGAGGATATAACATTTATTATGATTAATTTTATTTAATATAGAAAGGTGCTTTAATATTTTACTGATTTTATAATTTTTATAACAAAATTTTGCCTAAAGCTAGGAAAAATATAATCAAATGATTAGCTTCTCCTTTTAAAAAAATTCTTATACAAAAAAGTGTTACTTTTTAATACCCAAGAAAGCTTATGTTCTCACATGTGCACTTTAAAAAATAGTTTATAATATATGAACATCTGCTCTGCTCTCTTCAGACCAGCAACAGGGAAAATGCAGGAGAATATTAAGTGCTGCCCACATCATTACAGTTACAATGAATAAGATAAATATTTGAACATAACGGCGCACTTTATCATAAAAGCATATTGAGCGTGTTTAGGGGATTCATAACGTTTCATTTAATCACAGCAGAGGCAAAGGCCTGCGGGGTGTGGAGAGCTGACTGCTGAGCTGGGAGCTGTTGCCTTTGTGTGACATTCAGCGAAGCCCTCTCCACGCAGACCCTGCACCGTGGAAACGAAAGTTAGTCACTAATGATACCTCGGACTCTGGGCTGGTAAAGTATTTGTGAGGCGTAAGACCATTTTTCTCATGAGAAAGAACATGGAACTATCAAAATGAGGATCAAAAACCAAACAGGCCACGTGACCCCGTAAAGGGGACACCTAAAGGAAGGAGCATGGAGGACTCAGGGCCCTGGTCCAAACCCCGAGCCTTTCCACCCCGTGCCGCCTTTCTGTCAGTGGACACCCTGGGTTTCTGCTTCCTCGTCTTTAAAATTAAAAAGTGAAAGGAATAATCATTATTCTTGCCACTGCCTTTATTTAAGTGTCTAAGATCCTAATTTTACGGGCTGAATACTATCTGGTTTAGGATTCATTACTGTTCAAGTGAGACAATTGGCCTTTTATTCTTGCTATGGCTATGAGAGGATCCTAGAACTGGCTGATTCACAAAGAAAAGAGGCCGATTTTAAGGCGTGATTCCAGAGGCTGGGGGTTCCAACCGGCTTCTCTTAGGCTTGCAGCTAGAGTCTCAGGCTGGAAGGGTAGGCAGGCACCGCGGCAGAGAGGTAGGGCCGCATGTAACCACCTGCCTGGCTGTAGCCCACCGTGCTAAGAAGCCACTCACAGAGGGTGCTGAGCTGTCTGTCGGTGAGGGCTGCTAACTTCCCCTCCGCACCCCCCGCACAGCTGCCCTGGCTAGTTGCACCTCAGCGTGAAATTCGGAGGCATAATACAAACAAAAGCAATTTCTATTAAGTAAGTCTGGGTTTTTTTTTTCTTTTTGTCTTTCCTCCATAAGCTTTCATCCTTTTGTATATTTTTTTGTCTTTATAGTTAGAGCAATCAGCTAATGGATGGGCATCAGTGTCATATTTGTGATTTTACCCATCACACCACTCTGATTTTTAAAAGATTTGTTCTGTGAAATTATTTTTCTTAATTCTCTATTTATTATAATTTAGTAATTATACATATGTACCCAATAGATTTAATGTGGCATGTATTTCAACCCAATACAATTACTAATGAACTAATGTATTTAATATTTAAATATGTACTTACAAATAAACATTTTTCTCATTTCTCTAGCTGTTCCTTTAAATCTGGTGGAATCATCTACATACAACTCTTTATTTGGCCTATAAAGCAAAGTACAATTGTTTAGCTGCCAGAGGACTGTGTCACATGTATTAAAAATTTCAAAGAAAGTATTCCGATGTGTATCCTTATTTTATTGTGCTCTTTAAAGTGCAAAATTTTCAGTGCCATTTATAAAATACATCATCCCTTTATAGAGTTTGACACATATTCAAAAAAATGTTGAGAATTTGTTTAAAATGCACGTGATATTCAAGGAAGTTAGAAACCCACACTGTTGACCTGTGTTGCCAGCAGAAAGGTAAGCTGCATCTATAATCTAAATTTCCTGATTGCTCCACCAAAAGAAATAAATTAAAAGCATAAAGAATCACTTAACATATAAACGATATAAATGTATTAGTGATATATTTTTGTTTTACTAATCTTGTAAATCCAATGTCTGCTCCACACTCCATTTGCACTGGTCTTATTCTAAGCACTCAGCACTTAGGCAGTAGCAAGCAGCTGCTTTCCCAGGCGGGTTAGTTCCGGAAACCACGCTAGGGTGAAGCACCTCTCCCCAGTGATTTGGCCGGGACCCTCCCCATTGCGAATGTTCTCTCTGCCCCTCTAGAAATTCACTTTGTAGCCCCACTCCCACATCTGTCTCTGAGACATTGATTTAGGGAGTAGGGACCCACAGCAAATTATCTTCCTGATCTCACTGTCCTGGCCATGACCTTTCTGTGCTGCTTTCTTGGATTTTAAAGAGCACCTGTCTGCCTGCAGGAAACACTGTAGCTGTGGACTTTTGCCTCCACATTCAGACCTTGTTTCCAATCACTGAATCACTGACTTTTAAACACTGATATCTTTTGTCATCAAACCCCAGCTGACCTTCATAGTTTTCCTAAATCAGTTGTGTTCAAATGATGCTTCTCAAAACAGGATTAAAGATTTTGATTCAGATATGATGGTTGGGGCTGGAGATTTAGCTCAGCAGCATAAGCGCCTGCCTTGCAAGCGTGCAGTTGTGAGTTTGATCCTTGGTACCAATTTAAAAAAAAAAAGATATGATGGTCATTTTCTAATTCACAGGAGGAAAAATATTCAATAGGAGACATATTCTTAAAGTAACTTAAATTTTTTATCTATATAATTTATTTCTACAAATACTGTTCCCTGCTAATATTTTTTTTGGGTTAGAAATATAATGTTAAATAATTTTAATATAGACTGAAGTAATTGTAATGGAAAATATAAAAAAGTATCTTCTAGAGTTATTGTTGGTAATTTCTATACAACAGTACACCTTGACATCTGTCAACCCATTAGAATGTAAGTATCAGATTGCATGAGTGTTTTCTACAGTTTCCCAAAAGTCTCCTAGAGGGTCTACCACACATGTAGCTTACAATGCATATTGATTAAATAAGTGAATTTTTAAAACTCATGTTTTGTGCTCTTCAATTTTTTCCTGGAGGCAAAATTCTTCGTGATGCATTTCCACAAACAATACCATCACTATCAAGTGTTGCACACGCATACTGGTTTGAACATCACTGTGAATGCTTCTTTGTGTGCTCTACAGACAGATTTCTAAGTGCCTCACCCCTTGGGGAAAGCTAGTAGTCTCTGTCTTGAGGATCACCACACTCTAATACTTAAATTCTCAGACTTCTTTAGGCAAAACGACTACCTTTGATTAAGGTATCAGTATGATTCCAGGCCCCTTATCCACTCCACATGTCTTTATGTTAAGAAGAAAAGCAGAAAGGAAGAAGACAGATGTTGTCAATCTTGTCTGAATGAAAAATTCAAAGAAATGGCTTTTGAACCAGGCACGGGAGTGTAATGCCTGTAACCCCACACTCTGGGAGGCAGAGGTAGGAGGGTAAGATGTTTTAGCTCAGCCTGAGCAGCTTAGTGAGAAGCCATCTTAGGACAAAAAAATTGAAAAAGGGCTTTGGATGAAGTTCAGTGTGAAGGCCCTGAGTACAATCCCCAGTACCTCAGTCAATCAATCAATCGAACAATGATTTCTGTGTAATTCATCTTTCTCCCAGCACCTCTTTGTTGTGTTATATCTTCTGAATGAGGAAATGAACCCTACCTTTTATTCTTCCCATCTCTGGCATGTTTAGATTATCTGCTGCATTTCATTCCCTTTGAGGTACACATTATTCTCTTTTCTTTGTAAGAAAGTGCATGAACCGGAGCCCACTGTTATATTTAGACAGAAATAAATAGCTGCTTATGCACCCACTTTTTGAAAATTGTAATCTTGTGTTTTGTTCCTCCATTCAGTATACTAGGTTTTGTAATTTGTTGAGTGGATTTTAATTTAGATAATATTTGATGAAATGATTTTCATCATTTTGTTGAAAACCCTTTTTTCCAACTCTTCTTTATCTTTCACAATGGTTTCCATTCTGTTTGTGTTAACTCTAATATGCCTCAGTCATAGCACGTAAATCCTCTATGCATCTCACACGTCAGAATGTTGTAGAGTATAAAGAATGCATTATATTTGTATCCAAAGAGAAAAGAAAAACAAACCCCATTACAAATCTGATACAAAATAAATGCACTTTTTAATTGTATTTCACATGTACATTTGATCATCTTTCACCGTATTTGGAGCTAATTATTTCTAGTCAGTGCTTGATATTAATGGGCCATGTGGAATCTGGGGGGTAGGGTGGGTAAAGATGAATGGTTTATAGGTCATTCAAATGGGAAAATACTCAAGGAGAATACACATAATTGTTTTCAGACAGTCAGGGTACCAACTGGAAAAATAGTGAAATGGGTAGTTGCTGGATTAGTGGACCTCGATTTTACTTTTTTATAAAACAAAGTATAGTGCAGTGACACTTTGAAAGACTTCTTTTCTGCTCTGACCTGTGATTTGTTGCATTCTGTAATCACACTCTAGGCCTCCGTGTGCAGAGATGCAAGCAGGAATAGACTGAGCTACCTGATCACACATACAGAGCTGAGGGAAGACACAAACTGTTTGCTTCTGCAGTAGCATCACCCTTGATTCCAAGGGAGTCAGTCTCACGCGGAGTCCTCCTCTCATTTCTCTTCCTTCCTCTTCCTGTCTGCATGGCTTCCCTGCTTCCTGCTTCTCACCCCTGCCCCTGTCCCATTGTGGCCAACTATTGCTTGGTAAAGACTGCTGAGGAGTTCTTCTGCCCCATAAACAAAGTATTACCTTTTTTAGATCGACCAATAGGTATTCTCCATGAGACAAGCTTTATACTTGCCAATACTCATTGCTTCTCATAGCTTAAATTCAAAGGGTTATTAAATTAAAACCTGTTATTGTCAATGAGAATGTACAGGAAAGGAGATTGTGGAATTTGAGAGAAACCCTTGAGATCCCATTGCATTTATCTTTTAATATTTAATAAGATTCGCTGAAGCACCTGTCACATTTTGATGTACTAGAAGAGTAAAGTGGACCAGACAGTTTTTTCTCAGGGTTTTTGTTTAATGAGGGAGGTATATGTGCAATGGGATGATTTGTATTACAGTGGTCTAAATACTGTAATAGAGTCTAAACAAAAGACTATGGAAGTTGTTATTTAAACAGGAGAAAATTTGGAGCTGATTGTTTCTTGTGACAATTTACTGGGAGAAGAGTCGACAAAAGAGGTATTCCTTATTCCCTTGCATCAACCACAAAATTTCAACAAATAGAAATGTGACAAATCAGGGTAGCCCTATCTCACTGGGTATAAAGCACTCTTTTGAGACTCTCTTCACATATGAGAATGACTGTATTTGTATTGTTACACCTTGAGACATTCTTGGTCCATGGTCACTGTATAAAGAATAGGGATGCATTTAAATAATTAAAATTTGTTGAAACACTAAAAGGGATTATGTGACACCTTGAAATAAAACCTTTGCTTTTTAACTATTTTCTGTGAGAGCTTTGAAAGAATACTCTGTAAGCTGTTTATAGTTTAACAATGGACAAAAAGCAAATACACTAAATTATTGGCAATGGATTTATAGAAAAAGGACAAATACTGGAGTAACAAAAAAAGAATAAAAAATTAGCAAAAATAGTTTTAAATTACATTAAAACTCTGAAAATTATCTGAGGAAATAGTATTTACATTTTAATTTTCTGGATTTTTTTCCCTGTGATAAGATTATTTTCTTTCAAAAGAATTAAAGGCTTGGTGAAAGGCTAAATCAAATGAAGCATTTCATCCACCAATCTTCTTTCACCTTGCCTGGATATTTAGCATATCTGAACTTTCATGATCACTTCCCATTTTAACTAGTGAATTTCACATTCCTCTCGTGTCATAAGTTGTGTTAATTGTGAATGTTTTGAATAATGGTACTAAATGTTTTAGTCAGACTTTTATTGTTGTGATTGAATACCTGAGAAAAAGCAGCTTAGAGAAAATATATACATTTCAGTCCCTCATTTCTGAGGTTTCAGTCTGCAGCTGGGAAGTTCCAGTGCTTCTAGGTCTAAAATGAGAGGGAATACCATGGCAGAGGGGTATAGTAGAGTGTGGCTGCTCAGTCGTGGGATGCAGAAGTAGAGAGAGAGCTCAGAGCTGGGGGAAAAGGGGCTCAGGATGAGGCACAGTCTCCAGCTGCACCACAATCTGATCACCTCAGGTAGACCCATGGCCAGTTTCCGCCACCTCCCTATAATGCTGTGTCTCTAGGACATCAGCCAGTGAAGAAGTCAGAACTTTATGATCCAGGCACTTCTAAGCCCTCCCTTGGAATATTGCTGCATTAGGGATCAAGCCCTCAGGGCCCTCGGGGATACTTTATATTTATATTTAAACCATGGCACTAAGTGTTGAATGCTTTTGAACTTCAGTTACACAATCTATCAAATGGTGTCAATCGTATTTTTAACAGATGTATTGTTATGAAGGTCAAAAGGAAAAGATCTATGGATCAATTGACCAAATCCTTTTTTTATTTGGATTCAAAACTTTGATCTGGTCATTCAGTTAGATTGTATTTTGAGGACTGCACATGAACTAACTCTATGTTCTTCAAATATTTGATGACATTTGTATTTTAAGAGGCATTCAAGAAGTTTGAGCAAGTTGAGGAAAACAAGATGGATAAGCAACTTTGGGAGTGATTGGCAGTGGCTTTCTTTTTCTATCCTACAGTGCTTAAAGATAAAGAATCCAGGACAAAGGAGATGGTGCAACACGAGGATTCTGAAGTATGACAAAATAATGTCAAAAATCATTGTTTACACTAGGTAAGTGGGAGTACTAATTGGGGTAGTATAGGACTAAATTTCCCAGATGGAAGCTCTGACAAACTGTCCCTGGTCATTTGAGTGTTTTGGGAGAAAATGCTGTGATAGGTGTTCTGTCTGTTTCCAGCATCCTTGCAGACAGGAAGAATTTAGTTTTGAATCGAGGTTAAAAAAGAAAAAAAGTTTACTTCTGTGACAGAGCTCACTCATTGAGTATAGGGATCATTTGTTATACCTGTGACCAGGAAAGCCTCATCTTACATAGCTGTACTCTATCCTCAAAACCTTTTTCTTTTTTATTTTAAAGAGAATGGAACAAAAGAGGACAGATCTAAGCCGATCAGAATAGAACAATGTAAGCAACACAGCACTTCACATCAAGACAATTGGATATTAACAGTAGCTATCATAATGTCTCTTTCTTTGAAACAGTTGAGCTTAGCTTTACACACAATAATGTCAAACATAACAAAGTAGAATAAACAACTCAAGAGAATGGAATTATTTCAAGACATTCTGAACCATATAACCAAAGAAGAACAATGGCTCCTATATTATCTCATTTTCCATAAAAATTTTGTTTTTACTATCATATGTATTAAAATCCAATAAGACACAGTGTGATAGAACGAATGGTAATAGAAAAACAAAAGCATGGTAGGACTTCAGAGCAATATGATACTAAATCAACACTGGCTACCATACTGTCTTGTCTTCAAAGTAACTATTCATATGATCACATATATTAAGATCAAACAAAACAGAATAAAAACATTCGGACCAGTGAATGAAGACATAAGACATCAAAGCAGTATAATGGTGAACCATGATTTCCATAATGAAAGAGTAATTCTTGACCGTTTAGGTTTAGTGAGAGCACAAGGGTAAACTGAACACCATGAGAGGAAGAATCTCCAGAGGGGGAAAGGGAAATGAGTTCCTGAAACCAAAGAGAGTGGTAGAGAATGAGAAATGTCAACAGGGAACATGACCTTTACAGAGCATGTGTGGGTCCAAAAGACTGGGGCCACTTCTCACTAAGATACAGGTTCCCTCTGTGCCCGGCCTTGTCAGAAAGGGGTAATGTAAGCAATAGACTGTCCATGCTCACTGCAGCATTATTCGTAGTAGTTAATAAGAAATCTACTAATGAATGAAGGGAGGGATAAAGAAAATGTGGCGTAAACATACTGTGCAATGTATTCGGCCTTTGAAAAGGAGGTGTACGATGGTGTGGGTGAAACTTAAGGACATGAGGTAAAATAAGCTACACAAAGACAAAAGCAAAACAAAACCTGACAGAACAAAAACAAATAGAGCACAATCTCACTTACATTTTAAAAAGTTAAATTTATAAGCCAGAGAATAGAATGGTAGTTACCAGGGACTGGAGGTTTGGGTGGGGTGAGGGGTGTGTGTGGGGTGGTTATTAGAGATATTTTGGGAGATGTACCAACATTTTTGCTAAATGAGAGGGATAAAATTCAAGAGAACTATTGTAGAAAATGGAAACTGTAGTGAATAGCAATATAGCATACTTAAACATTGCTAAGAAATTAGATTTTAAGTGTTCTCACCACAAAAGAAGGATATTAATAATGCATACATATTTAGAAATAGCATGCTATAAACTGCAAATATATCATTTGTTAGTTAAACAAATACATAATGTTAAATGTAAAAAAAAAAATTGAACAGGAGAAAGTTACCATCTTGGGTGACTTTTCTGAATCAGGAGAGGTGGTTTTTGCTTTCAGAGTTTGCCCAGATGTTTTTGGTCACACGACCCTGGTGCTTGAAAGCTTGCGTTGGATTTCCACTAGCTGCTCCCTCATTCCTTCTTCCTGGGCTTCATAGGCTTTATGGCTTTTAGCGTGTATAAGATTTGCAGAGGGGCCAGATAACTTTCGATATAGCAGATAAGTGGTCCACGTCAAGGCCCCCACCAGGAACCTCTAACAAATGTGTGGAAAATGCAAATATCTTGGTATAGTTTAAATTGTCATAAAACATTTTCTTCTTGTTTTCTGAATACTGTCATTATAAATCATGTATATGTTGATGACTTTTTTCACTTTTTTTTTTTTTTTTGGTACGGGGGATTGAACTCACAACCTCGCGTTTGCCGAACAGGCACTTACGCTGCTGAGCTAAACTCCCGGCCCTATGTTGATGTCTTGAACCATTGACATTTCAAGTAAAGGTGACATACAACTTTAAAATGTATACAGTGGAGTATTGAAATCATAATAATTAGACACCTATAACTATTCATTTTAAGAATGAAATACCTTTCCCCAAAGCCACAAATTTACATTGTTTTAATGTCTCCTTAAATTTGGATTGTCCTTTACTATTTTCTCAGAGTTTAATTTGAATGCAGCATGATTTTATCTTTGGAAGTCTTTTAACATCTCTTTACATATCTTTGCAACAAAAATGCAAGTATATTTTTAAATTTAGATATTTGCCTTTCTTATGGCCACAGAATTTAAGCATTATTTTTCCTTTGAATAAATTTATTGATTTGGCCCGTGGATCAATTCGTGGGTCTCTCCTGGAGAGGGAACGGGGATGGGGGACATGGGCAAGAGGAGAGAGAGACGGAGACAAACTGAGGACTTCCAATCATGTCTCCTTTATTGATGTAGGGCACAGGGTTTTTATAAGCGGGGGGGGGGGGTGTGAAACATGGAGCTGGGCAGGGTAAGCACGTTGCGTGTCCGCTGCTTGGCTAGAGAGCAGGATCTATCCAAATAAGGACAAGCTAGAGGCAGGAAGCTGTTACTAGGTAGGGGTACGTGGTAACCATGACTGGGCCCTCGTCATATCCGCTAAATGCAGGAAAGGATTGTGGGTAATGTAGGCTGATGCACAGAATGCCCTCAGGCAGGAGGGGCGGGACGGCGGCAAAGCCTTGAGCCGCTCCCTACAATTTATCATTACAATTCCTACTAGTATATGTTGATTACAATAAGAGACTGTTAGTTTAATAAATAAATATTTAAAATAAATAGAAAATTTTAAATTAAATAGATCTTTTACCAAGATGGAGTCTTTAAAATCAAATCATGCGACCATAAATTTAAAAAAAAGCTAGAATGAGACAAACCTGTGAAAATTTATTAACAAAAAAAGAAAAAGAAAGTTTAGACCACATGAGCTCTAAATTCTAAAAGGTGAATTTATAACTGTAGATGTTGCAATGTTTACAACAAAATGAACTGCATATTCTGATTAATTATTCCAGATTTAATTAGCCTATGCCAGAAATGAATAAATGAGTAGATAATTGAAGGTAATGATAGTGTTAGCAACAATATGCTAAGTAAAAATATGTGTGTTTAGAAAATACACTGATCTTTTGGAAAAAAGTAATGAACCTGTTTCTTCTACATGCTTGAGTAGATACTTCAAAATACAAGACAATTATTTCTAATGTATTTGCCCTTTTAATTATGTAAATTGACTTAAATGCAGTAAATTTGATTTATTGGCCTCCACCCCTTTGATATCATACACAATTTGTGTCAGAGTTACAAGCCAAGAAAAAGATAGATGAAATCATGCACAAATATGCAAAAAAGATTAAAATGCAGTAAGGACTCACTTCCTGGCAGTTTGGTAATCTTTATCTTCATTTTATAATTCTTGAGCATTTTATGCCTGTATATCTAGATTTTATACATATATTGATGAGATCTGGCTGTTAACTTGTCTGAGAGAAGAAGGTTCTGTTACTTTTAGTAAGCTTTGCCAAAGTTGTCTGTGACAACTGTCACCTCCTGAAGCAATAAATTCTTTAATAAACAATAGTGGGTAGAGATCTCTATTCCAACTTTGACCTCAGGACATCCAGTTGACTTTGGTATATCCTGTCAAATGACTTGCTGTCTTGTCACATTTTTTTCGATCCCAGATGTAATCTTTAATCATGGAATATCAACTTTAAAAGGTTAAGAAAAACCTAGCAGACTAGCAAAGCACATTTCTAGCATTGTCTGTGGATGATGTGTAGGTTAGCAAACTGATAGGGAAAGATACATCCTGGATGTGACCTGTACCAAATAATAGATTTACAATCTGGATGGGACAAAATGCAGAAGCAGACGCTGGTGACTCCACTTTGGAAGAGCTCCAGTCTTTGCTGGTGCCTTTGGACATCAGTGCCATTTCTTTTTTTTTTTTTTTTTCTTTTTTAAAATTTTTATTTCAAAGAGAATAAAAGAAAGCAACATAAAACAGAAAAAGCTTATCAAAACAAACTAGTGTGAGTGACACAGGACTTCTAAACAATAAGAAACCAACAGTGGTTACCATAATGCCTCTTGTCATCAAAATAGCTGTAGATATCTTCAGGCATAGTAAAAATCAAATAAAACAGAACAGAATAGAACCAATAAAAACAAAACAATGAATGTAGTAAAGGACTTCACAACAAGAAAATAGTAAATCCAAAATGGCTACCATAATGTGTCTTGCTATGTTTGAAATAGCTGCCCATGTCATCAGATATAACAAGATCAAACACAACAAAACAGAATAAAACCAACCCAACAAAACAATGAAAATGATACAGTACTTCACACATCACTGCCATGGTAAAGTCACTGCAGGGACAGCCAGATGCCAGTCTTTTCCCGTGAGTCAGTGCCATTCCCAGACTGTGGGGGAAGAGAACAAGATGTCATCAAGAAGCAAGCCCTCCTGCAAACCAGCACCACCAGGGCCATTTCTTTAGCCTTCTGATGCAAATTTGCACCAAAGACTCTACAGGGAGCTCCCAGGCCTTTGACCATGGACTGGCTCTGCAGCTTTCATCTTCTTGGGCTGAATACTCCTGGATGCACAGGATTTCCAGACTACAAAAGGCCTAAGTGGGCTCTTTAGCCTCTGACTCCCCAGACAGCAGACAGCCACTCTGAATTTTGTACCCCTGGTCCTGTCAGCCCACCCAGCAAATCTTGGCTGTGCAATTATGCATGTTTTCCATTGAGTCTGTTTCTGAAGGGAACTCCAACTAATAAATCAGAGAAATAACACCATGATGTTTTCTAAACTTTACAACCTCGATCTATTTTTCTAGTTTTATTTTACCACTTAGGACCTTCTAGAGAGTGTTTCATAAAATTATTGATAAATTAAATGTATGTTATTTTGCTTCTCAATAGTAGTTTATCATAAATTTTGAAGTTTGCTATATATCTGTTACTTTGAAGAAATTCCTTATCAAATAATTGCTATTGTTTCTTACTTTAGCAAAAATGTTTTAAAGATAAATTGGTATTAAATTTTGTGAGATTAGGTTTCTGCATACTTTGAGATGATGTGTGACTTTTTTCATTATTTAATGTAACCACACTGTTCTATTTTCAAATGTAAGCCAATGTTTTAGTTCAGAGATAAACCAAACTTGGCTGTTTTCTGTTATTATTTTGAATAACACTGAGATGAAATTAGTACCATTTTTCTTTTGGATTATACAAGAGAAATAAAGACATTTTATTCTCCATAATTAATTAAATTGTGTGATAATGGTTGTGCTAATTCATGAAGTAAATGGAGAGTTTTTCCTCTTGTGCTATCTGGAGTCTGAAATATTGAATGTAAGATGGACTTTTTTAAAAAATATGGAAAAGATTAGAAAAGTGTAATAAAAGCTGTTTTCTATTGAAGTTTGGGGATTTTTCTCCATAAAATTCTTATAATAGGGTCAAACTTTTTAATTATCTGTAGGATCTTTTTTCTCTAGCATTTTAAAATTTCATTTTGTTCTTTGTTCCTTGATGAAATTTATAAGGACTTGCATATTACTCCTTTAAAGAATAATGCTTTTTGGCTTGTAAATACATTGTATTGTGTTTATATTTATATTTATTATTAATATTATGTTTATCTGTTCCATCACTGCCTTTCTGTGTTTAATTTGCAGCTATTTATTTCTTAATATAGATATTTAATTAATTTCTTTTCAATTCTAGTCTTAGTTTAGAAAATCAAGTCTGTAAATTTCCATCTAAGAATAACTTTAGCTGATGCTCACGTTTTGATATTTTGTATTTTCACTATTATGCATTTTTTAATTACTCTCTAATTTTAATTGTTGCTCAATAACATAGTAGAGGTGTGTTAAATAACTTCCAAACACAGGGACAAGAAACAAGATAGTTATATTTTGTAATGAATTTCCAGTTTAATTCTATTAATGCCTTTGCATTATATGATTTATCTAACCTTTCAAAATTTAATTCAATTATTTGAATATTCATCAATACTAAGAAGAATGTTCCTTCTTCAATATTAATTATGTTATATAAAATGCTATGTTTTTATTAATTTTAACTACTTGTCCTATTACTGAGCAAGATACGTTGAAATCACCCTTCTGGTAGTGGTTTAATTCTCTGTCTCCTCATATTTCTGTTTGTTTGCTTTACTAAATTCAAGACTCAGTTCCTAGAAGAAAACATTTTGAAAACTTTGATCACTTTATTGTTGTGCTTTTATTATAAAATACTATTCTTTATGTACAGCAGTGCTTTTTGTCTTAAAATTTATGTTTTCTGGTGCTTTAAGAAGGTATATATATATATATATATATATATATATATATAACTTTTTTTATCTTTACATTTCTTTTAATGTTAGTGTATCCTGACATTTATGATATGTTTGCCATAGCACAATTCATAAAGACTAAATTTTCAAACTGGCCTACATGACTATCAACAAATGAATGGATAAAAAAGTGATATTTATATACAATGAGCACTAATCTGCTATTAAAAAGGATAAATTTGGGTCAGTTGTAGGAAAACACATGCAATTCAAGATTATAGTATTAAATGAAATATGTTAGATACATAAGCTTAAGTCTCACATGGTTTCTCTTACATGAAAAACCCAAAGCATAAGTAAACTAGTAGAAAATAAAAGGTAGATAATAGGAAGCCAGAGGATGGATGCTTTTGAAAATGGAAAAAGACAAAAGGACAGAGAGAAAGTAGAGGAAGGGGAAGAGAAGGTGACTTAAAAATAATTAATATATGCATGTGTACAAACTCCCCACAATAAATGGAATTATCATGTATTGCAAATATGTATTATTACAGATGAAAATTAATTTTTTTTTACTGTTTTGAGACCACTGTTTTGCTGTGAAGTGGGTAGCAGTATGGGGGCTAGTGCTACAAATCCTTCCTGCCAGTTAGTGTTGGCTCTTCTTAGATCAGCATGTGCGTGGTTGCTATAAATCTTTGACGATCTCCCAAAGTTTTGAACATATTGGCTATGACGGTTTCTGCTGGAATTTCTAAAATTTTTTCTAAAGAAGATGAGCCCATATACGTGCTAGCTCAGCATGTCTTGCTGGAGTTATTTTTTTCTTTCACAGCTCTTTACATTTACACTCAAAGAGCAGAAGTTTTAATTTTGAGAATATCCAACCAATTGTTTTGCTTTGTCTCTCATAGATGATTTTCACCTTGTGTTTAATATCTCTTCACAAAACTTAATGCCATCTAGATTTTCTCCCTATTTTTTTCTAGATTTTTATTCTTTTATATCTGTGGCCTAGATGAGTCATTTTTTTTGTAAAAGAGGGAAACTCTATTTCAAGATTTTAAAAAAATAAGTGTCCAAAAGATAACCTTTCATTCATTAAATGCCTGCTTTTACTATTTATCCCTCAGACTGTACAGGGAGACCTCACTAGCACAATAAGAAAGAAAAGAAACTATAACATTGATGAGGAAAAAAATCTGTCTTTGTTTATAGGTCACACTTTGTCTGTGCAAAATCATTGCTAAAAACAAATGACAGAACACTCCTTGAAAGTTAATTTACAGAGATAAATTGACTTTCTATGTTCAATTCAGAGTCAAGAAAAATTTATATTAAAATATAGATATATGAAAAAGTGCTTGTGCTTGGTCCAGGGGCAATGTGTTCAGTGCATTACTATGCATATGTTTCATCCCAAATAATGTAAGCTAAAGTGCTTTTGTTTTTCTTAAATGTTCATTATGTGCTGAGGAAATTCCTCCCAATTTCTAGACTGCAGACCATTAAAAAAATCACAAATAAGAATTCAACTTTATCAAATACCATTTCTGCACCAATTGCTGACCATATAATTAATTCTTAACCTATTTTCTTATGAATCAATTAATTTAATTCAGGATTAATTGATATTCAAATGTCAGCCTTCTATATTTTAAGTGAATCTCACCTGGTTGTACTAGTTAGGTTTTTTTATTTTTTTTTTTTCAGTAGTATTTAGTTTACCTGCCAATATTTTGTTGTGGACTTCTGCAAGTAAGTTAATCATATATACTCAAAAGTGGGTGTTGTAATTATGTTTTAATCTCATTATTGTTAGGATCATGCTAATTTTACATAATTAGGATGTGCTCTTTCTGCTTCAATTTTTTGAAGATAATGAGTAGAATTGGTAACATTTTTTGGTTAAATCCATGGTAGAATTCATTAGTGAAACTATCTGTGTCTGGTGCTTTAGTTTGGGATTTTAAATTACTTAGTAATTTTATGTGTTAGATTATTAATCTATTCAGATTTATTTGTTTCTCCTTTAGGAATCTTGATTTTAAGGAATACGTCCACTTTATTCTGTTTACCAGATTGGTATTGACTGCTCATCTTTGTATTTCTTATATATCATTTTAATGACCTTGGAGTTAAATGGTGGCACTAACCACACTTTAATTTGTGACTTTGCTTCATTTGTGACTTTTTACATGAATCTGCATGTTTTTTTTTCTCCATAGCATTTTTAAAATTATTCCACAGTGCATTTGACAGTGACAGATTTCCTAAACATTTATTTGAGCAAGTCCTCATTTTCCCTCCACTTTGAAAGATCCTATCGCTGTATGTACAGTTCCACCATTAGTTTTATATTTAAGCAATTTCAACATTTTTAAACTATTAGTTTCTTTCTTTGCATGGTTTCTAAAAAGAAGTTTTCCCTAATCCTTATCTTTTATTTCTATAGATAAGGTAATTTTGTCTTCTATTTTCAATATTTTCCCTCATGTAAGTATAGTAAATAGATCTTATCCTTGACTCTGGAGTTGCCATTTCTAAAAATTTCAAAGTGATAGTTCATTCTTTAACCTGTTGTTCCACAGGTCAGAAACAAAAGCAGACTGACTTAGACTTTTGTATGTAACAGAATTTAGACTTTGTAATTTGCTCATTGATTTATTCCACTATCCTTTTTATTCTTCTTGTACTCTACCTCAACATTATTATAAATAAGGATTACTAAACTGTAAGTTTTTCATTATTATAATGAACTACCTTCCATAGTCTAACATAAATAGACGAGAGTTATTTCAGTCATCATCATGGAGAAACAAGGGCGTGGTTCCCGCAGAGCTCAGCAGTTGTGAAGACCTCCCGCCAGGTATCAATCTGTGTGGGGAGGAGAGGTCACATTGCCAAAGAGGTGGCTGAGGAGAGACTAAAGCCCCACAGTCTCCTGAGGATGGCACCCCGATGACCCATGCACCTCCCCGTGGTTCTCATGTCTTCAGCGTCTATAATCTCACTGAGAACCATGGTTCCAACAAGAAACTATGGAACAACATACACACACTTTCACAAGCCACGGGAACAACCTCTCCCACTTTATTCAAGCTATTAGTGAAAAGATTTGTCAGGCTATGAGGGACAGTGTCTTCAGTGGAGCAAGCTATGGGCAAGCATCTTATTGATTATTTTATGTACTGTTTAATATATTCTGAAGCTTCCATGAATTGATTTCATGACATCAACTCTATTTTTTTTTGTTTTTCCTTCCTTCATAAAATATATCATAAAAAACCCTGCCAAAGGTAATTTAGAGGATTTCATCACCTTTCTATTTTATTTTTTATTTCTTATCACTGAGCAAGCTCCATAATTGTAGCTAATTTTTATGAATGTCTACCATATTACTACCATCTGCCTTACCTTAGATTCTTGTAAAAACTACTTAAATAATGTCATTATTCCCACTTATCAGAAAAGAAATGAAACACAAAGAAGTAAACACTACAAAAGCTACAAAAACTTCAGCGTTACAAGAGCTTACAATGGAGTCTAGTCATATATATTGACAAAACTCACACTGCAGATACTACACGCATGATTTCTAGCCAGAACTCTGCATCACAGTCGTCTACTGGAGACATGAAATGATCTGAAGTGTGGAGGGGGATCTAACAAACCTGCATTTCAGAAACAGACCAAAAAATTAAAAGTGGTAGGGAGACGAAATGACTGCATGCTCTGTAGTCAGGCAAAGTGAGAAGACCTGAGGGTTTGGGGTCCTTTTCTGTATTCTTAGACTATCATTAATGACTTTTTGTTGATGGTAGTTTTTAACCCAGTGTTTTAGTCAGGGGTTGTAAGGAGAACGATTAAATATAGGACACATAATTTATAGTATTATTGATAATGGTCACCCAAGGAGTCAAATATAAAGAAGGTACAGAAAATCTTCCCACAACACTGAAGACCTAGAAAATCCAGCCAAGGGCCTGGATCCTATGGCAATAATCTGCATGAGTTTAGCAGAAAACTCAGAGCCCATGACAATGACCTATGCAAGTCTAGCCCACAGATCTGTGCTGGGAAGGCCAAAGATCAGTGGTAGAACCTAGAAAGTCTATGCCAGCAGGTAAAGGATCCGTGCCAGTAGGCCAAGGGTTCTGTACTAGAGCCAAAAAGCTATGCTCAAAATGAGTGGAGCATCCCCAAAAAGCACCATAGCCATCCTCAGTGACAACAAGGTCCTGAGCTTCCCTGACCATGAGAACAGCTTGAGTACATATTAGGAAGCTAGCATGAAAAGCTTTTCCTGGAGATGAAACAGCACACATTTTCCCTCAAGAGCCAGGAAGGGATGCTCACAGTAAGAACCAGACTCCCCCCAAAATGAACTGCAGCCTTTCTCAGCAACAAGGTCCAGAGCTCCTCTGATGGAAACAGATGAGTTCATATTAGGGAGGCCAGCATGAAAAGCTCCTCCAGGAGAACCAAGAGCTCCAAACAAGAACACCACTTAGGAGAGCTGACAAGGCTACTCTTGCACTCCGGGGCTCCCTTTTATACTGGCAACAGTCCTCAGTTGGGACATCCACGCTCAGCACCACACTGATTCAGTTCAGCCGGTGGGTAAGTTGACTACAAGTTATCACTCCACAAGTTAAAAATGTTTCAATGCCAGAAGCTTCTCAACTGGACTCATAGGTATTCTGGTATTTCTTAGATTCTGTGGGCTCCAAACAAAATTTTATTTTATTTATAAGAAAGTCACTGTTCGTTTTTGGTGAGGTATTCCTTTATGTCCAAGATACCTTCTTTTTTGAAGCTCCCACAAAATCCCTCTGTCATTAATCTTTATTTATACCACATCCCCCCCAGTCCTATTAAAGTTTTACCTTTCCACATTGTGCTTTCTATTCTGTGAAGTTGAACTGTTCAAACCGCAGTGGCGGACAGAATGGAGGAGAGAAAAGAACCAAGGAAACATGAGTTAGAAAGTTTTAAGAGCAAACTTAATTGACCTCACCATTTTTAAAAGGGCTAGTCCAATTTGCAGATTTTGTTTTATCTTACCATTATATGCCCTCTTCATGAATTCAGCCTATAAAGTTCAGAAATTATATAATAGGTAGAAACTTTCTACAAAACCAATGAAATCTCCATTTTGAAAATCAAATTAAACAAGTAGTACTTAACCTTTTATAGCTTCAGCAGTTTTATTTCAACAATGGAGGTTTATTTGCATAATCTACATATGTATATTCTGAACTTTATCTTCCTCCAGTATCTCTCTGCACTGTGAATGTGTCTCCACTGCTGGATCTTAATAATTCATTTAGGCAGCTCCCAGCATATACAAAGGAATCCTGGCTTTTTTGTGTTATTTCCATCAAAATGTATAAACATTTGTTTGATTTAATAACAATAGAAAACGTATGAAAAAAGACAAAGTGTCAAGGAAAAAAACATCAGCCCACCATTTTGATTTATATAAAACAATCTGAAACACCTTTGCAGTATGTTTGTATAAAAATGTCTATAAAAAAGAATGACTGGGTGGAATTCATTAGAGAACAGGATTTGCATGAAAGGTGCATTTTCTGCTAAACAAAGACACCAAGAAAGCCTGGGAAAATTTGCGTACACTAGAGACTGACAAGTTAATTTGTGTGATTAAAGGAAAAAATAGGTCTGGGGTCTAAGCTACATAATGACTGATGCCCTAGCAAATCCGACCCACGGAATTGCCTTTGGAATTCTGGTTTCACTTTTTCAGAGTCATACCACTGTACACAAGGACTTCAGCCTATGATTCTCAGCCAAACTGTCTGTAAAAGAAAATAGTATTCACTTGCTGCTTGAGTCCTCAAACTGGGAGATGAAGGATTTGGAGCATTAACTAGGATAGATATTTAGTTCAGCCTCCTACAGCCTTGAGAACATGTAGTCAGAGACCAGGATTAAAAGATACCGCCCTGGTCCGTTCATAAACCATAATATCCTGAGCTCATTGAAAACTCTGTCAAGACAAGGACCTACAAAGTCTGCACTGAAACAATGTACTGATTAATTATAGTATAAAGAAAGCATAAATATGTGATGTTGCAATGGGGTATACAGCTATAGATTCGTGTCCGTTTGGCCTATGAAAGGCCACATCTATCAGTTGCATTTATTGGCTCTTCTAAACTCTTTCTGAAGAAGACAAATCAGAGCTAAATTTAACATAGGTTATTTATACATAAACATTGCTATTTAATTATAAATCCATGAATATTTATTCATTAACTTTGTGAGTTGTTCCTAACCTCTCTTTTATTTCGAAGGTTCTCAAAGGTATTTGAAAGAAAGCTGAGATATATAGAGTAAAAAGAAGAAATTGTGATTGACACTTCTCTATTAAGGTGGGGTTTTTGTAAACCAGGAGAGTTTGAAATTGTCTTCCTGTTCATTGGCAGTCCCCGAATGACTGTAAGTATCCAGCAGGTAAGATAGTTTCAAAAGGAAAGACTGTAAATATCAGGTGCAGAGGGTTCTCTGTGACTGGCCACTCATTAGAACAATTGGTCATTAGAGGATTTTACTGTAATCAAACTGTTAAATCTCCTTGGAAGAGAGGGCCACAGTGGTGTAAAATGTTATGTTAGACCATGTGTGTGTTCTTGGAAAAGTTTAGGAAGCTGCACTAAAATTTTTCCTGTATAAAGATCTGATTCCATTTTGTGAGCTCATTGTAGAAGCTGTGGCCAAGCACAAGGTCAGCCTGATTTGTCAACTACATTACCCCCTCCTATCTCTAAACGCAGGAACTCAGAGGGCAACTTGATGATTTTTTCAGCCACATAATAGAGACAGTCTAACTGGGTTCTATGTAGCCTCCCTCCTCTAACCAATGCAGGGCCACAACCCTTCTCCCACCTGAATCTGGGCAGCCCCCTCCCCCCACACACATATCCTTGTCCCTAAGTTTACCATACATAAGGAAAAAAAAAGAACCCTGATCCTGCACTGGAAATTACAAAATTCCAAACCAGCGTACATGAGCACCAATACTCTCCTTTCATGACCTGCCTGTAACCTTTCTTCACCTAGAGCTCACTGAAGGCTCATGCATATAGTCTGTATCTCACACATTCACTTATAGCAGATTGAATTATGGAAAAGGACTTGTGCAATTTCCAACTGACGTGATCCAGCACCCTGTCGTCATGCTGTCAATCACAGACTGGAAGGACCAATGGGAGGCCTCCTAGAGCTAGCGCACCACTTTCAGCCTCTGTGCCCTATGCCAATTCCCTTGGTGCTTGTGCAAATTTCTTTTTGCCAGAGAGAGTCAACTCACTCCAGTCATATCACCTTGTGAGAGTGGAATGCAGTTCATTCGGGTGTCCCATTACATAGATGTAAAATATATTCCCTTACCGGTTCTATGAATTTAACTAGTATGTATTTTGCATACCTCTGGTTTTCTCATCCGCAAAATAAGAACAATTTCAGTGTTCTAATAGTGCTTAAGGAAAGGTCCCGTACATTTTAGATTATACTTTTGGAAAAGTAAGAGTAGAGAAGTGTCAAAAATAATCTTCCCCCAACTAACTGGGATTCAAATAGACATACAAAAAGAGGGATGAAAGTCATCACTGCTTTCCTGTATTCAGTTATGCCAGCAAGCAGTTTTATTTATTATTTGTCTATTTTTGTGGCTGGGTTTCATTATGCAGTTCAAGCTGCATAATGTAGCCTAGGCTGTCCTCAAACTATCAGTGATGCTGCTGTCTCAGCTTCCTGAGTGCTGGGATTACAGACATGTGCTGCCATGCCTGGCTCAGCTAGGAGATTTTAGATTTTCCAATTACAAAATACAACAAATTCATCTTTGCTCCTCCTTTGTAGTTTGGTCTCTCTTTTATAGCCCAAAGAGACTGGAGTAATTAACTTCCTATGGATAATATCTGTGTTTGAATGCAGGATTATATCAATGTACAATCCTCATATTTGGATGCACCTTAATTTTTGCACACACATATTTAACTTTAGCAAATTTCCCTGCCTGCTGATGTGAATTAGGATGGAGGCTGGGAGTGGGGTGAATCTTGTCAAGAAAAAGTAACTAAAAGAGAGTGTCATTGTCCAACCAATATGAATCCACTTTCCTGTATAACTAGTACAAATTTTAGCCCAATCTCTCTGCAGAAACTAAACACTACTTTTGGAGTGCCTAAACTGAGGCTCACTGCAGGGTTCAGTGTCCAATAGCATCACTTCTAAAATAATGCTATAAAATAAATAAATTTAATATCCAATTCTTATTTCCTTGTATACAAGAACTTAGAAACCCATTCTGGACTCTATTACCTACAATAACACACGAAGAAAGAAAACTGAGACGGAAATTACAAAAAATTTCTAATTCTAAAACACAAAACCTTTGTCATACTAAATTCTGTTTTTCTTTCCAAATCAAAGAAAAATGGTCTACTTGGAACTCTTGAGTCCATAAAATCCAATGTCTTACTTTTGAACTAAAAAAAAAAAAAAAAAATCTATGGCCCAGAAGTGAAACTGGACTTGCCAAAGAGCATTAGAATAATTAGGGGTAGACAGGAATAATAATGGTGAGAACTGGTACTTAGATTTGCAGAACCCGGCTCATACACTGCAGGTTCCTTGGTTATAAGCAATAGGACTCTTCTTCATGTTGGGAATAGGGAGGCCACGAATCACAACACATTGCATTGACAGTGGTGGCCTGAAAAGTGTTTAAAAGGAAGTAATACCTATATTACTTGTTGTCATTATGAAGCTTAAGTTAATTATCATTATAGCAAATTCCCTATCACAGTGTTTGAACCATGCTGAGAATTAATGTGGTATTAGCTGTGGTACACAAATGTGCCCCAGTGTGTATTTCTTGGGGGCAGCTGTTGTAATCTCTCCTTATGAAGGAAACTTATCAGTACCACTTTTCAATTCAGGACAACCATTGGTGGCTCCCAGCAAAGCTCTGCTCAGTAGCACCCCAAAGTCTCTGTCCAGCATGGCTTTGAATGTGGGTGGCATACAAGATAGCGCAGGTAGTTGATGTCTTGGAGGAAATCCCTCACTAAGTTTCTGCCAGAAATGCAAAGCAAGTGTGTTTCTTAGCAAGGGAAACTTCTGTGGAGATCTCTGAGCTGGGTTTACTGGAGGTCAATGAACCTGCTTATTTCAATCAATATGCACTGATTTATGGTTGATGTTTTTGTCTCTCTGTTATGTCCTCCTATGGGGTATCTTTGCTTTCTAGCTTAAATTTACCGGATTGTTCCAAAAGGACATAAGCATCTTTCAAATCTATGTCAAAGCTGAGAAAACTGCTGGTTTAACGCTCATAGCTACCACAAGCAATATTAAGTCTGGTGCTTCATCTCTGCAGTCCTCTTTCTAATTTAGTGCATTCAACATGCAGGGACCCTAACAACACAACCCTAAGGATTATCATCCACGGGACTGGAGGGAGGATTTTGGAATCTCCTTTATCTACTTCCTAAACTTCCCACTCTATGCATCACCATTACTTCTGAGACAGCAAAATACAAAGAGCAGTTAAGGTCCTACAAGGGTAACACTGTCCACCGATTGCTGTTATTCTGAACCTTTAAACTGGGCCTGTTTTTAGCCATTTTTGATTGACCAATCAGCAGGAAGACTGGCCAGTACATCCACAATGACTATGGACATAGTTGTGTGATTGTACACACGAACATGTATCTATATAGTGTGATTTATTTTAGGTTGTTATATGTATACAGTTAGTATATGCAAACTATGTACTTTAATTTTACATTATATACACATTGCTAACATATTACACACACACACACACACACACACAACATTCCTAAAGACTCTGTGATTTTGGAAAAATTCATATAATATGAGGACAAAACACTACTTGTCCCAAATTATTATAATCCTCATTTATCTCTTATCACTTTTGAAAACTTAGAGGTCATCACCAGAAACTCAGGCTTTGCTCTTCGGAAGTAGCATAAAACAGTGAAAAGTATCTAGTTTGATCTAGATGTCAGATTCAATCCCTGTGTTTATTGGCTGTGTGGCCACGGGGGTGTTATTTATTACCTCTTGAGATTCAGGTTTCAGGTTATAGTAACAAAGAGTAAGATGGAAATTTCAAGAAGTTGTGGTGAGGGTGAGCTTGTCTTCCATCACAGTGCTAAGCGTCCTGCATAATGAGGGGCCTTGGATTAGGGAGTGAAGATTAGGCCACCGCAGGCTCTGTGAAAGGCCCTTGAGATTTTTCCCTCAGGAGGCCCCCTGGTTCTCCCCTCAGCCAGGTGGAGAACAGAGAGAAATAGACTGAAGGTGCCTTGGAAGTCAATGTGCTCTATAAATCTCTGTTATTATTCTTAAACAGATGGCTAAGCTTGTTATGGTCTATTGCATCTCCTAAATCCTCAGTTCTGCTGGGGGTTTTAGCCTGAGATACTGAATAATGCACAGAGGAATTCTTTTGTTTCTTTTGTGCTCCTGCTGCCTCCAGTCCACTCCCATCTTTCTTTCCTGAATACATCAGTGGGGTTCTTACCATGCACCACAAGTAGAGTAGAGCTTACTAGGGAATAAGGGGATAGATAAAACAAAGGATCAAAAAGGTTTCCTGCCAGTCCTCTAGCAGTTTGCATTTCTTTAAAGGTTGGGGGCTCAGGTAACTAAGTTTCTCTTCCTGATGGTATTGGTAGCTCTTTTCTTCTCATCTAATGGCCAGCACACTGTTGTCCTTCCAGAGACAGCCCAGGCATGCCCTCTCTGAGGAAGGCTTTGGAAACTCATCCACACTTTCTGACCCCAGTGCTTTTTCCCTTGGTTCACCTCCTCCTGCTTTCTTGTGTCTCCCCCACCCTGCAGCTGCTGTGAAGATGCTGCTTTCTCTCCTTTTGCCCTCATCTCCTATGTTTGTCTTTGAGCTCCTATTCTGGCCCTCATATGTTTTCCTTTTTTCCAACTTAGATAATGACATTTCCCTGTTTGGTCTGGGCTCACCTTTATTTGCCTCAGCTCTTTTTCTCCTGTGCATCTTGTTCCTTTTTTCCTTTTTTTTTTTTTTTTTTACTTCTTTCATCACTGCACTCTTTTTGGCATGGTCTTTGTCACTTTCCTTTCTCTAGGGCACACCCATTGTGTAAGGGATGAGAGGCTTATTTTGGCTGCAGTTTTAGTCTATTCTCTGCTGACTACAAAAGAGAAACAGGCAGGCAGAGGGACAGGCCGGAGGGACATGGCAGAGCAGCATGGTGGAGGAAGAGGTGCTCAGCTCCTGGCAGCCGGGAAGCAGAGAGCAGGGAAAAGCCAGGGACAAGAACACTCTCTCAGAGGTCACATGCTGGTGATCACCTCCAGGGAAGCCTCATCTCCTGAGAGCAAACTCAGGCATTGACCTCATCAACAAATGGTTCTCCTGATGAGTTTAGTGACCCCATGATCCAATCACCTTCCACACACAGGAAGTTTCGGAAAACAGGAGGAACATTTTAAATCCCATTCATACCACCAGCTTTATTTTTAATTACATTAAAATTATTTCAGGTAGAGCCAGACGCCATTCTGTTCCCATGAGCGCCATTCATGGATTATGGGTATGGAGAACAAAAAGTCACCAAGAAGCAAGCCTTCCCCGCGAATCAGAGTCATGCTCGGCCCACTGCGGGGACAGCCAGACGCCAGCCTTTTCCCGTGAGTCAGCACCATTCATGGTCTGCAGAAGAAGAGAACAAGAAGTCGCCAAGAAATAAGCTCTCCCTGCAAACCAGCCCCATGCACATGACAGAACTAGATGCCAGCCCCTTCTCATGTGTGGGCTGGGAAACAAGAAAAGCCAACTTTCCCCTTGCCAGAAAAGACCATCTGATCCAGGAAAACACAGGCTGCCGTGATGGCTATTGAGGTAAAATACAACTTAATGCTTGCAGTGTTTAGTGTTTCACTGAATTTGCAGGTCTAGGGCCAGTGGTCTGATCATCTATTCAGAGGATAACAATACACAATGTAGCATCAATGGGGGATCACCTGAAGGTGGTAGCCATGGTAATCCCCTGTCATTTTGTTTTGAAGTCCTGTATCATTTTCACTGTTTTGTTGGGTTGGGTTTTATTCCATTTTGTTTTATTTGATTTTATTATATCTGATGGCATAGGCAGTCATTTCAAAGGTAATGTTATACTCTGGTCGTCATTTTGGATTTACTTTTATCTTGTTTTGAAGTCTTTTATTTCATTCATTGTTTTGCCTTTATTGATTTTATTCTGTTCTATTTTGTTTGACTTTTACTATGTCTGAAGGTAGCCACAGTTATTTGGAAGACAACAAGAAACGTTATAGTAACCACTGCTGATTTCCCATTGTTTTCAAGTCCTGTGTCAGTTACACTGGTTTGTTTTGTTTGGCTTTATTTTGTTTAATTTTGCTTGGTTTTATTCTCTTTAAAATAAAAAAAATATTTTAGGTAAGCTAATAAAATACTGTCCAGCTGTATTCATGGAGCCCTGACCATATCATAAGCACCAAGCTGGGCATTTGGAAAACAGAAATGATAGAATCAGAGTCTCTGCCTTCCACAAGCTGGAGACAGATGAACGTTCTTCATGATTGCCTGTGCCGTACATGAAAAGAATAGGATTTATTCTAAAAAGAAGAGAGGTGGCTGCAGACTAGACTATATCATCTTAACCCTGGCAACTGAATACTAATAAGCCATCACCATGGAAACCTAACTTCACATAACTCCTCATTTCCTTCTTGTTTATTATGCTTCTGGCCTTTGTACTGGCTTTTGTTCTTCTAGTGGGTGATCATCCAGTCATGGTCAATGTAGTTGAAAAAATCTGATGAGTGGCACAAGGGCCTTTTCCTTCTAATATCTAGTGAGCTCTTGATCAATTTCTGGAGTCACTGGCCAGAGGTTGTTTCCTCATCACTAGGCTGAATGTTGTCCAACAGCAACAATATGGTCAAAGGAATTTGTGTGTTACTACTTTATCAACAGCAGGTGAAGCTTGTTGGAATCATTAATTTTCATATGACTCAATTTATCAATGGAAAATGTACATAGAGGAAAGCAATTAGACATTATTTGAAAGGTGTAACCCCACTGTAACTAAACCTTGTTTCTCCCATTGGCAACATGAGAATACTCATGCTTTTTACAGTGAAAACTCTTTGTTCCCTTATTTCTTTTGGAAAATGTTAATGATTGCTCATAACTATGCTTGGACCACTTTGAAATGGAAAAAAAAAAAGATGAGGACCTTTTCCCCTGATCTTCATTTTCTTGGAGGGGGGAGCAGAGAGGAAAAACACTGGGCACTCTATGGAAAAATACAAGAGGAGGAAAAGATGAGGGATCAGTAACTGACACATTTAACACAATATTCTACACAGACCAAGTGCCCAAGAAATTGCTGCAAGTACTTATCTGATCTGTGATTCTGGACTCAAGTGTGCTGATAAATTTGAAAACAACTGGACACAGTGGTGTGTCAGGTACTTATCCGGGTGCTGGTGGGAAGAGACTGGGAATAGTTGGGAGAAGCATCTTGAAGAAAGAGCAGGGGAAGCTAGGAAATGGTGGAGCACTCAGTGCAGGGCATAAGACAGCCACCTGACTTAGAGTGTCACATGGAGAGAACCGACACTGTCACCTCCTTGTGGAGCCCTATACATGATCACAGATTATGTCATACACGTGCTACAAAAGAATCTGTGCAGTCATGGAGCCCAGATGACTTGAATGCAGAGGAGAGCGTGAGAAGCCTGGTTATGACCACCAAAAAAGCTCAATGTACAGCTCACATCTCATCAGGGTGGACTTTTCTTCTCCCTTTATATTAAACAGTATGTGTGCTACTTTGGGCATAAGAAGATCCCACATACATTACTAGCAGTTATTTTTCATTCTATAATTCAACTTGAATTTTCTATGAAGATTTGTTGTTCTTTCCTGCCCCTCTCTACATCCTTGGCATCGTATTTACAGCTGTCATTTACAATAATTAAATCTTTCATTCAGCTCTGAGAGTAGAGAAGAATGTTTCAAGGCCAAGTTGGGGTAGGGTTAAGGTGTGAAGAATGCAGGAAAAAGAGCAAACAATGATTCTACACATTAGCTGCACGCAGGAACCAATAAATAGAACTACAAAAAGCTTGCTGGAGACCCACAGACCATAATGACACCAGATGGAAAGTAGAAACACCACAAGTCTACTTTCTTGGTCATTCTAATTTGGCCAAGTTCTCATCACTGTTTAAACAGGCAACTCTGTTCAAGGATCTTAGCTTTTGTTTACTTCCCTTTTCCATCTTTTGCCTCATTCTCTAAACATTTTCAGATCCTATGTTTTCTTTTTCAACAGTATTGACCTTCCCTGCATTTTCTCCCTTCTTTTGTTTGCTTGCTATATTCTATTATTTGATTATAAATGATTATAAATGTTATTTTAAATGTATTTAGATATTGTTTTCATGGTTTCTCATGAAAATGCTTCTAATTTTGAACCCTGGATATACTGATTCTTGGTGACACTGACGCATACAGTTGCTGACCTGTACATTGTTTTTGGGGCCTTGCTCCGCAGCCCTCTGTCCTGTAGAGGGCACATCATCAACTTCTCTGATCTCCACAATTGACTCTGGGAACCTGTCTTGGACTTTGACATCACAGTTGGAACATTCCAAAAGACATACTCTTTGTGTTGTACAGTTATGCAGAGGAACAAAAGCAAAGTACATAAGGCCACCTCCAGGCTAGAGAGATACAGAATCTGATAGCTGATGGGGCCAAGAAGCTGAAAGCTTCAGTGCAATGGGGAATAACCCTACAGCTCCAGTCCCATGCTGAGTGTTCGCAAGTCCCTGGAGAGTTGCAGGTGTGACTTCACATTCAAAGACAAAAGAATCTGGGGTCTTCTGACCACAGGCAATAGTCACAATGGAAAAAGTACCCATTCAAGAAAGAGTTAATACGGGCTCACCAGCTTCCCTCTTCTTCCATTTTCCACCCATCATCCCCAACTTAGTGGATCGTGCATCTCCCATTCAATGTGGGTCTTCTCCACCTAGTTTGCTGACAAATGTGATGATCTTCTCTGGGGACATCCTCACAGGCTTATGCAGAATTATACTTTAGTAATTTTCCAGGCACCATCACTGTAGCCAATACGACAACCAGAAGCAGTCATCATCATCTTTGAAACTGACATATATTATATGAAAATGAAAAGAAGTCTTTTCTTCAGAATCTTTGGAAAAGGTATATCAAAAGCCTTCTATACAGCAGTGTTTGCTGGAGACTCTGGTATTGTAGTACAGAGCTCAGGATCACTCTGCCTACTATAGAAGGTTTGAATAGACATTTATTTGGGTCATAGTGAAAATGAGGTTTTAATATTCATACAAATAATAAATACATTCTTGAGCATGCTTCACAGCAGCCCCAAGCTGATCCCAAATACCAGCACCATGGGTCTCTGTCCTTGGGGTGCTGAGCTCTAGATCTACCAAGAGGCTATGAATAGGCCCAAGTGTTTAGCTTTCATGTAATAGCTAAAACTAGATTTATGGCCAAATCAGCACAGACTAATTGTACGTTAGCATCCCCAAAATGTTTATAAACCACTTCTCTTTCTTTATATTGGTATTGTGCTCCGTATTCCAGTCTGCTGATTAAGACAGCATGGTCTCACTCCGTATTTTGGACTGGTACCTTCATTGTTCTTCTTTCAGTCTGAGGTTACTCAAATACTTTTTTCCTCCTTTGTTTTATTAATACACTATCTGGTTCCTGCTGGCAGTCTCCATCTGCATTGTGTAAACTGAACTCAGCACGGGAGCTCCCCAAATCATAGAAAGCTCCTTTGCTTACTGAGGTATAATGGGCAAAGACTTCGAAAATGTACAGAAAGTGCTACAAACTTTTCCTAAGTGGGTCATACCTTTATTCAGGAATAAAGCTAAGTGGTTCTCTGGATTTTGCAAATGTGGGAACTCATTTTCTAGCATTTTTTAAAACTTCCAAACTCCTTAGTATATGTTTATTAAAAGAATCCATTTGACAAAGGGTTAATATGAATGAACTGGGCTTTAAACTGAGTGTTTCATCTCTCTTCTGGGGAAACTATTGAGGAAATTATTCACCTTTGAGGGAATTTTAGTTATAACCCACTCCTCCAGCTTTGAGGACCTCAGCATAAACAATTTACATGAATCATTTCTACCATACCATGCACTTTATTTTTTTATATTTATCTGTCACACAAATGATATTTTTAAATTTTTTTAAATGCCAAGCAAGTTATAAACATTGTTTCATTAATATGTAACTTCAAAGAAGCTAAAATAAATAAATTATAATAAAAAAAGAATCCTCTGAGGAAAGTTGCTACACTATTGAAGATGTGATGCCCAATAAGTAGAATATCTTTTAAGACTTGGAAAAGAATCTAGGAAAATCCTTTGTCCTAGGACTGTGGTGATTTTCTCTTAAGATGCAAAATATTAATGTGTGGTTGCTTTTTTCCAAACTGAAACCTAAGTATCCAAGTTTAATAGCAGTATTGGCAATTTGCAATAAATAAGTGTGCTCAGGGTTACAGTTTGTCCTTGGCCTCTAGAAGGTTCACCATCACTGGCCTAGGACTTCTCCTGGACAACATGTTTGCTTCACGTTGCTTTTAGTTTTAGTTCAAATAATTAACTATAAAATATACACCACTAAAATATTAAGAACTATTACTGAGCACTTTGATCTTGCAGTAATATAAAATCATAATAAAAGATTCTAAACCTTTATTTTTTCATTGAAAAAAGATTAAAGAGAATTTCATAACAAAATAATAGAATAGCTAGGGGTTTAGCTCAGTACTATAAGTGCCTACTCGGCAAGCACGAGGCTGTGAGTTAAATCCCTGCTAAGAAAAAAATAAAAATAAAAAAATAATAGGAAAATAATCATAGTTAATACATTGCATAGTGTCATCCTCAAAGTAGTACTCAGAGTACAAGATACAGGCATAAACATTTCTCCAATGGATTCAGCACGCGGGCCCTCCTTTTCAATGGACTGAGAGACAATAATAGTACAGCTACCTTGCGCTTTTCCATACCACCCCGAACGCTCCTGATCTAATCTAAACCTTTAAATTCTTTAAATTCAAGGTCACTGCTTAGCATATGGGAACATGGCTCGATGGTAGGTCATTTGCCCACTGTGCAGAAGCCATACCCCATGAGCAACACCACTCGGCAGCTCGGGGGAAGTGGGCCACGTATAATTAGTAATTTATTTAGCCACTTGTGTAAAAAATCTTTTGAATGTGGTTTATTGCTATTCATCAGACTTGGGACCAAAATTGTCTCTTGTATTATGTGAGAGAATTGAGAACCAAGTGCATAAAAGGACATAAAAATGATAGCAATATAAATTATCATGAAATAAATGACTAAATGCACTCGCACTCTAAAACCTTGCCATTTTTAAGCCTTCGGAAGCTCATTCTATATCCTTCCCAAAAGTAGCCCCAAATATTCTAAAACTCAAACAAAGCATGGTATGAAATATAATACAGTATGCGCTGCACACACACACACACACACACACACACACACACACACACACACAGTTGCTTCTGCCCTTGACAAGGGAGATGATATCTTGGTGGTCTCCATTGCAAAGCAGTTCCGATTTCTAGTTACTACTACCTCATCCTAACCACAGAAATTAAATATGATCGGCAAAATTGTTGCCGTCCTCACCTTCCCCTCTCCTCCATCCATCTATGATGCCATTGAAGCTCTTATGGGCATAAAAGCTACTTTAATTCTCTCCTACTAACTGGATTTCATTGAAAATTTTTCTGATATAACTGAGGCAATGGATTTCTTTATAACTAGCAGAGAGGAGAAAATAAGCCATGGAAAAAAGATAAGGAAATTTTATTCAGCTATATTTGACCTGTTTTATTACCTGAGAAAATACAATGTCCCTAATCTCTGCAGCCATTTCAAATCCTTAGCCTTTATTCCTTAAATCGCATCAGACATAAAATTGTTTCCATTTATCACGGCGCGCACACACACAAACACACACACACACACACACTCATCAGAGAGTCTGAGCAGTGCACAGAGGAAATTTGAAAACTAAAAATACTTGGTTTCCTATTATATTTCTTCTCTATCCACCTGACGCTGAGGCCTTTGTTAACTTTTGAACTCAAAGCTGCTAAAATCCTTACTATGAGAAGAAAGGGACAAATAGTTTGTCTCCACCTCAATTATTAATTCCTGACTTCATAAAAATAGAAGAAAACATATGGAATTATTAAAATACTCTTAGGTGTGGTAACATGTGTCTTAAAATTAGTGGCAACAATTAATGGAAAACAAAAAATTCATTACAATTTATTAATCAGTGCATACCTGTCCATACCCCAACTTCCCTCGATGAACGTTAATTGCTACCCACTGCAGACATGCACTAATAAAATATTAATAAAAATAAGAGCAACCTTTATTTAAAGAATTGAACTTTTTCACTCAGAGGCAAAAGAAAAAAATACCTAATTATGAGCAAGTCTCAAAGTATGAGTTTAGCCCAAAGTTCCGTGAAATCATGGGGGAGAGGGCAACTCCAAAGGTCTGGCCAACGCTTCCTTGCAGGACAGCTGCCCACGCACGATCTGGCAGGAAGTACAGTGTTTACAGAATGGTAGGAGCATGTGTAGTCCAGGTGTTCCCACAGAAACTGATGCCTAAAACATCTCTATTTTCATTGGGATATTGAAGTCTCCAACAATTATCACTGTATTTTCTATTTCAATAATTCTGTCAGTTTTTGTTTCATATATTTTGTGTCTTCTTTATTGAGTAAATGTATATTTGTGTCGTTATGCCTTTTGGAAATACTGAGTTTTATTTTTATAATTTTTGTATCCCTAGGAATACTTTTGTCTTCAACTGTACTTTTTCTCAAAGCAGTCTCACGTTCCATTTGGTTACTTTTGCATGAAGCAGTTTTCCACTTTTCTATCTATTTGTGTTTTTGGATCTAGATTATTTTATGTAGCACCCAGAGTTAGCTCAGATTTGGGTGTTCTCCATATTTTGAATTTATGCTGCCATTCTCTGCCCTTTAAACAGAGTAATTAATGTTTTTATCTTTAAAGTGACTACTTTAATATAGGACTTACCTCTGCCGTTTCACTATTTGTTTTCAGGTTGTTTCATGTCTCCATTCCTATTGCTGCCCTTCTCTTCCATAACTGTCTTCTTTTGTGTTAAGGATATTACCTTCTGCATCATTTTCATAACCTTGTCATCTTTCCCATTTCGTGTGTGTCTTTTCAGTTATTTTTTAATGCTTGCCATGGCGATTGCAATTGCATCTTAATTCATAAAATGTAATTAATTTACATACCAACTCAGTTTTAATGATATAAGAATATTGTATTCCTTCACTGCAGATATTTCTCGCACATTCTAATGTGTTTATTCTCACAAATTATACCCAGTCCTAATTGCTAATGGATCAATATTCATGAATTTCTCTACTTGCTAAATTATACTTATAACCTGATAATCAATGCTACTGAGACTTCCTGGTCATTTGCAGCTATGCAGAAAAAGCAAAGCAGTTCAATCACCTGAGCAGCATATTTCCCAGGAGAGATTGGACTGCACAGAGTTCTGCCTTCTTCTTCAGCTCTCAGGTGAAAGTGAGCTAGCTGACTGTGGGTGCAAACAGCCTTGGGCACTGTGCGCAGTGACAGGAACCATCTAATGCTGGATGGCATTAGATGCCCAACTCTGGCAATCCCTTGAGTGGGGCAGCCTCAGGCTGGTCACGACATATTTCTAAACTTCATTGTTTGTTTTGCAAGACAAAGAACATGGAATCTACTGAAGTGTGCTGCCATTAGGATTTATGCTATGATCTACATAATATATTAAGTGATAATAAAAGCTATCCTAGGACCAGTGGTGTAGTGTGAACTAATCAGTGACAATGACTTTGAATAACATATCTGTGGAGAATAACGAGAATTAGCTATAAATCTTCATACATGACAAGTTCAAAGAGGTCTCCAAGGAACAGAATTAATAGGATCACATGGTATAAGCAAAACAAATGGTAAATGATTAAATTTGAAAAAAAAATGTGTTATGGTAACACCACATCACTGCTGCACCTTTCTCAAGTAGGTTTGAATTCACTTCCCTGTTAATAGCCGAAATGTTGGGCTGCCTGATGTCTTGAGTTGGTGCACAACGTTTACTCTCATGGTCATTTTGATATTGAGGAATAAGCAGAAGTCAGATGGTTAGGTGGTTGAGAATATACCATGATGTTTTCATGGGACACAAATTCCCATCAATGCTTTGAACGGATTTGAGACTTTTAGGCGGTCATGCAAATGTACTTATGAAAAAGAACTTCCAAAACTACCTGAAAGTTGTAGAAATGATGTCAAAATGAGGGGGAAGGTTTGCAGAAGGATCAATGGTAATGTCTTATATATTTTTAAATTTTTATTTATTCACTGAATTATTTAACTCTATAAACATGTATTGGTGTCCAACCAAGTAAACATAAGTGCAAAATTTGTAGAGCAGGCCTGCCGGGTGGAAATTTGAAGTATGTAGGATATCCAGACTGGAAACAAAGGCAATAGTTTCTGAGGCTGAATTGCTTTTTTCATGAAAAATCTCAGCATTTACTCTTAAAGTTTTTTCCATGAAATGAGACCGATGCACAATGAAGAGGATATTCTCTCTACTAATCACATGTGCAAAGCTCCTTCATAGTAGCATTCAGGTTAGTATGTGACCAAAGAACCGGGCACCATACCTGAGTCTATTTTATGCACCATAACTGTCAGGATTTATAACTATTTCTAAATAATAGCTTTCTTTTAAATAATTTACTAGAATACTATTTCTACTTTATTCTTTATATCACTTTAAGTTACTGTTTAGTGTTCCTTCATTCTTTCCTAAAACACTATCGATTATTTCTTACAGACTAAATTTGCAAGTGACAAATGTTCTCCGTTCTTATTACTTAGGAATGTGATAATGTGTCTGTAATTTTTAAAGTTCATGTTTGATGGATCTAAGAATTTCACTGACATTCTTTTATCTTTCATTTCTTTGAGAGTCTTGCTACCGCCTCTGACCTTCACTGCTTTGTTGTTACTTTTTGTTTTCCTGTTCTGTGGATGGAATCCCAAGCTTTGTGTCCTGCACGCACCATGCAAGAGTCCATTGAGCTACACCACTTAACGCTACCTCCACCGCTTTCTGAGTAGCAATCAACGGCTAGGTTTTTTGTTTGTTTGTTTTTGTTTCTGTTTTTGAGGATCCCATAAATGTGAAGAAAAACTTATCTCTTGTTTCATTCTAGATTCTCTTTTGGTCTTTTAAAACATTTCATTATCATATGTCAACTTCAGATCTCCCTCAATTTATTCTGCCCCTAGTTTTCTAGGCTTCAATAAATAGTCAGATGGGAGCATTGTTTTGTTGTTGTTGTTGTTGTTTCATTTAGGAAGCCCTCATCACTTCTGCAAGTTCTTCAGTTCCCTCTCTCCCTCTCTGTCATGGAGTTCCACTCTGTGTGCATTTTTCAAGTGGGAGTAACTTTGGATACTAAAACTGTCTTCCTTTTTCTCAAGTGTTTCTTCTTTCTTTGATCGCACACAGTGCTCTTTAGTTTTTCAAATATGTGCACAATGGCTGGCTGAAATTTTCTTATAATAATTCTCATCCCTCAGTTTCCTAAAGGATGGCTGCTAGTTTTAACTGATAATTTTTTGTCCTTTTTGCAAGGACCACTCACTCTTTGTTTTTGTTTTGCTGTTCATTTCTTTATGTATCTTTTAACTTTTATTGGAAATAGAGCATTATAAATAATACAATGTGACAAATTGGAAACAAAATTTTCTGCCTCAATTGTGTTATTCATCATTGTTGAATTAGTACTATATTTTGCTTAGTGACTTTTGTGAATTAATTCTGTGAAAGTTGTATTCTCTGTATTGTTTGTGCTATGGAATCTCTGCAAGAGTATGAGTCAGATGGTTGAAAATTTTGTCTCAGACTTCACTTTTTGTTTGTGGAAAACCTCCAAGCTGAGTCAAGAGGTAGCTCGTGCAAAGTACTTTCCAGATAGTTTCTGACCATGTACATACCCTGGGCCTGTGCAGGCTCGTGTATACACAGTGACCTTCAGTGTTCCCACCTCAGAGATTTTGAACGCCTCCTATGAACATTTCATATTTTAGATTTTCTCTGTAATCTTTCTGTGTAGCTTATTGTTTGTTCCAAATATCAGCTACCATCTAGGGTCGTTTAGGTGATTTCTACTTTGTATGACAGATGCCCCCGGGGAAAAAGCTGTTCACATTAAAGGCACTCCAAGTTATCTGCAGAAAAGATAAGTTTGCTACTGGAGTCTTTCCTAAAACTTTTAGCACAAATGATGATAATTCTGTAGAAGTGACCTCATTCTACTTTCTTCAGTGGCTGCCATGTGGTTGCTCTCAAGCAGGATGACTGACTGCTGCTTTTCAAGGTTGCCCTGGAGCTAGGGATGAAAGGTACAAGCAGCACATGATAAAATGTTACCAAGTTCCCTTCTATTCCTGAGGTGCAGCTGTGTGCATCCCTAAATAAATATTCTCGGGAATGCAACAAGCTCTGGATTAATTTCTAGACTTCTGAAAAATACTAACTTGACAAGATGTGCCAATCTCCTTGATGCTTTTATAGAGTAGAAGATTTTTTGAAGTTCTTAGAGTACATTTTTATTCATAACCACACAGTTATCAATTATAAACCCTTAAAAGGTTTTACTTTTGTTAAATGTATAAAGATTGCAAAAAGGGTTGAATCAACAGGGGGATATGACAGGCCATTGAACTCAGTTCTCCACTCATTCATCACTCTTGATATCCTCTTCCCACTAGTGCTCCAAGCTTATGAAATCACTTGTAGTTACTCAAACTGCCATAAGGGCCAGGGACATAGCTCAGTGGCACAGTACCTGCCTGCAAGTGCAAGGTCCTGAGTTCAATTTCCAATACAAAACAAAACAAACAAACAAAAAAACCCAACTGCTCATACTGCAGTAAACTTTTTTCTTATCTTTTCTTTTATAAAATGAAAAAGAGAATAAAAACTATGATACAGAAATTCAAAACAAAATAATAGGAGAATAATCATGGTTACTATATTGTGTTATTTTCAGAATATTTTTAGGTTAAAAGATATAGGCATAAAAACGATCAAACTATCAAACAGTGACAGCACAAATTTCGTTTTGATAAACTCAGAGTGTAGCAGTGTGGTTATCTATCTTGTACACATTTATGTGTGTGTGTGTACAATCTTTTCCCTTCTTTCTTTTCTCCTTTCATCTATGTCAGTTCTTTCTTTCTGAGCATTTTATTTCACAATATCTATTGTACATTTTGGATCGTATTTACTCTCAGTTTTTACAATAGGGAGATAATGTGATATTTACATATGAGAGGCTGATTTATTTCACTTATGAGTATGTTCTTAAGGTGCATCAATTTACCTATAAAGCCTCAAGTCGATCTCTGCTTACAGCTGAGTGTATGTGGCTCAGCAGCACAAGGCCTACCTGGCAAGTGAGGGGTTGTGAGTTTGATTCCCAGTACCAAAAAGCATAAAAACAAAATAAATAAAAGAGAGAGAGAGAGAAAGAAAGAAGAAAAGAAAGAAAGAAAGAAAGAAAGAAAGAAAGAAAGAAAGAAAGAAAGAAAGATAAATTGCCATAAACTTTGCAACTCTAGGTAATTTTCTGTCAGCTCAAATGTCCTGCTCTCTCTTTCTCCCTCATTACGCCTGGATAACTCTTACTGTCTATTAGGATTCTGATCAGGTATCACTTTTCCTTTCACTACCCCTTCCCAGCAACAGAACTTACAAGACCCATTACTTCTACAGCAACCTGTTCACCATTATTATAGTCCTTGAGGTGTAGCTCAGCCATAGGATGTATGTTACATATGAAGCCCTGGGCTCTACCCTTTATATTGAAAAAATAAAAGAATATGCACATACAATAATATATTCATTTGTCTTTGTAGCAAAAATAACCCATTGAAAATTATTTTTCTTCAGCGGAAGGGTGGCATCAGCCTAGCTTCACATGTTCATCTTTATACATATTTATCTGAATATGCATAAAACATAAAACACATAGGTTGAAGAGATCACTTCAGTGTCACAAAGAGTTTCTCTGAATGGTGATTGTGATATTTCTGCTTTATGCCTCACTGAGATGAGCCCATGGGTTTTACTGTTTGACATTTTTAAGAGGTAAATTTTTGTACATTGCTTCTAGGCCTTGGAACATTCATATGCATTTGCACTGACTCATCTATCTAGAAAGAGCACCAATAATAGGGAAAACACATCAGTGTTGGTGGGAAGCCCATCACATGCACAGAGCAGAGCCACACAAGAGAGTGACTTAATATAACACAGAACATTCTTTCTGTAGCAACCAGAGCAAGCCCAAACCATAGCAAGGAAACTCTTAAACTGTTCTGCCAGAACAACTGTTCGCTGTCACAATTCCCTGGCATTATTCTCATGAATAATTAACTCCTGTTTTCACACATCATGGCTCTAAGTCCCTGATGTCCATCATACAAAATGACCAAATGGCATTTCCACAGCACTGCCTTGATCACAAGGCTTATCATCCTGAAAACTTCGTGCTGATCATAGGGCATGATTTCACCACCACTGACCATCTAGCCAAACCAAGCAATGTAAACTGTGTTATCACACTTAAAATCCCCATCAAAGATTGTTCATGCTGGCCATATTAAAATGCACTTGAAAAAGGTGGAAAATTTTAGGTTTTGACTAGATAAATGGAAGTCATTGCCTGTCCTATTACTTTGGTCTTGAATATTTTGCAATAGACAGCCCCTTCTCCTCTCTTTGATCAGCAAATATCCTACAAACACCCCTGCGTAATGTAGGATGGATGTTACATTTGAAGCCCTGGGCTTTACCCTTTATGTTGAAAAAAGAAAAAAAAATATGCACATACAATAATACATTCATTTGTCTTTGTAGCAAAAATAACTCATTGAAAATTGTTTTTCTTCAGCAGAAGGATGGCATAAGCTACCTTACGCAGGTGTGTACCATCCTTTGCTAATGAGATTTGTGGTCCTCATTTGTTAATCTCGCCAAAGCTTTGAAGCTTAATACCTGATTCAATTCATACTATATTAAGATCATTAGGATCTCTGCTTTTAAATTCTATGTCCTCTAAGATCTGACTAGAATCTCACAGATCTGCTTTCTATAACTTATTTCCATTCTACTATCCTTTATTTATTCTGACTCTCCTTGCCTGGCTCTTCCGAATTCAGGATTCATAATGATCACCAATTTAGAGTTCTTTTCACACTTTCTTCCTAATGCTCTTCCTTGCCTGGCTTCTCACAACTTGAGAACTTCCCTGCCCTGCCTTCATGGTAAACTGGGCTCCTTCACACTGGCATGGCCGTCAAAGAAGTATGTCTTATAAGTGTTTTCAGATTTCTCCAGGTGCTATTTCCAGGACATCAAGTGGAACATTTTCTACATGAAAGTTTCCAGCTGAATGCTATAATGAGAAAAGCATAAATAAATAAATAATAAACATCAAAGTGTTTGTATTTAGTCAGCAAGAAGGACAGTTACAAATATCACAACTCAAGACCATACACTGGCAACATAAAACAAGCACCAGCTGAGACTTGTTAGAATTCTGGTAGAGAAATATCACTGTTTAACAAGAAATAAAGTATATGACACAGTTCACAAATATTTCCATAAAATACCCTTTAGCATTTAAGAAAACAAAATCTGAAGACTAGAAGCCAACTTGGAGGAGGCTGAACCTCCACTTTGGTGGCGCAGTCAGGGGATGGCAGGTCACTGCTGCACGGAGCTCCTCCTGGACCCGTCCCATGTGGAGACAGATCCAATTTGTGGCCTGTGGGGTGCTCTTTGCACGTGTCACTCTCCATGTTCTTGTCTCCTCTCCCATATTCATGTCTTCTGCGTGTCGCTAACCTCATAATTAGCACACTGAGAGACACTACCTTCTATAACGTTCTCTCTCTAATGTGACTCTTGGTGCCTAGAGTACTTGCTTCTGGCCTTGCCCTGTTCTCATGGATTTTCTAAACTTTGGTACCAGACAGGATATCTCTCCTGGGGATTCCTGCCACATGTGGGAAATTCACTGTCATTATGTACCTGGCACTCCCTTTTCTGATCACTCCTGCTCACTCGATCACCCAGTGCTATGTTTTGTACATTTCTATTTCCATTATCAGGACAGGAATCCTGGAGTATATACCTAGTCCTTCCATGTTCCTCACCAGTGGGATTAAATACATCACACAATACCATGTTGCCTCTCCTCTGTATGTGTAGTACAAATGCATGTGTACACACACACACACACGTGCACACACGTGCACCCAAGAACACATTTTACTTATCACCAACAGGCTTGAGTGAAGAATTTGCACTTTATTTACCCTGCCAATGCCATTCTTTCCCACTAGGGGTATTTCCCTCTCTGTGAAGAGCAGCCTCACCTCTAACACTGTTTACATTTTAAACTCACTCGCCTAATGCCTGGTATTCTTCATTTTCTTTGTCTGAGTTGCCAGTCTCAGAATGACATGAGGTGCAAATAAACGATGTCTGCACAGAAGAGCTGCTGCCATTTAAAGTGCATCTAAATGGCAGGGCTGTGAGGGATCCGCTTCTCCTGCTTGTCCTTGAGAACCAGCAGGGGGGATGTGTTGAGTCATAATTGCCCTGCCTTGCTTGAAGCATAGCACTTGGCTTATAGGACATTGATTCATTTGGATCTCCTGTCTATTTTAGCCCCGGGGCATTCCCCACTGTTGAAACTGACACAGAACAGGAAGAGATAAATGTGTAAAGGTTGGAGCTTTGGGGAGCCCTGAGGCTGGTACTGATGAGACCGTAGCTTTGGCCTTTGGTTCCTGTAGCTTTTCTCCATCACAGAGTAGGCAAAGAGGGTCCCCAAGGAGAAGGGAAACTGTTCCTACAACCAGCAAATTGGAAGTCATCTTTGCATCACTTCAGAGGGAAAAAGAAACATTATAGAGATTCCTGAACTAACTGATGGGGAATAGACATAAAACCAGCAAAAAGTATCACATGCCCGGGTCCTTCAGCTCAGGGTCTCCACATTACTTCCTAATGGGAGGGCCTGGTTGGAACTAAGAGGTAACTATGGAATAACTTGGAAGGATAGACTCTGGCACCAGTTCCTTCTTCCTTCTGCTTTTTGGATGCTAGAAATTGAGAAGCTTTCCTCTGTCACATCCTTCTGTTATATTATTTCTTCTTTGGTGCCAGCAAACCAGAGAATGAAACTTCTGAGAGCACCAGGCCAAACAGACATTTCTTCCTTTAAATTGTGAGTGGTTAGCATTTTGTACCAGTGATGGAGAAGTGGCTAATACACTGAGTAATCCTAACATCTTCACTAAAACTCATTCAAAGTTCAGTGAGAACAGGAACCAATTGTTCACTACTCCTGTGCTAAACAGTTTTGGAATGATCACTATATTTTCTGCTTTTACAATAATTAATGCAAGAATAAGGGTGTGGTGGTTCAGCTCTCCTACCAAGAAATATTTACCTCAAAAATAAAGCTGTGTCACAGCTAAGAGTTACTCATAAAGTGTAGCAGCTTTCCATCCACATATATAGCATAGTGCCACCTTTATTCAAACGCCCACCAAAGCAAAGCTCTGCATAACTCTATCCAGACCAGACCAGGGGATAGTTTTAAGACTGGACAGTTCTAAACATTGCAGAACTTTTCTCTGAACCATCTAGTCCAGAGCCTAAGACATTATTGAACTATTTCCCCCTGGTTTCTCAGTAGAGGATATGACCAAGACACTCACAAAGTGGTGTGGTGGTTGTTCATAACTGTTGACTTGATTGGTTTGAGCCATGCTTAGGAGACCAGTAAAGCACACCATTAGGCATGACCTTGGAAACTACATCTGGCCCCAAACCTCTTCTTTTGTAATTCTTGTCTTATTCTCTGCTTCTCAGAAGCCATGAGTTGAGCTGCTTTGCTCTGTCCTGCCCTTCCACATGATCTTAGAGTCAGCCAAAGGACTGCAACTTATAAAACATTAAGGAAAAATAATGCTTTTGTCCTTTAAGTCAGGTATACCTGCTATTTTTTTCCAGCAACAGAAAACTAATACACCTAATTCTGCTTCAGGGGGATAAATTTAATCATGTTTGTTCTATCTTAGGGATTGGGAAAATCAGCAGTAACAGTCTATCCTCCTTTCTAAATGGAAACATTTTCTTCTTGTTGCTTCTGATCCCACTACTCTCAACCCTCCCACACAGTGGAGAGTGCCCTGGCCCCCTCGCTCTTTCCCGGCCAGACACTCTCCCTTTCTCCCAAACTTTCTAGGTGTTCCCGTCTGCATGTTGTTCTGAATTCTCTCTCTCTACGGATCTGCTAGTTGCAAATTTGTTCTAGATGGCTAGCTGCACCTCCTGTTACTGATGTTCTATTTACTCTTCTGCAAGGGTGAAACATATAAGTGTGTGTATTTACATGTTTATGTGTATGGATTTGTGGTTTTCTCATAGTCTCTAATGCCTTTCAATCTCACATTCTGCTTCTATTCTACATATGTTCCGTGTGCCTGTTTCACCAGCCAAGGACTGCCTGTGGACACATTTTTAAGAAAACATTTTTCTCACTACATGCACTGTTCCTGTCTATACTAGAGTCCTATTGTGAGAATGATACTGTGACCCCTTCTCAGATGTCGCCTGATAGATATGTGGAAATCTTGAGCTCTTTTTTAAAAAAGTATTGGTTTTCATCATCTTCTATGTCACATAATTTTTACCCAGTTCTTTTGTGAGCAAAAACAAAGAACAAGAGGTCACTGTATAGAAAGCCACATGCAAACCTAGTAAATGGTGGGAAGAATGAAGAAATCATGGCTAAGGTTTGCATATATGTTGAACAGGGTCGAGAGTTTCTGTTGTAAAGGGGAGTCAATAGATGCTCGTGTTGACCCAGCATATCTGAGAGGTTTTCACTGTGTCTGCAGACCGGGGAGTCAGATGGAAGCAGTAAGCTGCATGGTCTCATTGCTGACTCTTTCAACCTGGTGTTTCTTTATGGAAAACCTCAGCTGGAAGCAGAGGGGTTCTGCAGCATGCCCTCTAGAATGGTGCCAGTTCCACAGGCTCTCCAGGCCTTCCCTGGTCCCGAGGAGGAAAAGTGGTATTTAGGTGGGCCAAGCTGTGAAGACAGGTAGATCAACAGTTGTCATGCAATTCTTCTATCTGCTAATTATTTTTCATATTCCTAAAATGGAATTATTGAGCTTTCTATCACTGTGAGAAAACACCAGAGAGAAACAACTTAAAAGAGTAAATATTCATTTAGATTTATGGTTTCAAAAGCTTCAAGTTGTGGTCAGTTGGCTCCATTATTTGGGGGCTGTGATTCGGGATAGTATTCCTGTATCAGGGAGAAGCCCAAAGAGGTTGTACCATGACCCTCTGCAGGGGTGCCTGGGCTTAGACTCCATTGTGGAAAGTTTAAGCAGCATTTCCTAAGCTAACTGGAGGCCGTGTTGACCAGGGCTCTGTGGGAGGGTCTGAATTCTCAGAGTGACACTGGGCCATGAGAAGAGGGGAGTGTAGGAAGTGTTGTGGCCAATGGAAACCCACAGATGGGACCAGCTGCCCAGGAAAGAGGTTGAACCAAAGAGGGAATCAGAAAGATACAGTGAAGGATGCACTGATGACAAAGACCAAGATGCAGGGAGCCTCAGTCAACAAAGGCCTCGTAGACTTGCTGTTGAAGTTGCACTTATTGGTGCTTGTAAGAGTACACATGATGCATACCCAGAGCTCCAATAGGCCCACTGCTGTGTCAGACTCTCCTGATTGTAACCGCATAGGTTGATCTCAAGTTGGCTGAGATGTGGTCATTTTGGGATGTAAAAACTCCTAAGTGGTAGCATCTCTTTGACAACCTATTTTGAGTCTCCTCCAAAGTTCATTTGCCTGGGAACTTTTTGCTTCTACTTTGCAATAAATGCTACTTTCTCCTTTTGCTCTATGATAAAATACTTTTCCTCTATCTTGAAATTCTTTCAGGGCTGAAAGAAGAACTACTGGACAGACAGTAGCAACCATGATAGGGAGCCTGTGGTAGAACAATGCTCTTCAGTTCATGGTAGCCAGGAAGAAGGAAGACCAGCAGGAGGCCAGTATCCCACCACCCTACTCAAGGTCACAGCCTCAGTAGACTGGGATCCTCCCACTAGCCCCTACCTCTTAAAAGTTTCCCCACCTGGTAATGATGCTACAGTATGGAGGGGAAGCCTCCAACACATGGATCTGGGGAGGCTATTTAAAGCCAGACTGTAGGAAATGGGTTGAGAGCAACACTGCAAAAGTTTTTTGTTTTCATTTAGTTCTACCACAGTAACCAGCAAGGTGTTTAGAAAATGCTTACTGGGACTCCTAGGGACCCAGGGGCTATTTTAGGTTATAACCCTTGAGAGCACAATCACCAGGCTTAGGTGTTTTCCTTGTACATTGTTGTACAGAATTAATTGCTTAGTAAAAGTTTCCAGTTACGGTAGAGCTGAATATATATTACTATCAGAGCTCTACTCACATGTGCCCTTTCACTGTAACTTATAATAGCGTTATGACGCTCTGTAATTGCTGAAGGCAGGTTTTGCATATCAATGCAAAATATGATTATTCATTAATAATTTACCAGAACAAGTTTCACTCTACTATAATAAATGAATTATTAATTAATGCATTTAAGGAAAATAGTTCTGAACAGAAGTTGCTTTCTTTCTCCTTTCCTGCCTGGGTTTTAGGTTAGTACAATATTTGTAGAAGAAACAGATGCCACAAATTTAATTTCATAATCAAGTCAGAGCATTCCTTTTTACGATCCATCATGCCATTTCAAAATACATCGAAATCAGCACATGCAATGACAAACTAATATAAAGGACATGCCTGAACTGGAAAAAAAGACATATTCTGGATTCTAGAAGAGCAAATATGCTAAGCAAAGATCATTTGGACTAAACTGTAATAAATCCAGGAAGAGTCCATGTAGAAAAATTTTCTCTACTTTATTGGAAAAGAATGATGAACCAGGTGTTTAAAAAAGAATGACAAAATCTATCATTGATTCCAATTTATGAGTGATTTCATATGCACCCTGCTTTAAGAAGAAGGGTCTCATCAGTCTGCTGATACAGAGAAGCCTCTTAACTTTCAATTGTTTCTAAATTGAATACAAAGCATAGTAGAGTTATTGTCCTTCCAAATGTGGGAGTCTGTTTAACTGGAAAGAGGAAATCCACACTGTTGACATGTTCCAGAGAAACTGATGATTACATGGCCAATGGCTAGAAGAGGATTCCACACACACCCTTTCCCATCCACAGGGCTGTATGCCTGCTCTCAGCCAAGCACTTTGGTTCTCACCTGAGATTCCAAGTTGATAAGATGTGGTCCTCACCCTTGAGCAGATCTTAACCTAATCGAGAAAAGAATAAACAGTTGCAACTACCAAACTCAGAGAAAGCTGCCAGAAGGACTTTTCGTTTGAAGTTCTCAATAAAGTCATACACTTACACGGCTAAAAGCACCTATGGTCTCCCAGTGCCTGGAAAATAAGAGCTGGATTCCTTAGCAGCATATTATTCTGCTCCACCTTTGTCCTTCTCTGTCTCTGCCCAGCATCAACCGCCATTCCCCTTAGTACCACGCTTAGTGGAAATACCATTTGTTTCTGAGTGTTCAGACACGCCTTTGTCCCCGCGCTAAACTCTCCCTCCCCCCACTACCTGCAATGTAATGCCTGTCAGATATAGTTTGTAGTTCAGATTAGTCTTTCCAATTCTGCTAGAATATAACCTCCAGTAACTTTCTCTGACAAAGAAGTGACTGATGATAGGGATCAACATTGATGCCGTATGTTAGTAGCGGGTGAGAGAGCCAAGAGCATGAGACTGGACTTGTTAAATTTGTGCTGATCAGGAGAGAAAAGAGAGATGAGATAAAATCTGACCAGAGTTAGCTGTGGAAATAAAAAGTAAATGGGAAATACAAAGTTGTTTTTTGTAAGGAACTTGTTTCCTTGATCAGATTTTGAATATGGACAATTAAAAAACATTGTTAATTCTATGTATCACTTATGAACACAATTGAGAAAACTGAAAGTGGAGACTCAGAAGGAATTACGAAATTCAGATAAGGCACACTAGATAAAACAACCACACAAAAATGGCTTCTGAGGTGTTTAAAATGTTCATCATCAGATTTGAAGAAAGTGTAAAGGTAGAAATGACAATTTCAAGGTTGTTGGTTTCTATCTCTGTAGCATTTCAGCAAACTATGTGCCCATTACCTGTCTTTCTTGCTTGGGACTTTCAATCCCATGAGATAACGACATGGTCTGCAGGCTTCATTTCTATTACCTGGACATGGGGAATGGTGTCAGAAATACAGCAGCGCGTTAATTAACAACGAGGGAAAAAGTACTTCATGTCGAAAAGAACTCTGACGTAGTGTAGAGTGGATGATTTTTGAGGTGCTGATTTTTTTTGCTTTCTGTCTTAAATAAATTGGTGTCTTAGAGAAAATAACAAACATTCACAATAAACTCTGGAAAGCTAGGGAAAAAAAAGATGGGCCAGAGCTAGAGACTCATGGAAGAGGAACTTGTTTCTGGCATTACGAAAGGTAGAGAAATAAACAATAAGAGTTACAACCCTCTAGGGGGTCTGGCCTTTCCCCTGTGTGTTATGGTTTATATCTAAAAACGTCGCATGTGTTTACAAGGTGCTTGGATTGTGGGGACACTTGGCTCATCAGAAGGTCACCACTGATGAGTCCAGCGGCTGAGTATGCTGTGGGAGGTGGAGCCGGGCTGAGGGTGAGCGGCTGGGATGAGCCCTGAAAGGTTTATTCTCTTCATGCCACAGATCCCATTTCTTTTCTGCTTTCTCCTGTCACAGGTCCAGCAGGATTTTTCTGCCACATGCGCTGCTCTGGCCTTAGAGTCAGCACTGTTGAGTATTTTGTCCCCGTCAGAGGACACGTCTCACATTAGGCCGGAGTGAATCCCTATTTTCAGATCTTCTCTTCTTTCTTGCCCTGAGACCTTTCACAGCCACTCCTGTGGGTCCCGCACACAAGGATACAGCTCAGCCATCAGTGTCATTAGCCTCTGTCTGGGGTAATATTTCTAGAGAAGTGGTTTTGCTCTCACCACCTTGGAGTCACTCATTTTTTGGAAGGCCTTGTCCCATTCACTTTACCATTATATATTTTTCCTCAAAAGTATGTACCATTTCGTTCGAAAATTAGGCAAAATACGGTAATACCAAGAGCCAAAACAAATACACATATGTTACAAACAAAAAAACAAACTTGCTGTAGAGACATAATTATATTTTATAAATCATTTATTCTTTTTATTATAACACATAATATATTGTGACTCAATAAATTTAAGAATTAGTATTTTAGTTTTCAAGTGATGGAGGATTGAAAACCGGCAGGGTGTGGTGACCGAGTCCTGTGATCCCAGAGCCATAGAGGCTGTGGTAGGAGGACTGCAATGTCACCTGCATAATTTAATGGTATCTCGTCTCAAATTTCAAAACCAAGGGTTGTGGAGGTCTCTTAGTGGTACAATGCTTTCTTAGCACTTTCAATGACTTAGGTTCAATGCCCAATAACAGAAAAAAAGAATTGAGAATTCAAAATAAAAAATTAATTGTTCATAATTTTTAAGACTCATGGGACATTTATCAATTCTGGGACATTGATTAATTTCATACTCATTTAAAATTCATATTCAAATGTTTCACTATAATAAAAATCTCTGACGTATGTAACATGGCATGGATATTTAAAATAGATTTCCATTTTGTCTGCAATGAACATTTTCTTTTTTAGAAACATCTATGCATTATCAGCAAAATATCCTAGTCAACTTGTGTACATGCACATTTGCTAACTTTATGTAAAGCTTGTTTTTATTCTACACAGCTTTGCATCAGAATAACTGATGCAGAGCCCTGCATGGGGGTGTATGTGTGTAATTCCGGCACTGAGGTGGTTTGTGGCAGGATTGCATACACTCATAAAGGAAAAAAAAGGTCAAATAAAGGGATACAGGTGTGGGGGGAATGTGCAAAAGGAAGAAAACTGCAAGTAATAAAAGATTTATTTGTGCGACTCTTCTTTTGCATGTTTCTCCCAGGATCATTTAGGGGTTGGGGAGTGAGAATTCTCCCTTCTCTCTTTACACTCATCTTACTTTTAGCTATCTGTCTCTGCCTGATTTTGTTCTCTTGTGTCTTTCTCATTTTCAATTTATCTTTTCTTTCTTCTTCCCCTCTTCATTTGTTTCCCTTTAACCTTGTTCCTATATATGTTACAGAATTTTTCCTGTCCTGATTTCTCACTACCAATTTTATACCCAATTATCCTTGCTTTGCCCGTTATCTAAGCATATGGGGTACGCTTACCATCACTGGGATCCTCTGTGCCCCTCCTATGTCCTCCTTCCCTACCACATAGCGAAGAATTGAAGAAAGGAGAGAAGAGATAAGGCACCTTTTTTTGTTCTTCTCGTTTCTTACCTGTTTGGTCATCAGTTAGTCTCCAAGACCCTAGGCTCTAGATAACTGATTCTATAAAATTATTGCTGAATTCTGCTTTTCACCATCAGAGGAAACACTGCCATTGCATTGAGTGCATATTAACTGTGGGTTGAGACTTGAGTTGTTACACTGCTTATGCCATAACCATGGATTTCTTCTCTAGGGTAAAGGGAAAAACAAAACAAGGCCTCAATGCATGCTATTTCTCAACCAGCCCTGATAGATGCCATTGTAAAGGTTTATCCTTTTACTGTTGCAGCTGATTTGATTGCATAAGAATAATCCTGACTCAGTGGACGATTTTATGCTAGTGAATCTGTCTGTTGACTCCACCACAGCATCCAGAAAGAGGGACAGCAAAACTCCTTGCCTGAGAACTCAGGCTGGATCAGACTCTGCCAGAAGGCCTGTAACCTGGCAGAAAGAGGTTCCAAATCTGGGTTAGCTTCAGTATTGGGATGGAAGAATGAAGGAGTTATTGGGATGCAAGTGCTCAGACTCTCTTGCTGAGAAGCTTTTGGGAATCACACATGTAATGTCTCATTGGAATATTTCATTTGTGTTCCCATTGGACATCTTACAGGCTTAAGAGTTTGCATGTTCCTTAATTTAATTTATAATGTATGTGCTATGTTGTTTTATGGTTTTTCTGTGTTTATTAGGTCATTACGTTTGTATATGTGTTCTTTCAGAGCTCTGATTTAATAAGTTTGTTGGTTCTCTCCCTTGTTTTAGCTCCCTATCTAGATTTTTCACCTCAAACTTCCAAGACAATATTTTAATCTGTTTTTTAATTCTTTTTCAAAACATGGAACTACCTGTCCCAACTTTTTAAGTGCTCCATACTTAGACCCTCACCTTCACTCTTACCTTCTCTAGTGTTATTCCTTAACCTTCCCCATCTGAATACTAAGGCTTTTCTTTATCTTATCTAGCTGACCATCCTTCCTATAAACAAATTCTGACAGCACATAGATTTCTTCAATCACAAGATAAACTCCCTTTCTCCCATGTCTTGCCCTTGCCGCCCACTAAATACCCTCTGAAAACTCTCATTACAAATCCTTGAACTCAACTAAAAGTAATCCAATAAAACCAATAAAATCAAAGACCACATTAGACTTCTCATCTACCACTATTCCCACGTTCAAATTTCCCTTTAGTGTCTAACATTCTTCATCCAATCACCTTTCAGTCTCCCCATCCTGCCTCACCTACCTCATTGTAGAAAACCACAAAAAATACAGTCATAGTGTGCCTAGTAATATGCAATATGGGAAAGTGTAACTGCAAACATCATCACACAGAAACGTTGTAAGATGGAATCTGTGTCTATGGTTATAACCAGAAGTAATTCTTTCAGCGTATCATAAAGACAGAGGTGAAATCATTTAAAGTAAATGAAAAGAGTAAATACTAACATTGGACATATAAAGCATAAAATTATTTACATACACAAAGCTAAAATTCCATCTTACTTCCAAAAGAATGGCAATCAGTAAGAAACTAAAAAAGGAAACCTCTTTCATTGTTGTTGGAAATGGAAACTAGTATGACCACTATGAAAATCACTATGGAGACATCTCGAAGAACTGAAATTGGAAATTCCATATGCTCCAGCAATCCCTCTGCTAGGAATCTTCTCCAAAGAGCTTAAGATATCCACTATAGTGATACATGCATACCAATATTTCTAACAGTACCTTAAATCATGGTAGCAGCCTGTACACCCATCAACTGATGACTGGACAAAAAAAAATTTGCCATCTACAGGTAATGGAATACTACTTTTCTATACAGAATGACAAATTTGAGACATTTGTGATGCATCTGGAAAATATAATGTGGAGTGAAGTAAATAAGACACAAAAACTCAAATACCACATAATATCTCTCATTTCAGTGAGGTAAAATTCAAACAAAATAATAAAGGATGAATAGAAGGGGACAAGGAGATGGATCTCTTGCAAGGGGGAAGTGGTCTAAGGGAAGAAGTGTGAGATGTGAGGAAGAGGAGAAGGGAAAATAAGCAAAATAAAGATACGCAATGCACAGGATCCTAACAGCATCCATCAATATGAATATTATGTCCATAACTTGGGCTGAGATTAACAATATCAACAAGAATGAAAAATGGGTTAGGGAAATTGGAGGAGAGAGGGAGGGGGAGGGAAGGAGAAAGAGATTAAAAAATGAAAAAAAGGCTGTGTATGTAACCTATCCTCAAGATGACTGTAAACTTCATGAATTGCAAACATGTGCTATTAATTTTTTTTAAAAAAAGAAAAAGTAAAAATAAAGCCAAATATTATTCCTCTGGTTACAAGGATTGATGTAATCTGAATAGAGGTTCAGTAGCTGCCTCTACTTAAAGATGTTGCTTTCCAAGGTTCTCAGTGGATATCTGAAGCCGTTTTTTCTGTGTGTCCACCTATTATAATAATCTCTGCTTTGTAATTTTGGTATGATAAAAAATTAATAATGAACATTAGGGTTGTCAATAGGAATAGAATCAAGCTTGCACATACATGAGCTTCTCTTTTCACTCGCTTTCTTCAGCCTGTTGGATACTGCAGACCACATTCAGGGCTGGGCTGGTCTTCACCGGTGAGTTCAGGGGCCCGCGTGGGGATGCTCCCTAGAAGCACCTCACACCCTCCCTGAAGCATGCTTTACCAATATTCTAGGCATCTCTCAAAAGAGTGACGCTGAGAAAAGATTCAGCATTACATACTAAAACAGAAAAAGGTTTCTAAGAAATCACTTTTGGCTTATTTTTGGCATTTCTAAATTACCAGCAATGTTACTCATAATTTTGAATCATTATTAACTAAAATAGATGTTACATGGACCCAAGTCCTCCAATAATTCAAGAATTAATAAATGCCATGGCCACTGAATGAAAAATGGTAGTGTGCTGGATTATTTTGACTGTCAGTGTGATTGACTTGAGAAATGCCTAGGATATCAGCAAGGCTAGACCCCGCTGGGTCTGTCTGGGTGGATTTGGTGACATGAACCTGTGAGTTTTATGTGGTTTCTTCCCTTCTCTCTGTCCGGCCCCCGGTTTTCTGCGTCTCAGATGACATAAGCTTCTTTCCTTCACCACATCTTTACACCATGCTGTTTCTTCCTTGGAGTCAAGGTAACCACGGACTAAACCTTTTGAAACCATGGATTAAAACCTTCTGTGTCAGATATTTCTTTCCCAGGGATAGAAAGCTGACCAATATGGATAGGTAACAATAACAGTATGGATGTGCTAGACAAAAAAAGATGAGTTATATTTTAGGCAGGATGAAGCAATATTGTGAAGGTCTTTGTCATATTACTCAACAGTGCATGATATCAATGATTATGTTTAAAATTTAATTCATAAGCAATTTCCTATTTATTTCTGGAATTTGCCATCTGCCTTTGACCATATGTAACTGTAGACTGACAGAGGTATGCAAAACCTGAGAGGGAAACACTCTATTGTTAGTCATTAAATGGAAGTGTTAGTGTTCTGTCAACTAACACTATCTCAGTTCCCAAGAGTAACAGTCCTTATATTGTCTGTTTTTTCTGAGCTCCACTTGTTCCAGAGCAGACACAAATGCAAATTAAAGATGATGACTTAGGTTTGAGCAAGTATTTTGTCATGGACACGTATCGGATAGGTTAGATAAGGAATGAAACAGAGTGGGGAATGGATTTTTGGCTGCTGCATTTCACTGCTGCCAAAGCAAAGAGGACAGGTGTGAAGCTCACAGGGAAGGGATTTGGAGCTCACACTTGGGAGCAAAGTAGAATGGAGCCAGATCAGAAGAGAACTGAACTATCACACTGACATGATATAGTGTCTTCCACCCTTTATGTCCCATCTCCAGTTGTATCACATCTAGCAAGGAGGTGGGGCCATGGTGATGTCAGAGGAAAGATCCCTACAATTCCCTTAAACCAAATATTATGCAAATCTCTTCTTGTAAGTACAGAGTACACTAGTTCTGTTAGTGGAAAACTTTGTTCATTTGTATTTCCTAATCAAAATGACATTTTATGCCTCACCAATACACTTCATGTGTGTTGATTTTTTTAAGTCTAGGAATTGAGACCTGACAATGGTCCCCGTGGGCCCAGATGTACAGAAGGAAATTTAGGATGAGAAAGTTTCCATCACCATATGTGGGCACAAGGAAAAGTTAGCCAAATGTGAGATTGAAGAATCAGTAGTAGTCAAAAAGTTACAAGTTACACTTAGTTCTATTTTCAGAGTTTTAAACCTGAGAGATATGACAGCATTTGCATGGTCATGGCCATGTTTAGATTTTCAGTCTGAAACAGAAGAACTGTGTCTTGTGGGCTTTGCGTTATAAGTACCAAGGCTCAGTAAGAACCAAGTTCCAGGCTCCATGCAATTCTTGATGCTTGTGGGAAGTCATCACATCCTTTCCTCAGTCTTCTTGTCTACTAAATATTAGCTCTCCTGCCATCTCTTTAGCGGACGGCAGAGGACTCTCTAAAATGCTCCTTCCCCCAACGCAGTTCTTGAGTCTTTAGAGAACTCTTGTGCTTTTAATCTCTGAATGAAACATGTTCCATTTCATAGAGACAAATACATAGAAGAAATCGTCTGACTGTCATGCATGGCAGGTTGTGGTGTGAATAAACCAAGAGGCTGCAGGAGAGAATGGAGACACAGAGCAGCCATCTAGAAAAGAGAAATTCCCCAAAGTCCATCCAAGTAGTAGAGAGACGAACAACATGTATTAAAAAGCTCCACTGTCTTTTTCTACTTGTGTGAGGGCATCATATTCAAACATAAAACTGTACTCTATAATATAAATTCATCCTGAGCAGAGATATGCCTTTAATTGTAGCACTCAAGAGGTCCAGGCAGGAGGATCTCAGATTCAAGACCTGCCTGGGCTACAGAGTGTGAACATGTTGGAAAAAAATAAATGAGTAAAACAGTAAGTTCATACAGCTTTGCATATTTTGAAATATTCTATGTGTAGCTAATGGATTAAATAGCTGATTAAAAAATAAAATGTTTTTCATTTCCCCTACTCTGGTGAAATTGAGTTAAACATAGTACAAACCTCCTAAAAATGCTCCCAGATGTACTCCTTTGTTTCTTCACTTTGTACCAATTAATGATCAAAGTAAATGCTAATTAGTTAGTTAAGGTTTGTAACCTATGGATTTACATCTTATTGGAATTCACATGCGATATATTTTATTATTTTAAAAAGCATAATTTCAGTGCATCTCCAGATTATTTTTGCCTTGAAATGAAAATTAAACAGAGCAATAGGTTTTCTGAGGAAAGCTGAGGAGAAGAGGTATTCATTATCTCCTGGAGTGATATGAGAGAGTCAATAAAGCACCTAGGTTATTTCCCAATTTTACATTACACTTAGCTAATTTGAAAAGATCCATTTACTCAATTTTCTGCTGTTACATTATTTGAGGTGTTCACAAATGGAAAGTATAACAAAGATGAAAATCTGAAATATTGATAGCGGAGTTCTTAAAGTTACTATAAGTATGTTCCAATAAAAAAATAAGCATCGAAGAAAAAGATCAGTTTTCTAGAAACACCCAATGCAGTGCAGACTCCAGAATGTGTTCGTAGTAGGAAATCTTTCTTCCACTGATAATGAACCACGGTAATTATTAGTTTCTTCTTAATCATTAAGTATTAAAGATTTATGTACCTAACTTTGGGAGAGGAAATTAAGGGGTGTCATAGAACTGTTAAGTGATATAAATGCAGAGGAATTTGGAGAAATTCTAGAAAAAGAATTAAAATGAAAAACCTAAAACCATGAAAAATTTAAAGAGGGTAAGAATAAAAATCAGAGAATATGATGGAGTGAAAAGGCTGAACTATATTTTAAGAATTAACACAGGAAGTTGATTGGCTGTTTTCCTACATTACTGTATTGTAAATTCTTTTGTTTCTCCAAAAAGTCTTTAGAAGAGCCATTTTTATCCATATGTTTTTAAAAAGCATTTCTTTGAAGTTACTGAGAAAACAGTATAGTTATGAGATTCTATGGAAGAAAATAATGATTTTAATATACAACAAAGATGAGAAAACCAGTCCTGAAATCCAAGAACATTCTGAAGCGGGTTAATGGACCTTTATAGATTGTGAGGGGGGAGGTCAGTATCTGAAGGTTCTACTCTCAGACTTTTCCTTTGCAGCTAGAGTGAGTCTCTGGTCTACCATGCACTACAAAGACGTGCCACCCTCTAGACCACAGTTCTCTGTCTTCTCCACTCAACCTTCTTTTTCACGACTTAGGTATTAATTCAGATTTCCTGTGAAGCCTTTTTAAATCTTCCATCTGAACAAATTCTTCATAATCTTTCGTAAATCACCCTGTTTGGATTCTATGCACCTCTGTTTTCTCCCTAACACTTATCCTGTTCATACAGGTGTTGGTTTTCTTCCCTTAATGAAATGTACATAGCAAGAACAAGCAAATTCTTACCTGGGCCTTCACTGCCTGGAGCTCCGGAACCGGAGGACCGGCACATGGATAGCATGGACTTCAGGATCCGCCTCTGCTCCTGAACACTGGGGTTTTCCCCCTGACACGCACTGCTTCTCAGAGCACGAATAATCACTCCCTTACGTGTGCTGACACTTGTGCAGTCTATAGCAGAAGAAATAAGGAAAAATAAGATCCGTGGATGCAACTGAACCTCAAGGAAGGCAGCGGCAGCTGAAGCACATTAACTGTGATCTAGGAGCGACTTGTTAGGAAAAGAAACTGCGGACCACTGGTTACCATGAAAGGGTACAGAACTGCTAAGAAAAGAGAAAGAAGCAATGTCTGGTGACATATCTTTCTTTAAGATTATTTTACAGAATTTATTAGTGGATATTAGGAATAAAAAATGCCGGGCTTCATTTGCATATGGCTAATGGATACAGCATACTTATTCTCACTGCAGTTACTGCCTCCTCCCCTGCCCTTCTCTGCCAGCTCTCTGCCTCATCTCTGCTAGGCCGCGTTCTGTTTTCCTGTCATCTCTCTCTTTTTGCTTTGTTTGTAGATTCTTCATACAAGAGAAATTGTGTGATACGTAGCTATGTCTGGCTTATTTTACTAAACACAATGTTTTTTATTCCTTCTAAATTTTTTTTTAGCAAACAACTCATTCTTCACAGGTAATACTTCATCCTTTGTATATACCACATTAGAACTTCTGAAAAGGAGCAATCAAAAGCTTTTGACCAGTGTTTTAATTCTTCCCTCACTCCTGGGACAAAATAAATGGCATCCACAAGTTAAAGGAAGAAAGGTGTATTTCAACTCACAGTTCGTAGAGGTTTCAGACAATACGTAGTCAGCAGGTTGCAAGGTAAGGCAGTAGGGCAGAGGGGCTTCACAGATGACACACAGTGCGTGGAGCGGCAAGCAGCAGGCAGGAAGCAGCGGGCAGCAAGCCTCTGTTTCCCTTTTATTCATCCAGGCTTCCTCCTCTTGGGTGGTGCCACCCACACCCGGAGTGGGGCTTCTTCCTTCAGTAAACGCACTCCACCATACCTGAGCGGTGCTAATTCCAATCAGTGGACTAACTTAGTGCCACACCTCCCTTAATCCCAGGGTCACGTGCCAATCCAACAAGCGCCACAAAGCCCCGCCTGTGAGAGCAGGGAGCTTTGGTGGGACATTTAAACACAAACCGTAACAATAACAACAACAACAACAAAGATTTTAGCATTTCATCTCATTTTCATTAATAAAAAAGAAAATGTGAGAATTGTAGGAAAACAAAGAGAACCCATATAGTCTTTATTTTATGACTAAGGAAAACAGCACAAATGAGCAAAGCTTAGCCACAACGGGTTAATTAGAGTGCTTTATGTTAACACTACCACACCTGGACAACAGCCCCGTGATTTTCCGACAAAAAAAATCTTCAAAGTCCCGGAACTAAAGCTCCACAGGTCTGAGGCTTCTATTATTTTTGATATTCAATAATCTTCAAATTGTATGTGTCTCTGTGTCTTGGAGGAACCTGGGGCTGCAGGGTTAGAGATGGAAATGAACAGGGAAACATCTTTTAGGTGGAGAATGTCTAAGAGTATCTATGTAGGTATAGACCTGCATGTGTGTGCGTCACTGACTGATTTGTTGAGACAATTCCACAATATTGTCTTTGTTTCTCTTTTTTTAATCAGAAGCAAATCTAGTTCATTGCTTACAAAGGTGAGGTAAAAATTCTTATGTCAAACTTTATTTTAATTAATGACATGCTGCTAGCCAGAGTTTAGCTCCCAGATCCTTCATTTAGTTCCCTTGTTGAAGAATGACTTCCTCTTTTGCAGTCTTCCTTGGCACGATGTGACAGGGATCATACTTTCCTTCCAGTGTTATCGGAGGGAGCACATTAACATAAACACATGGTAACAACCCCACACAGGATCTGTTTTGCTCAACTAAATGCAGGATTTCTGACCTGTGTGGCTTTCTGCCCATCAGTCTCAACACTCAGAACCTCTGTCTTCCCTACCTACCACCAAACCTCTTGCATTCTAGTCTGTGCTTGAAAAGAACCTATCAAGTATTTTATGTGAGAAGCCAAGACTCTGGCAGTGGTAAGAACCTGTGACATGTTACCACAGCAGCATGAGGAGGCCTTGCCGTCAGCATATGACCCAGGTCATCCCAGCAGCCATGCTTCAGGACACAGTTTTTGTTGTTGTTGTTTTGTTTTTTTTTTTCAACTAGAAACTCAATTTTCATGTATAATTGCAGTGTTGGCACTTACAATTTGGGCCCTTGGCTTCTAAAAGATTCACCATCACTGCTTTAAGGGCAAAGGACTAGTTTTCAAGTGGTCAATTCTAGTGCTAACAGATAATAAGATGTGAGGCCTGTGTGAGCATGCTTGTGTGTGTGTGTGTGTGTGTGTGTGTGTGTGTATTTTCTTTTAGAGTAGTAGGACTAACTTCCATTTATGGCTCAAGCCAAATTCCACAGACATCATTCATTATTTGATTTACCTTTGTCTTTTCTACTGAAAGATAGCAACAAAATGTATACTTCTAAAGTACCAGGGAAACAATATATTCTTAGTCTTTGTCCTTTGGTATCTAGGGAAAAAAAAGGGGGAAAAAAAGGAAGATGAAAGAAAAGATTATATTGGGAATGTCAGAAAAGATGTAATTATTTTAGCATCTACATAGCTACTGGTGTCCATCAGTTTAGATGTCTATGCATCATTAAGTCAATATACGTGTATGCATAGTGTCTGATTCTATGTTAAGAAAGGATGAAGATCAATATCTGAACAACATTTCAGATAAGACCTTTAACATTTGCAGATAAACCACTTAATCCACTGAGCATTATGTTTTGTGTTGCTCGAACTTATTTTTAATTTGAGTATATTTAGAATTTCCTGAGAAATTACTGAAACACATTTCTTCTTGTGTTTTTTTGGTATTTCCAAAGAAAACTCATATGTGGGACAATAAATTAAAGGATATATCTACAATGAATGTGAAGTGAGACCAGTCAATAATGTGAAAAAAAGAACAGAAGGGAACCAGGCAACACTTCCTATATCTCTCTGTTTGTCTCTCTCTCTCTCTCTCTCTCTCATATTCTTCCAGCTGCCAGGAAGTAAGTATGTCCTTCCACCAAGGTATTTGTACCTTACTACCAGTGTGAAAGCAATACAGCCAGCTGATTGTAAACTGGACCCTTCAAAACTATGAGCTACAAAACACTTTCCCTCTTTTGTCACAGCCATGAAAATCTTAATAACAAAGTTTTATGGCTTGCATTAGGTACCCCCAAACCTCAGATGCTTGTCATTGCAGCTTTTTGGAGCTACTTGAATCTAATGTGCGGTACACTGGGTTTAAGAGTATGTGATACTAAACTAGTCCACTGATTGGTTTAGCACAGTTCTGGTTGTGGATAATGGGAAGGCCCATGCTGACTGTGGCTAACACCAGCAAATAGGATTGTAGTCTGAATAAAATAAAAGGGAAAACGTAGCTCACTGCTGCAGCTTCCCTGCAGGGGACTGTTTCTCCTCTGTCATGCTTTTTTGGCATGCCTTGGAGCCAGCCCACCATGGAATGAAACCTCTACAAACTATGAACTAAAATTAGCTTTTCCTCTTTGAACTTGTGGATGTCAAATATTTAGTCCTAGCAATGAAAAGTAACTAAGACACACAGGACAGAGGTAACTTCTGCTTGTGGGAAAGTAAGACAGAATGAGAATTAGTCTAGATTTAGACACACACCAAATGCTTCCCAGACTAGGAGAGGTATGTGCTCATCTCTGACTTTTACTCATTTGAGACACAAAAAAGTGCACTAGCCTGGGAGTTTAGGGGGAATTTCATCAAGGAAGAGTCCTAAGGAAAATCAAAGTTAATACAGTGATATTGGGTCTAATCTGGACTCTCTACTGGAAGAAGCAGCAGCATCGGACTCCTTCCGAGGAATGTTTCAGAGGATGGCATCATCACATTCTAGGACTGAACAGTAAAATATTCCACCTCTGTGAGCAAAGGAGAAAGAGCAACTGCTCAGCACAGACAGTGGAGAGAACCGTGGTGCTGTAGCCCTGCAGGCTCCTGGAACAATTGGAGAACAATGTGAGAGGTCAGAGACAGGTGAGAGACGGGAAGTTTTGGAACAAATTCTGTGACCCTTTATGGAACCACGAAATCATACTCTCTCAGGCAGCGTCAGCCCCTGTAAATGATGAGCTTGGAATAAGTAGCTGAACTGCAGATAGATCCCAAGATTTTCAACCTCCAAATCCGACTTGGTTTTCAGTTCACTTAGAGTTTCAGAATCATTTATTTTGGTCTCTACACTGATGATCGAACTGAGATTTCTACCATTGTCTCTTTATTGGATACTTCTAGGGCATGGCTTGTCTTTAGCATGTATAAGTAAGTACATTTTTCAACTGAAACCAAAATATATCCTTTTAGATAGCATTCTCCGTGAAGATTAAGAGATGATACTCTCATGGGTGCTGGTATTTTTGCGCAGTTCCTAGGTGTTATACTTTTCATTTATGAAACAGTCTTAATAAAAAAAAGGCAATGAAAATTCTTCTGGCAATAACTTACTGCCAAGATAGGCGATACAACTTTATCTGTCTGAGCTGAGCATGCAGAGTATTTAAACAGGGCTCTATTTGGTCTCTTGCTTTTCCTGTTCAATTCTATTTGGAATAACCTTTAACTGTCTTCTCTTTGACATATTTACCAAGAGTGTAAAGGGTCCATTGGTTTCCTTCTTCTACAGCTTGTTGAAAAAAGAAATAATTGATTTGTAAAGTATCATAAACCAAACTGCTTGTTTCATTACTGATAAACTCCTTCAAATTTTCAAAAGAGAACATACTTCGGAAGACTTTTTAAAAATCTTTCGGTCAGGACTAACCTTATCCCAAACTGGATGGAAGTGTAAAGCACACCAAATATGTAGGAAGGTTGTAACATGCAAAATTAAAATCATATCCTTTCTTCTGCTGCTTATTTGCCCCTAGAGTATGCAGCACATGTTTGTTCATTTCCTCAGGACAAATTTTCAGCCCATGTAGTGCCAACAGGGGCTGGTTACAAAGAGAGGGAAACTTACCTTCTCGTCGGCGTCTGTCTGGGTGCACTGCTTTTCCTGCAGATGAAGTTTCTCAGGAGTTAAGAAAATAACAGGAGCAGAGGTGTGGCATGCACAGAAGCAAGGATAGAAAGCCTCAGACTAAAGGAGAAGGAAGATTTATGGTTTTTATCTAACAAATTCACATAAAATAGATTTATTTTTCATTAAGCTTTCATTTTAAATTATCTAAATGGAAGATAAATGAGATGACAATATAAATTTGTTAGACATGTTACCATTCTGGAAGGAGAAGCATAGTTTGCTCTGGAGACGGGGAAAGTAACAAAGTCTTTACACTTGGGGTCTACCCATAGGCTACCCAGACATCTAGAGAAGCGAGACATTTGGTAAATTCAAGAGAATTGAAGAAACATAATTAAAATGCCCTACATTTTTCAAGACTAAATACCTTTGAGTTACTTGTGTAATTATTAAGGAATCTAAAAAGCACAAGAGTAAGGGCAGTGAGTGGAAATATCCTGTAGATTTTTCATGAGCTTAGGCATTGCTGTTCTTTGAGCACCCAGTCTGTTTGGTGGAGATAACAGTATTTCTGCTTCCTGCTTCGCAGAGTCCTTATACTGATCAGTTGGGATTATGTTTGTTAAATTACTTGGGATGCCATCCTCACTGTGAAGTGGCAGTTAGAAGGTAATATGCGGAATAAGCAGTATCAACTTTAAAAATCATAGACTCTATGACATTTAGCAACTAATTATAGAGTTGTGGAAGGAAAGGATAACATGAATTTCCTAGATCAAGTGGTAGTGAGAGCTCTTATTAATACCACTTCTCAGGACTGGGATGGGAGGAAGAATAAAAATTTTGGCACATGTCAATAGTTGCATATTGGATACATAGAGTTTAAGGTAGAGAAATTAAATACCGTACAGAAAAATGTAAAAGTATAGATACCTGACAGAAAAATGGAAATCAGAGTCAAATGTTTACAAGATACATTGCACCCAGAGATAAAAGTGTGGTAGTCATAATTTTAATTGGGGAATGATAACAATTTATGAAATGAGTAAGGGAGGAAATACAGAGCGTTGGCTCTCTGAGTTGCTGCTATAAAGCTATTTAAATTTCAGAAATCTCATTATCTCAGTTTCCTATTTGATATATTCTCTTTTTCTCCCACTTAATTAGATTAGCTATTCTACTATCATTCACCCAAGGAAACAATTTGAGACAAGAATCGGAGAAGGAAAATCTGTTTTTCTGGAGTTGCAGGAGAAGAGAGAGCCACTTGAATACCAGACGAGTAGTGGAGCTGTCACATTCCCCTTTGTAATTTCAAGGAAACACAGACAGGCATGACTGTAGACACAGAAGCCATGAACGCGCTGCTCACCACTTCTTTGTGGTGTGGAGCTTTGACCGCGATTCTACAAGCTCAGCAGTGCACAGGGATTTGAGAGAGCGACCAGAACACTGGGCGCTTGTAGGCAGGCACAGGGATTATGTGCAGCAATTTGTAGTGCTGGTGGCTAAGCTCATATGGGTTAGTACATGTCTCAGTGGATGTCAGCAGAGTTTTAGATAAACATCACAATCCTGGGCTAAATCTCAGAATAAAAAGGAGAAGCCAAATATACCAGAGATTGTGACCCTACCGTGTTGGAACAGAGGGTTACTATTGAAATCATATTCACAGGTTTGTGATACTGCTTGGATTCTCATGTTTATGGTGTAAGGTCCTTGACATCAGAGTCTACAGAGGTGGAGAGCAGTCCTTCAAAACAAACTGCACAGATGATTCTGATGCACAGTTACCGAGAAAGAACTTTGACCAATAATTAAAATTAAAAATGTGGGGAAGAGCAAACCAGATATAGATTGGCCAGGGGTCAGAAAAGAAAGAAGATCAAGGAAACTTAATGTCAGGAAAGACAGATTATAGCACTGTTTCCAAAAGGAAGGCAGAGTGTTGCAGAGATAGGAGCCAGAAACCTTGATGCTAACCACCAAAATAACATGGTGTATGGGAAGCTGAGAAGGGAAGAATGTGTGGTACTTCTCAGAACGTAAACAGAGTAAGGAAAGTATATGTGATATATGAAAAAAATACTAAGAAAACGCCTTAGTCTTTCTGTTATTATTGCTGTTGTTTTCTATATTTTGTTTTTACAATGGTAGATATAGACAAATATAAACTTTACATTGGCTTTTGTGAGCAAAATAAAGGATTTAATATTTGAGACATTTAATATTTGAGACATGTGTAGGCATAACTAACATATAAATAAATCTCTAGCATTTATTTGTGTAGTGTAGACATTTCTATAATTCTTTGAAGTTACTCAATTTGTGTAAACATTGACAACTTGAATATGATCGTCATAATTCTTAAAATGAAATACACACAGAGAGACATGGGGTAAACCCAGCGGGGATGACTCCTACCCCATATGCTTAGGCTGTGACTATCCTTTGTTGAGGATGGGAAGGGGAAGCAAGTTCCCAGTAAGGCAAAGAGAACTACACTTCATCCTTGGACTAAAGTGAAAAAACAGAACATGTATGCTGATACCTCCAGATAAAGAAAAAAGAAGTTAACATAATTTGGCCAACTTGGCCAGAAAGTAGGAAGGAATGTTATCTCTGGAACATCAGGAGGTAGATATGAATAGAGGGAATGATAAGACTGAAATAGATCTTAAGACATAAAGAAAAGAAGAGTTTATGCCTTTATTATACAGCAAAGTACATAGTAGGTTTCCACTACACTCTTACTGATTTAAACTAGTGGACTTTTTATTATATTATTTTCAAATGGTTTGGTAACATTGCTTTATTGTGCTTTCTAAGAATTCTTCAATGTTTGTAAATTCGCTTCAGAATAAATCTATCTTCTTTAAGCTAATACTTAAATGCTGTTACTGGAATAAAGGCATTTTACATAAGCTTTGGGAAAAATATGTAAAAGAAAAGAAAACGAAATCTGTGATTTTCTGCTTGTCATGATCTATTTGATATGTAGTTATTTTAACTTTTTTGAGATATTGTTTTTGGTATAAACACACACATATATTCTCTTTAAATCAATAAGGAAAAGGAAGCTGGATTCTGTGAGATGGATGCATGCAGGCTAAGAGGCACCTACTGCTGCTATGTGAAAGTAGACTGGGTAAATATATATTTTTAAACTTGTTCTGATTTGGCAATTGTCAAAATATGCCTTGACACTCTCCTCACCCAATGTCTCCCTAAGACCGTCAGTAACTTGACAAGGTGCAGACTTCTTCTTCCACTTGGTCTATTTTGAGATTTTAGAAATGCCAGTGAGAATTAGAAGCAGAAACCAAAAATAGTTATTGAGCTCAGAAGATAGCAGGTTTGCAGAAGGGATTATATGATGATATAATAAAGATAAAATGCCTTAGATTTATAAGTAGTGCTAAGTCCCACTTAAAAAAGAAAAAAAAACTCATTTGGCTTGGTCATATCACTTTCTTGGCTCCCCTAGAATATTGAAAATTGCCTGTAGAATAAGTCTACATTCTTAAGCTAGCACATAAAACATTAAATTATTTGACTAAATCATTCTAATTATTAGAGGTAGGAAGACGGGAGGGAACACTGAATTCAAAGTCATGTCCCCTGAATAAATAAATGTGCAAGTTTTAGTGAATCACTTAACTTCTTTGTTCCTCACATTTTTCCCAGGTAAAAGGATCATAGGAAGATTTGTGAGTGTAGGAAGGCAGATGAATGTATTTGGTGTGGTTTGTATTTGATCTGTCCCCTAGATGTTCATGCAGAAGCCTGAACCTGTCCTCCTTTCCTGACAGTATTGAAATGGCAGAGCATCTAAAATGTGGCTCTTGCCACAAAGCCATTAGACAGTGGGGCTCTGCCATCCTGGGTAAGCCCAGCTGGCCTTCTCAAGTGGGTCGGGTCTCCCAAGAGTAGTTAGATCTCATCAGAGTGGGCTGATATAAAGTGAGAACATCCCCTATGTGTGACTAGTTCTGTATGTGGCTGATTTTCTTTCAGTTTGTCTACCAAGTTGTGATCTTTATCCCAGAGGCCCTTATCAGCCGGTATCACACTGGTTAGACATTCTAGCTACTAGAAATGACTGACAAAAAAAGTTCTACTTTATGGCAACATAAAACAAAGTAATTCAACATATTAGTTTATTCTTCCTCATGAGAAAAATATCCTGGAATGAACTAAGAATATTTAAAAGTAGAGAATGGGAACACCATCTGGAGATTTTAGTATATCAGCAATAGCATAGCAGTCAGTTACTTAAATGCTACTTTTGTTTCATATATCCCAGCAGAATGGAGAGAAGAAGCTGACAGTCAAAAAACACAGCAATATACAGACAAACAGCATTTTTTTTTCACACACAAAGAATCAGAAAAGGAAGTCTTTAGCCGGGCGTGGTGTCTCAAGCCTGTAATCCCAGCACTAGGGAGGCTGAGGCAAGAGGATCATTGTGAGTTGGAGACCAGCCTGGACTACAAAGTGAGCTCAAGGCCAGACTAAACTGCATAGTGAGACCCTGTCTCAAAAAGACAAAAAAAAAAAAAAAAAAAAAAAAAAAAAAAAAAAAAAAAAAAAAGAAAGAAAGAAAGAAAGAAAAAAAAGAAAAGGAAGTCTTTAAGGAGAGACTTTAGAAACTAACTGTTCTATGCCACCAAGCATCATGTAAGCATGTGATTGGCCCATGCCATCCATTCCACTGATACGGAAGGGTGAAGCCTGATTTCCTCTTTCATCAAACTGTGTGAAGCATCCTACAGTGGTTGCAGAGGCTGAGCAGACACCATGGGTTTCCAACCCTGCTAGGTAACAACACGCCTCTCCATTTTGTTACAAGAGGAGTCCAAGCGAGACTCCTGGACTTCAGCCACACCGTGCACCATCACAGAATCTTCTCTCCCCCCATGCAGGAGTCTCATGTTAGAAGACCTGGTAGGAAGTCAAGATTTTCACCACAGTCTGGTGATGCAGATGCCAACCCCTGGATTGTAAATTAAGGTCACATAAGAAAAAAAGTAATGGCATCCCCAGGGAAATTCAAAATCCAGAAGAAATGTACATTTCACCCACACTCTGGGCCCCTCCAGTGGCTATGAGGAGAAATCTCACCGGGCAGTATCTGTACTTCCCCTGTTTGTGTGGTGATATCAAAAGCTTACTAAAACGGGTGAAATGCAACCCTAGCTGATAGCCTAGATGTCCACAGTTCAACTGGAAAAACTCATCTCTCCAAGAACTAAGTCAATCGCAGTTTGAAAAAAAGGAGGCAATTAACAGATGCTCTCAGTTCCTTATCACTGCTGTCATAAATTAGCACAAATTCAGTGGCTTGAAATGAAGAACATTATTGCTTTATAATTATGGAAGGTAGATGTCCAAAATGACTGTTGCTTGCTTCACATTGGAGCACTGGCAAGCTGCACTCCCTTTGGAAGTGCGGGAAGAGAACACTTCTCTTCTTTTTCCAGCTTCCAGAGGCTGCCTGCAACCCTGAACGTGTATTTTCCTTCCACAGTCAGACTCAGCAATGGCTGCTAGCACCTTTCTCAGGCTCCACCTCTCTGACAGTCTGCTTTTGGTTCCCTTGTTCAAATATCACGCCTGTGGTGGTTACAGTGGGCAAACACAGTTCTGAAGGACCTACTTCTCTCAGGTTCAGTTTAGAAACTAACTTCCCACAGCAGTCTTATCTCCTTTGGCATGTAATTTAGGATCAACACATGCATATCTTTGGAAGGAATGCTATTTTTCTTCCACTGAAGGGAAATATGTAAAGTTGAAGGAATATTTTAAGTTCTCAAGGCAATTGCCTCTCAACTGCAATACCATTGCATGAACTATTGTTAACTGAGTTTATGGCATGTTTATTCTTTCCTGTTATTCAGAATAAGTGGCTGAGCACACGTTCTTCTTTTTGGATAATATAATGGGTTTCTTCACTCCATGTTAATCAATATTTCTTATAATTATAGTGAAAGAAGCAACAAATACAGAATTATTAATGCCTCCTGCTCAAGATGAGCATCATGTGTGTGCACATATCTATAGGGAAAGACACCGTCACCTACTGTGAATGACACCCTGAAGAACTAATACAATGAATAGTGACACATACATCATATTTAAATTACCTTAATGTAACAGTTAGAAGGAAATAATTGTGATAAACTAACATACAGAAATTCTACATTAGTATGCACTAAACAGAGCAGTAATGTCTGAAACAAAACGTACTGGGACTGAAAGGAGATATAGACAAACTCACAATAATTATTGGTGAATTTAAGTCCATTTTCCCAATAATTGAGAGAATAAATGTGGATAAAACTAGCATACATACAGTACACACAGGAAAATAATCAGCCAACAGAAACTAGTTAACATTTATAGAATGTCCACCTAACAATTAAAGAGAGCAATTTTTATAGTGCTCATAGAGCATAAGCCATGATAGACCATAATCTGAACCATAAAGCGTCAAAAATTTTGAAAGCAACAGAAGCCATGCACTATGTTCTCTGACAAGTTGTAAATAGAAATCAACAGAGAGACCGTAAGAAAATATCCAAATACTTAGAAACAACACAATGTGTAAATTAATCCAACACGAGTCAAAGAAGATGTCCCGGAGGAAACTGAACGTACAGTGAATCGGTTGCAGATTTTTAAAAAGTATCACAATGTTAAAATGAAAATGGTATGGAAAAGAACAGAAACATTAAAAGTAGGAGAATGTCAAAAGGTCAAGTAAAAAGACAGTTATTGGAAAAGACCAATTGAATAGGCAAAGATGTAGCAGGAAAGCCAAGGCAAAATAAAAGAACTAATAAAAATTATATGCATAGGAATGGAAAAGGGAGCATTACCATGTACCACACACAAAACCAAAAGACATCAAAAGGATAGCAAGGAACTAGTGTGAATATCTCTAAACATTGAAATTTGATAACTTAGATAAAATGCATAGCACTAACTGCTACACAACTCTCGGTATATAAAAATGAATGTTTTGTCTAGGCCTAGAATTACTAAACAATTAAATTTGTAATTTAAAATCTCCCCAAAATTTTATACACAAGTGATATTAATAGTAAATTCTATTAATGATTTAAATAACAACATCAAATCCATACATTGCCTTCCAGAAATTTCTAATCTACCTTGCAAAAATCAATTAATTTTTTATTTAAGCCAAATATAAGGTGACAAGAAGGAAAAAAGAGAGAGAAAAAGAATTTGAGAACACTGTCCTTGTGAATCTAGATGCAAGCACTTTTTAAAATACTAGCACATAAAATTTATCAATTAATAAAAAGCAATATACAACATGAACAAATGATATATCCTCCAACATTAGAGCCCTGGTTCAAAATTTGAACATAAATATAAACCATCATAATAACAGTCTGAAGAAAATGGCATGATTATCTCAATTCACGTACAAAAACAACCAATATAATGCAGTACCTACTTATAAAAACTCCCTAACAGTGGTGTAGAGTGGAATGCCTTTAACCTGATGAAGGGTTCCCATGGAAAATCTAGATGTAGTCTTAGACTTAATGGCGGGAGACTGAATAGTTTTTCCTAAGTTTGAATGCAAGAAAAGGATGCCAGCTTCCATCCTTTCTCTCACTATAATACTAGAAGTTCTATCTTTCACAAGAAAAGACAGAAAAAAAGTGAAAGAAATGCATGAAAGATGCAATAGTAAGACAAAGATCTACCTATTTGCAAATTACACATACAAGATGCCCTGATATAAAAAAAAATCTTTAAAATAAAAAATAGTGCAGGCAAGGAAGATACAAGAAAACATACAAAAATCAATTATATACAGCTTAACATATGAGCACTAACATTAAAAATAAATTTTCATTGAACATGTTAAATACAATATATAGATAAAAATGTAACAAAAGATACAAAGAACTTGGATCTTGAAAACTATAACACAATATGAATTAAGTAAAAATATCTAAATAAATGGCAAGAGAAATGTTTATTCAGGATGGAGCAATCTGATCTCAGTCCTTTGACTAAGATCAAGTTCAGAATTGGACACTTTGATAAAGTATAGGTTCTAATTCTAATATTCATTCAGTTCCAGCACAATACCTATTAAATTTTCACACATTTATAGAGATGTAAAGCTATTACAAAATTTACATAAAAAAGTGAAAATCTAGAATAGGTAAAATAATTTTGACTAAGGCAAATAAAATGAGAATATTTACCAAATGAATAGAATAACTGGGAATGTGATGTGTAATACATACAAACAGTTCAGAGATACAAAAAAATCTAGAAATAGATAATTTAAAATATACTCAAGTGATTTTGGGCAAAAAAGAAAAAATTCAATAGAAGAAGTAGAGATTTTTTAGTAAATAACAATAATTCCACAGACAAAGGAAAAAAAACCTCTATACTTAAACGCAATACCTTGTACAAAGAACAAAAAATGAAACATGGACTGAAGTGTAGAATATAAAAATTTGTAATTCAGAAAATACTGCAAGAGAAAATCTTCAAGAAACAGTGCCAAAGAATTCTTAGAGGACAATAAAATTTTAAAAAGTTAAAATTCAAACTTCATCACCATTAAACACTCTTATTCTTAAAAACCTTGTTATGAAGATAAGAGGACAAGTTGCAGACTAGGAGAAGATATTTACAAAGCATATATCTGAAAATAATCTAGGTTCTAGCATAGAAAGATTTCTCAAAATTTGGAAAAAATGTCCAAATAGAAATTAGGCAAAATATTCATCAAAAGGGATATACAGCTTTCAGATAAACACACGAACTACAGTCAACACCATGAGGCAATGGAAAAGTAGCTTAGCTATAAAGACCGGTAAAATAAACTGAAGAGAAGGATAAAAGACAGATGGTAAGTGCCACAGTTACTTCTCTTGTTGTTGTTTCTTGTTTAGGCCACCTAAAGTTAAAGGTGGGAAGGTTTTGGGGATCACAGTTTGTAAAGGGCTCAGCCATGAACAGCTGGCTCTTGAGCAGGGTGGTAACGGCAGAGCGGCCACAGCTCATGCTGGCAGAAGACAGCACGGCGGTGAGAAAGGAGGGCGCACCTCTCTGTGTGCTAGTGTGCGCGGTCTATCTGCCCTAGGGAGGGTGCAAAGCACACCCGTAATCTCAGCACTGGATCATGAATCAATCACAGTCTCTAGATTCAGTCACCTCCAAAATGCCTGTCTCGTGCGACTGTGTGACGCTTTGGGGAACATCTAGACATAAACCGTGACAATAAGAAATAGGGAAAGAGAGCCTCGCAAAAGGAAAGAGGACCAAGGTGTGGAGGGAAGGCAGGGAGGGAGCAGAAAGGCACAAAAACTAAGATGTATTCATGAATTTGTACTAAACTCCATTCAGTGAATATAATCATGATTTGCTGCAAAGATATAGTAACAAAAAACCTTTCAGAACATACCGACAATACCAAATGCTGGCAATGATGTTGAGAACAGGGCTCACTCAACATTTTGATGGGAATAGTCACTCTAGAAAGCATCTTGTTGTTTTCTTAAACATATTAAATATGAAACTACTTATATAATTCAGCAGTTATATTTCTGGCTATTAGCTCAGACAAATAAAAATTTACAGTCACAAAGAAATGCAAATACACAAATGTTTGGAGTATATTTATTTGTGACCCTTATGGTAAAACAGAAATCTAGCAGGAAAGCTGTATGTGATCTTCCTAAACTTGGAAATGAGATGGGGCAGCCCGTATGCCTGCACCCCCAGGCAACAGACCCCTGCAGACTGAGGTGAAGCAGGAGCGGGGCTCCATCTGCCTGGAAGACAAAAACAAACATGGCATAAGCCGGAGGTCTGCAGCCAGTCTCCGACAGGTGAAAAATAAAAAGCCAATAGCACCTCTAAGTTATGGAAACTATATGGGTAGAACCCCAACTCTCTGAAGATAAAGCAATCAAACATTCCAGGTCTCCCTGTCCCAGAAGTAGTAACTCACGTTTCCTAAAGACTAATGCTAACCACAAATCATACTTCATATTCTGTACCACAGTTCTGCACATAGTTTGCACTGAGGGGAAACTAAGACATTTTAATTCTTATAAGATTATGGGCTGCTGTTTTAATTTAGGAAAGCATGTAGACACTGTTGTAGTCAGGGGTTGTGAAGAGAACAATTACATACAGGACACAACTTATAATATTATCTTATGATGGTCAATCAGAGATAAATAAAAGAAAGTGCAGGGAATCTGTCCACAACACTAAAGACCTACAAAATCCAGCTGAGGGCCTGGATCCCATGGAAATATCCTGCATGAGCCCAGCTGAAGATCTAAAGCCCATAACAATGCCTTCTACAAGTCCAACTGGAGGTCTAGCCCACACAAGAAAGACTTATGCAAATCTGTGCTGGAAGACCCAAAGATCAGAGGTGGAAGCTAGAAAGTCTATGCTGGTAGATGCAAGAGCCGTGCCAGTAGGTTGACAGTTCTGCACTGGAGCCAAAAAGTGATGTTCAAAATCAGGACCAGGGCTGCCCTGAAAAGTACCACTGCCATCCTCAGTGATAAGGAGGTCTTGAGCTTCTCCAATGATGAGAACAGTCAAGTACATATCAGGAAGCCGGCATGACAAGTTTAGGGAGATTGAACAGCGCACATCTTCTCCTTCAGAGCCAGGAAGCGATGTTCAAGTAAGGACCAAAGCTCCCCCAAAGTGAGCTGCCACCACCTCAGCAACAAGGTCCTGATCTCCTCCAGTACTATCAGCCATGTTCCTCTCAGAGGAACCAGCCCAAACAGCTCCTCCAGGAGAACCAAGGTTTCCAAACAACAGCAACCCTTTGGAGAACCCACAGCATTGCTGCTTCGGCTTCAGGGCTCCTTTTTGATGCTGGCAGCTTTCCTCAGGGGGCCATCTACACTCAGCATTATGCTGATTTGGTCCAGCTGGTGTTACACTGACTACCAGTTTTTAATTCATAAGAGACACTGAAGCTCTTGGGAAGCTTCTGTCTCCAGGAGATCAGAAAAAACCACTAGAAACAGAAGTGAGACGGCATTATAGAAGGTCTGTTACTGAACCTTGAGTAACACCCAGGAATCACTGTCCACTGAGTGGAGGTGATGTTACAAATGCCTCAGACAGTGAGCCACAGGATTCCTCATTCCAGTGTGGGTCCTTCCCATGAGGATTCCCACGCCAAGGTGCTGCTGAGTATCTTGCATAGCCCTTCAGTTCTGTGCTAAATTCTGTGTGTATGTATTTGTGAGTGTGTGTGTGTGTGTGTGTGTGTGCATGTGTGTGTGTGTCACTGAGTAAGTATCTTGATAGAGTCTTCCAGCTAATATTCCTTGGGCCATTGGCGTACACAGCCCTTATAGAGTCCTATTTCCTACTGAAATATTTTTGTCCTCATCATCTTGCTGTAAGTCCCCTTTTCATCTTCAATAACAGTACTACTAAGCACAGTAGTACTAGTGAAATAATAATCATATGCAATAAACATGTACTCGGTAAATTCACGTCAGACTATTTTATATCCATGAATCCCTCTCAACTTGATACTATTGGGTTTTTTTGTTTTGTTTTGCATTTTTTACTTAAGTAGAGTCTAAGAGCTCACCCAATATCAATCAATTCAGTGTTAAACTATAACTGAGTTCTGGTTCAGGGAAATTAAATTAAATTTTTTCCCATCTCAGGAAATCTTTCTGTGTGGATTTGTTCTCCTTCTAGTCACTCCTCCTGCCTTCCATGTAGATGCAAAGTGAGGCTGCTACTCTTGCTCTCAGGTGGTTTCTCTCTCTTGCTCCAGGCCTCCTTTCTTTAGAACCTACTCCAGGACCCCAGGGAAGGACAAGCCCGAGTCCTCTACCTGCCCAGTCGGGAATCATATCCATCTCTTCTCCAGCTGAAAGAGTTAACTGCACTCAATCCCAAGCAATCAGCGCTGACCTTTGTCTTCAAATACCGTGTCCCCCGTGATCTGTATTCCAGCATTCAAAGAATAAACATGACCTCATGAAAGAGTAAAAGGGTTGTCCAGGTGGGGTCACATAGAAGACACATAAAGTTACTTGATCTCTGTGTGGGCTGTCATGCTTTCTGCTGTCGGTAAAGCTTTCCACTAGCCAAGGGTAGACGCTGCACCGCACCGTGTGCTGTACGCGGAGGTGAATCACACAGCCCTGGAAAAGAGGGGAGGGGCCAGACCGTAGCAGTGCTTTTCTGCCTCACATCAACACCAAGCATCTAAATAGCTTCCAGACAATAACACTGCTGTTCTTCCATATGCTTCGTAAGGAGAAGTCATCAAACTCCCATTCATTAATAGAGGATGGCTTCGCGAGTTGCCCAGGGCTTTAGTGTCGAGGTTTGCTTACATTTCAAAGTAATAGAGTCATTTATTTTCTTTATAGTCGCTGAGCAATTTTAGGTAACACTTTTATATCTTCTCTCTCATGAAGATATCAGTACTTTTACTCAGCATCTAGCAAGGCTTGGGAAAGCAGCCAGCCCCTCTCACAACAACCATCAAGAGAATCACAGATTTGGGTAGATTTAGATTCATTTTTTCATCTTCAATTTAGACTATTTTTATGTTTAAAAAATTTCTCAATGGGCAGGAGGATTTTCACTGAGAATATAGAAATCCTATAGAAAACTGCAAAAATGCCAAGAAAGGCAGTTTTCTCAATGTAATTAAATTAGGCACCCTTGCCAGGAGTAGTGATGCATATCTGTAACCTGAGAATTTGGGAGAAGGCGGAAGGATTGCAGTTAGTTCAAGGTAACTACACAGTGAGTTTGAGACAAGCCTAAAATGCATGAAGAGTTCCAGGCCAGCATATACTACATGGGTAAACCATGTATTACACTATTAAAAAAAAGTGGGGGCTGGGAATTTAGCTCAGTGGTTCAAGCGCTTGCCTGGTAAGCGACAGGTCTTGAGTTCAATCTCTGGTACAAAAAAGAAAAAAAAAGTGGACACATGAGAAGAAACCAGAAATTAAAACTGAAAGAAATTTGAAACATCTCAGTGATGGTCATCATTCTTTCTATATTTGAATTTTCAATGATATTTCTGAAACACAAATAATGCAGACTAATATTTTACTTAAAATCTATCAGTGATTGGTTTTCAGTCTTCATGAAATAAACTTCACATCTACTAGTATAACATTTTGAGTTCCTTCTCTCTAGACAGTCACATTTTCTAGACATTTTGTAAACTTTCACTCTTTACCACATGAACTCAATTATAAATAAACCCTGAGAAAGCACAGCCTTCAGTATTTAATTTTGTGAATCTTTGAATTTACTGGGCTAAATACTTGAAAGCTTCATCCTAATCTCTGTTATCCTGCCCAGATAGGCAGAACCTGACCTTTGTGTCTTTCCTTCCATCTCTATTAGGATTAATAAAAAGTCTTAATTTGTGGGATTACTTGTAGGAATTAATAGGAGAGATATTTCAGAGATGAACATCACAATATTATAGTATTATCAGTTAGTAGCAAGGTTTTAGGCTTCATGTTATGGAGTTTTAATTTAAGACAGATATGAGTATGTGACAATTGACCAACATGCAGGAAATTTGGATTATATGAAAAGTTACAAACACAGTACCTTCTCCCAAATATTTATAATGCTGGAGGAACAACACACACATATGCACTCACACATACACACATACACTCTACTGACAAAGCTTGAGAGCCTTACTTATTCATCTCTTCATCAATAGTTACTGAGTACATACTTTGTGTTCAGTCTTGTTTTGCTGTTGTGAAAATGGTAGTCTATACAACATGTCAGACTGAAGCCTAATCTTGGGAAGATTTCACTGGACCAGCAGAATGAAAGTAGCAAACAAACAGATGCATTTGTGATAAGCTGCTACAGTATAATAAATAAAAACACAGCAACTAGAAGTAATAATACATAGGCCTGAGAGGCTGCTGTGCATTGTCCTGTGTCCACACGGTATGCAGCAGGTGACAACACGGCATGTCCCCACATAACCTCCTAAAGGGCTTTCTTTACAAAATCCTAGGTGCCAGCTACAGTGTTTCCTGTCTTTAACCTACATTCCTTCTTTTCCTATTTAAATCATTCCCTTAGGCCCTTTCTTTTAGAACTTAAATTCTGAGAGACTCAAAGGCCATGTGGACTCCTAGAAAGTCCACAGAAAGGGCTGAAGAATGTTGCTTTTCCAATTTAAACTATAGTAGAACTTGAGAGTAAGCAGAAAGCAATTTTGTAGTTGGCATGGTACCGGGGTGGTGAGGTCAGCATTTCCACATCACCTTTCCAGCAACTTCTCCAAACACTGAACAATGATGGATTGCAATGTCATTATTTACAGGTCTAATTTTTGACCATGTGGTATTCCGTTTAATAAAAACTATTGCATTAAGCACACCTGCTAATCATCTGGTTCAGCTAATTTAAAAGGAAAAATTCTAATAGTATTCTTACATTTTTTAATTAGGTAAGTATTATGAGTTTTAATTAATGTCTTAATTAGATGCCATTATCTATTCCTGGCACTGGTACATTATTCAAAATTAGGCCTTGATTACTATACTGATATGTTTTTTGCTTTATTATTATAATCTTTATTTTTAAAAATACAGGTAGCTGGTAACTTTTTCCATTGTAGCTAAGCGGTGCCACTTCCGAGAGACATTTTTGGGGCTGGGACTTCCACTGCTGCCCACAGTCTTTCCTACATGTCCCTAGCCTGTTTGAGGCCCTGGTCCTAGTAGTGCCCATGTTCCAGCCGGAGCTCCGTAGCCCCTCCCAGCACTCCCACTGTCCTGGGTATCTGTTCTCTCCCTAGGTACCTACTGAATGCACATCAGATCTGGGTGGGTGGTGAGGATGTAGAAGAATAAAGTGGAGAATTGAAATGTAAACTGGCAAATGTACATGTTACAGGTAAATAACTGGTGGGCAACTCATAATACCAGCTGAACCGAATCAGCATGGTGCTCAGTATGGATGGCCCACTTGGGGACAGCTGCCAACATAAAAAGGAGACCTGGATAGGAAGAGGTGTTGGCTCTCCTGTTATTATTGGTTCTCCTGTTGCTGTTGGTGTTGGTCCTGGAGAAGCTATTGGCTGTTCTCATTGTCAGAAGAGCTTAGAACCTTGCTGTCACTGAGAAGGGCTGTGGTCCTCTTTAGGGGAGCTCTGGTCCTTACTTTGAGCATCACTTCCTGGCTCCAGTGCAGAGGCCTCAACTTACTGGCGTTGATCCCTCACCCCACTGGCTCAGACTTTCTGGCTTCCACTGCTAGACTTTGGGCCTTTCCAGTGCAAATCTGTGAAACAGACTGGCATGACACATTGTCATGGGCTCTGGGTCTTCAACAAGACCCACGCAGGATGTTGACGTGGGATCCTGGCTCTCAGCTGGATATTTTTGGGGTCTTTCAATAAACCTGAAAGAGTACTTGAACTTTTTGTGTGACTATTATAAATACTTCTGTAAATTTTGTGGCCTGTATTACATTGTTTTCCTTTCAAATCCTGATTACAACATTCTGCAGTGACCAAGTCAATGAACCACAATAGGGCAAACTTTCAGAATGACAAATGCAAAAGTCCCATCGGACTCAAAATTTTACAACCTTGATTTTCAACACCATGATAGTTTAATCATCCTGAGAAGTAGACAGAGTTAAAAGCTGGGCCCAGTGACCTCTGCAGAAATATATAATACTGTGCTTCGTGTGTACCTAGGTCATGTAGAGTCTCTTATGGATTCTGGTATTTATGACTTAACTCCTCAACTAAATATAAAATGCAAAACATTTTCTTTTTGAATCCTTTGTGAAAGTAGTTGACATAAAGTCTTATTTTATACAATTATCCATGCTCAGTAATGAAGAGTCAGGCTGAAGCTGTAAATAGGAAATGAGAAGAGAATGCTACAAAGCAAGATGATTTATGAAATATGTTCAGAAGATATATTGGTCTTTGTAAGGAACATGGTTGACTCATGTCTCACTTTAATCCCGTACTCTATCATGTGTGACTTCTAGGGTCCTCATGGCTGGTTAACTAAAATTAGATTTGGAGGACACCTTCTCCTTTAGAAATCCAAATGTGATTTAGATTGTTCAGTCAGACTCATTTACATCCATGTTTTTCAGGTGCAGATAATAATACACGTGATTCACAGTTCTTGCGTTTGCTTCCAAACTGAAGCAGTGCCCCAAGTGCGGTGACATCCTGATGGCAGGAGCTTCTCTCATTTTCTGGTAGGCAGCAGTGAGGTTGGCAGCCCAGCTGCGGGGTGTGCCTTTGGGAGGAGAACTCTGAAGCTCAGTTTGCAGTGTAGTTTCAGTCCTCTCACCCTCTGTGAGCAATGCCATGTGCCATTTTATACCCTCTAATTTAGCCTAGTTAAAAATGAAAGCTGTCACCTGTGACTTACCTATCACATCTCTGAATCTCTTCCCATAACAGCATTTTCCACTTTTATCCATTATCTTAGTTAGTTCCTACAGTCGCCATGCTCTTTGATGGTATAGCCCTCAAGAATTTGGGATTATTACCTCTTTTGATTACTTTGGGCAATGATTTTCAGTTTAACAATAGATTGCTGTAGACAAAAGCCATAAACACCAGAAGACAAAATTTAGATTGGCCAGCTGGTATGTAAATATTTTGTTTTGGAATCATTATTTTCAGTTTATTTGTAACACTTTATAAGCTAATTATCTTATCCATTTTTGAGATATTCCAAATAAAGTGAATAGTATAGTAAGCTCCTAGATACTATAAATGATACTTAAAATTCCAAGTTATAATCCGTCTTGTTTTAATTATAGCAGCACCCACTTGGATTATTTGGAAGAAAATCTCTGATCATATAATTTCATCTGTAAATATAGTAGCATTTCTAAAAGACAATGAATAATTTTTCTGTTTAAAATAGTTACATTGTATACATGACTATAAGAAACCACAAATAATCATTTTAACATCAGTGATTTGAATATTACTCAATTTTCTTTGGTGACCGTTTCATGGAAAGATTGGCTATTTAATTTCTTAAATTTGAATTTCAAAAATGGATACATTGGCTGCTGTATATCTAAAGTTTTATTTGCAGTGTTAATTTCTCTTTTATCGCTTTTTATTTTTTTTCCTTGCAACTGTCAACTGAAGAATGAATATTGCCGTGCAAAGTTTCCACAAGCGTCTCTCTAGTCTCATTCAACATATTCCCTGCTCAGATCGACCTGATCTTACATTTCATTGGCTTTACAGAGCTTTGGCAGGGCCAGTTCAGTGTGGGTTACATAGGTCCATCAGAAAATCCATGCTGTCTGATGCATTGTCTTCGAGGTGATATGGAGAGCTCTGGGCATTGATGACCACAGTTCTGAATGCATTAATATATTAGGATTTGAAAATTAAGTATCTTAAATTTGTCCCTTTTGTTCATTAGTTTGAATGAGTCTGTAGAAAATAAAATCTTCATCTATTGTATGGATATCTTGAATATAATACATAGAAGCAAAGAATATTTTTGTTCCTTAAGCACCTTTTTAAAAATTATAATATATTCCAGTATCTGAGTGAATTGGTAGATTTAACAATATCTAATGTGCATCAGTTATATCTATTATTAATCATACCTGAAGTTCAAAATGTCCAATCTTCACTCAGTGGTAGTCTGGTAATCTTAACATTACTTTTCAAGTTATTTTAATGAAATAAAATAGCTGTTAAGTCTACATTAGCTTCTTGTTACATTACTAGAAGTTCTGCATTCCTCTCTTCCTTTTTCCTGTAGGCTACGTCTTCAAAAAGTCTGTGTTCATTTTATCCGTAAATGACATTTAAGAGTAAAAATGCTGAGCTAGAAATTCTAATTGTTCACTGGCTTGTTCTTTCTTTCTAGAATTTTCCATGAGGGAATGAGAAAATATGTATTTCTTTTTAGAGCTAAAATATACCAAAAATTCATATGGTTACTTCCAAGTCCAGGTCAGGACCACCTAGTGTTTAGTTAATATTGATCTCATTTTTGTTACCTCTATCCTATCCTGATAGTCACTGACAACAAGAAAATAACTCCTTGTTTCATGCTATAAGAGAGTCACAATAGTCTCAAAACAGTAATGGCATGACCTTCAATATCATGACTATACAACTAAAATACTCAGCATTGCTTGTGCTTTGCTCTTGACTTTTTCTTCAGGCATAACCCAATAACATTATCATGTTTTACATACACTGAGGTAATTTCGATAGGTTTAATTATGTCACCAACTTGATATCCATCTAGGTTTTTTTATTTCAGTTTCTTATTTATTTGGATACTATTTTATTCTATAGCTTTGTAAAAGCCTCATGTGATTGCACAGTCCTATTTTTAAGGTGTTGTATATTCAGAGAAGTTTGCTACTATCCCTACCCCTTCCACTGTGACCCTTCTTGTCTGCAAAGACAAACTTCTGTTTAATTACATTGTGTATATTTTTATTTTTAAAATAAATACTTTATGCATGGATATGCATGCACATGTGTGTAATGATTACATGCACTCTTTGATACACAATAGATTATTTTAGTTAGAGTAAATTATAAAATTTTCTCCACCTCGCTACTTTCTTTTAAACTCATGAACACAGTCATCCCTTTTTGTAACTGATTATTGTCCTTTTTGTAGGTTCCCCAGTATTTATTCAATAGGTTCCCTAATAATGAACATTTGAGTCCTTCTATCATTTGTTGTTACAAATAACTTCTCTCTGTATATACATTTGTGTGTTTCCTTGTAGATTGTAAAATATTTGTATCAAAGGATGAATAGTCAAGCAAGCCTGAAATTTAATCCCACATTCCATTACCCAGGGATTAGATCTTTTGGTATTTTCAAAGCCACTAATATCCCAGTTTTGAAAACAAAGTACATTGTCAATGTTGGGATCATTCCTGTGTGTCACATAGTGAATGATATTGTTCATTTTCATTTATCTTTCTCTTTCCTCTTTTTTTTAATTTAAAGGGAAAAAAGTACAGAAAAATTCAAAACGCATTCAACCAAACAAAAAAAGCAACAACAAACCTGAAACCATTCATTCTAAAACAACAACATTAACAACAACAACAGCATAGTGATACAGGATTTGAAAATAATATAATAGAATTTAACTATGGTTTAACATTATATAGTTGCATATTCAACATAGTTGCTCAGGTTACCAGATAGAGGCAGGCTGAATTGATCAAACAATATATTTTTCCTTTGAGCATTTTCTTTCACTTTCACTCTATCTATTATAGATAACCTATTGTAGTGAGGCAATTTTTGGATCTTATTTACTTTCAGTTTTGTACTTCAAAGAGAGAACATGGTTTTTACATATGTGACTGTGATTTATTTCACTTGTAAGTAAGGTCTCTAGTTGCATCTGTTTATCTCTAAAAGCCTCTAGTTTGTCCTTTATATCTGAATAGTACTCCCTTATTTAAAACACAGCATCTTTTTTATCTATTTCTTAGCTGATGGATATTTAGGTTATTTCTAAGATCTGGCTTTACAAATTGTGCAGCTATAAACAGGGGAACACATATATTTGAAAATCTATACTCTCATAGGATGGAAAACACAGAAGAAATGGACAGATCCCTGGAAACATATGAATTACCAAAACTGGATCAAGAAGATACAAATATCTTGAGTAGGCCAATATCAGTTAATGAAATTGAAATGCAAATTAAAAACTTACCAATAAAGAAAAGCCCAGGTCTTCATGGATTCATAGATGAATTCTACAAGAAATTTAGAGAAGATTTAACACCAATACTCCTGAAACTCTTTAACAAAATTGAAAGTGAAGCAATTTTCTCTGACTCACTCCTGGAAGCAAGTATTACCCTGATACCAAAATCAGAGACAGACCCAACCAAAACAGGGAACTACAGACCAATTTCCCTAATGAACACAGATGTGAAAATCCTCAGTAAAATACTAGCAAACAGAATGCAGCAAGTTATCAAGAAGATTATACACCATGACCAAGTGGGGTTCATTCTAAGAATGCAGGGGTGGTGCAACCTAATAAACATAATGATAAACATAATAAACCATATTAACAGAGCCAAAAACAAAAGTCACATGGTCATCTCATCAGATGCAGGAAAAGCTTCTGATAAAATCCAACAGTCATTGGTAGGAAAAACCCTAGAGAAAATTGGAATAGATGGTCTCTACCTCAATCTGATAAAAGCCATCTGTGAAAAACCAACTGCCAACATCACACTAACTGGACAAACCTGAAACCATTCATTCTAAAATCAGGAACAAGACGAAGATGTCCACTATCACCATTCCTATTGAGTATAGTTCTGGAAACATTCACAAGAGCAATTAGACAAGAGAGAGAAATAAAAGGAATAAGGATAAGAAAGGAAGGGTTAAATTATCATTAGTTGCAGATGACATGATACTCTACAGGAAAGACCAAAAACTCCACTGACAGACTTCGAGATTTAATAAGCAGTTTAGCTGGTTACAAAATCAATGCTCAAAAATCAGTAACGTTCCTGTATACAAAAAACAAAGTCACTGAGAAAGAAATCGGAGAAATCACACCCTTCACCATGACATCCAAAAAACTGCATCCACTTTGGAAGCTTTTACATGACTCAGGCAACTATTCTTTCTTTTCTATAAAATAAATTTTCATATCTCCAACCCCTTTTTCCATATAAGTGTTGGTATTTTTAATCATATTATCCTGTTTTTTGTATTACATTTGTACATTGGTTCTAACAAGTCTTTGTCAGTGATGTAAATCATAAATAAATCAGAATTTTATTGCTACATTAAAGTTACTATCAACAAGCTAGGTATGAATACCCACAGTAATTCCAGCAATCATGGGTTCAAAGCTTGCCTTGGCAATATCGTGCATTCAAGGCCATCCAGGAAAGCATACTTAGGCTCTGTCTCAAAAGCCCAAAACATAAACGAATGAGAATAACAAAACAAGTATTTAAAAAGTGATCATTAGTAATGCTATTGAGAAGAAAAGAAAGGCAAATATTAATGAGCACTTATTTTCCAGAGAAGGTGCTAAAGTTCAAAAGTGAAGAACAAATATAAATATAAATGTAAATATAAAGTTTAGAGTGTGTGGTAGTTTAAATTCCCAAAATTATGTATATAATTCAAATATAATACATATATATATATTTCATATATATATATGTCTCATATATATATATATATGTATATATAATATATATATTTTTTCATTTTTCTCTGTAGAACAGAAATTCTCAGGGAAGTGACCTAACTACTACAGTCTGTATTTTTATAGGCTTCTTGAAGAAGGGGGAAATATACAGTCTTTTTCTTTCTCTTCCCATTGAAGGATATAACTATGTAGAAGGAAAATGCAATCATATGCAAGCAATAAAATTATTGTAGGAAGAGAGAAAAATTGCAATATACAAAGTGTTTTTATGTCTGCCAAATGGCCTGTGCAATGATTCAGGTAACCATACCACTAAGTTTTTGTTAGCTCATCAAACAGAATGGTTTGTATTGTCATTGTTTGACTGTCCACTTTTTATGCTTTGATTTTTGTGGCTTGAGCAACTACTTCTAAGATAACAATATCTAATTTATCAACTAGTGGTTTCTTGCTGAGTTTTTTTTTTAGCTCTATATTATTTCTACCCTTTTCTCTGTTTTGCTTTTTTTTCCTCTTAAAAAAAAAAAGATTCAGGAAAAGAGAACAACCAGGTAAAAAGTAGTTATGTTCAAACAAGTAGCATAAATGCATCTGAAGGTCCTAACCTCACTAATCCAGATAAACTTTTCCAAAATTAGGTGGAAATTTCAAGGAAAACCTGGGAAGAAAAGCGCTCATTAGATTTGGAAGGAGCTTATTCTTATTTCTTGAATGTAATATTTAGGGAGGGAAAAGTGTTTTATTAAAATTATAAGAGAGAAAAAATAAACAAATTTTTCTGGTTTAGCCTAGAAAATATTATAGATTATAGAAATATGCAATCTCAGATTAACAGTCGGCACTCTCTCCTCAGTGTAATGCTTTTTAACAAATATTCATTCCACTGCATGATGGAGGGACTGTCAGACCTTTTCAACTGTTCACATTGTATTTCCTTATAAAAACTGGATATAAGTATACAAAGGATATAGATTACAGAATCAGGATTTAATGTTTATCTGAATGGAACATAGAGTTTTCTTTCCAACCTCCTAAACACTCATCAAATCCCAAATAAATAAACTCAATGTGTTACATTACATGGTCCTATGAGTCATTCCCTTTATCGGAAGAGAGAAAAACAGAATTTAGCACTTTTAGTTCCAGTATCTCCTGATTCTTCTCCTCTTTAGAGTTGTTTCTCGTAAATAATGTCAGTTTTAATCAGGAAATAATGACTTGAGGGTCAGTATTTGCCATTGATCTAATGTATGTAAAATAATATTGTATTTAACATAGACCATCAAGAGTTTTGAATTAAGTCCAAACAAGTAATATAAAGTCCTATATATTTTATGTGAAGCCCTGTGAAATGATCTTTTATAACTATTTCATTCTGGACCTAGAATTAAAAACCTTAGCCTGGCCAACTCTAACTCTTCAGCTCAGGAACACCCTCATCATAACTCCTTCAAATACTGCCTTTCAGTCTTGAGTTTCAAGGACAGCAGAGGACAAGACATGCACAAAATTAGTCACCATGACAATGATTAGACATCTCTGACCAAAGAAACTCTCACTTGGATAATCTAATGCAAGATGTCATAGTGTGAGTCTACAGAAAATTTCCTGTTCATCTGTTTTCATTAGTGGCTCTTGACACATCAAAATAATCTTGAAAAATGCTACCATTAACTTAAAAGACAAAGTACTAAACACAAACTTTCCACTAGTCAGGGCTTCGAAAGCATTATTTTATGACCTGATGATACTGCAGTATATGAAGGTGACTTATGAGTGGTAAGTTGCTTTTGCATCATTGGAGACATTCTTGTATCCAATGTTACATACCCCATTGCCCCTTTAATGATAAATGGTGAAGGTCTGACCACAACTCGGAAGAATTGTGCAGAACTCAGTGATTCTCTGAAGCATGCTATGCACAGCTTTTATGTATCACAAATGATGTCCCAACCTTGTGGCTAACAAACAATCACCAAATAGTTGTTTCAACTGAAATCAACTAAAATCAGAAACTGAACTTTGTCCTCAGTGTGTCGTGAGCATGCTGTTGCTCTTGTGATATATGGTTTGCATGGTGAGTAGGGCCTGTCAATCATGGCTGAATAGTTGCATTGGGTCTGAGTAATGGTCAGCTTTCTGGAATGATTTGATAGCCCGCATACAAGAATGTGAAATCATAATACATCGAATACAGCGCAGGGATGGGATCGCCTCAATTTGGTTACAAACAAAAGCTCCTTATGTCACCAGGAAACTCCCTTTATGTCTTAAAAACTTTCTTTCTTTATCTTTTAAATAGAGTTAGTTTTATCTCTCCCCGTTCTCCGCTTTCTGTCTCTTTGGTTTACTCTCTCCCACCCATTGGTGCCCAGCCCCCACATAGACAAGGCTTTCTCATCCTTCCTTTTCAGGACAGCATGAGCCCCACAGAACAGCCCCTGTTCCCTTTGCTGAAGAGTCTTCATTATCATTTCTCATCATCTGACATCTTAGTGCATCTCCCTCTGAGTAGAATGCAGGTTGCTTGAAGGAATGAACTTATATCTGCAGTTATAATGGCATTATCTTGATTATTTAAAGCAGTCCATGGGAAATAGCATGTATACTGAAGGTACTGTAAAGTGAGTTACGCAAAATTATATGAAACTGAGAATGTAATTTTCACCTAAAAGAATGTTGAGAGGAATAAATGGAATAATTTATTCAAAAATATCAATCAGCAAATTACCTATGTAAGAATATGATGAGTATGATGAAGGACAGAGGTGAATCAGGTGGGTTTATCTTCAGCTTTCATTGACCTTACATTATAGCAGCTGTAATGACACTAAAATATAGATTATACTGTAAATTATTAATTAATTTTGTAACTATTCTTGTGAAGAAGTCAAGGTGGAGTAAGAGTGAGTAGTAGGAAAGTACTAATTCTCTAGGGTCATGAAAATGTTCAGAGAGAAGCATTTGAGTTGATATGAAAAGCATAAGTGGGCTTTCTGAGGTATGGAATTGGTTGGGGGAACCATTCCAACATGGCCCCAGAGAGCAGGCTAATGTCAGGAATACAGTGAGAGGGGAACTGTATCGTGGATACTGGATGCTATCCATCGCAGTGTGTGGTGCTTAGCAGCAGTTTCATATATGGTAGCTTTAGGGTAATCAGTATGGATGCCCAGCACTTCCTGTTTCAAATTTAGAATAAAGCAATATGGACTGGATATCTAAAGTGACCGCTGTACGTCACACAAATAACCACTTTATGTGTCAGAATCTAGTAAGAAAAAGAGAAAAGCTTTCATGTACTTCAAACAGAGAAGTGTAAATGTAGGAACTTGGTCATATAGTGATGCAAAACATCAGAAAACAAGGTGGGTCCTAAGAAGAACCAAGTAAAGGACTCTGGAAAGAAGACAGAGTTGACAGCTAGAAGCAAGGGTTCCTTCAGTATAGCCAAGTAGTAGGTCCCAGGACATGGCAAAAGACATATGGCCTCTTCTACAGAAGACACAGGTGTAGAGAGAAAGAGGAGAGAACATGCTCTGTCACTGACCTTTCATCCAGCCTTTAAAACAGTCACTAATTCCTTGATTAGCCAAACTTTGCTGGGAGCCAGTTAGAAGTGAAGTCTGGAAAAGTAGTTCCCAGATAGAGACCAGAAAGTAAAGAGGCAGCCTCTGCGGAACCATGTGGTAAATAGCTCTTATGAAATAATTTTCTGTAGCAGTAGAGATGCTCATTCTACCACCTTGATCAGCTGGAGCCACTGCTATACTTCAGGTGATGATATATGTATCATCTCCACAGAGCATTATAAACATTTGGTGTATTCCTCATCTAAAACATCTGCTTCTAATGAAATAACATACAGATATTATATACAGTGCAAAGAGTTAATAATCTAGATTAAGGGACCCCTTATATATCTGCTAATAGAAATGCAAGGTCCTACGGTTTTTGTTTCTACAATGACTTTACTTATTTAAGAATTTGCAAAGTTCAGAATAGCAGAAAATGATATATTTTTTCTATAGTTACACTACTCATGGATAGTTATGATTAACATTTATATAGACAGTGCTTGAAATTCACAAATACACAATTTTAACTACTTGAATAAAATGTAAAAATTACCTTCACACTGTAGTTGTGAGTTTCAATTATGCTAGTATATGGGAACACAGATTTTTGCCATGGGGATGGGCTAACCTCCCACTATGATTATTTTGACTTAGTACTCTTTGTACATTCAGTGTACTTGGAAAGAGTAATTGTACATCCATGAATTTGAGAAGGAAGTTAACTTCTTTGTGAAAAATACAGTGATTTGGTAAATAATACAGTATGGACGAAAGATATAAAGTTGTATAAGAAGAAACAACAAAAACAAGAAGGTCTCTTCTTGGGAAAGTACTTTGGGATTATTCCAAGAATTTATTTAAATGTTTCATTCTGAATCTGTAAACTAGTCAATGAATAGTTCTGATGAAAGTGAAGGACTGATCTATTTTTGCAATCTCTTTATAGTTATTTTTACTTGCTAATTTTATATAATTGCCATAATACTAAATATGATATATATCTTCTTTTGTACACTGACATTATTACTTTTTAAAATAAGTTTTCTCCTTTGATCTTTAGATTACCAACACTTAAAACAAGTAGTGTCAGATTAATTTGGAGAATGGGTGCCATGACCAAAAATGTTTGCCACTTGAAAAGTAAAAAGTGAAATCTTGCTGAAGGCTAAGCTTTCCTTTTAACTGAGAAAACATTTGAGAGTATTTACTGAAAACAATCAATAAGTCCCTAGCAGGTATAAATCAATACATATCAAGTCAAAAGTACACTATTACTTGGAAGTCAATATGTTTACCCAACTTAGGGAGAATTTACATTAAAATAAGAACTGGCATTTCCAATCCAATATCCCTCTCTTTCAGCTCAAGTAAAAAGCATGTGCCTAAATAAATCACTGAGTACAAACTACATTTAGCCAACTTCTGAGAAAATAACATTTTATTTTATTTTTTTCCAAAAAGTGGGCTCAAACTAAGTCCATCAGCATGTGGTACTTTAAAGCATTTCTTTCTTTTTCTTAAATTTGAACGACGATGGAGAAGACAATAGTTGTGAGCAAGCTTTTCAGAAACACACACCTGAATTCCAGGCTACAGCTTGGCACTTTGTAATTCTGTGATCTTGGGAAAATTATCTGAACTCCTTTAAGCTCAATTCTTTTTTCTAGTTCTTCTCAGCACTGACATTACTAATACTCAATGAACTCCAGCTCATGCTTTTCTGTGCCTAGATTCAGATGTGCTCAGCCTGGAGCAAGCAAGCTTGGACAGCTAAGTGACAGAGGGCTTTTACTTCACAAAGGTGGTTTCTTAAGACTGGGGCTTACTTCTAAGCATGGCAGATGTAACCTACAGCAGGTGTCGAACTTTCACTATTGTCTGAAAGGCAGGCAGGTCACTCCACAGCAAGAGGAGAGAAGAAATTTCCTGGGAGACCAACACTGACTTACAATCAAAAGATACCACCTGTCTGAGGAACAGCCGGCAAAATTGTGGCCCATTCTGTAGGCCACTCTTCACTCTGTTGATTATTTCCTTTGTTGGGAAGATTTTTAATCTGATGTGATTCAGTTTGTAGATTCTTGTTATTTCTCATGTTGTTGGCATACTGATCAGAAAGTTCTTGCCTGTGCTTATGTCTTAGGAAAAGATTTATGTATTTTATCTTCTAGGAGATTGTGTTTCTGCTTTAACATTTAGATCTGTGATTTTTAAAAACTTTTCTGCAGTACATAGTGAGAGATATGGGCATATTCTTCTTCTAGGTATCTTCTCAAAAGAGTTAAAAACACCATACTACAGTGATACATGCACACCCACAATGACAGCCTCCCTGTTCTTAATAGGTGAAACTTAAAGGCAGATTGCATTTTTGTTTTAGAAGAGTGGTTAAAGAAAATGTGGAATTTTCACACAATGGAGTGTGATTCTTCCTTAAAGAAGAGTATTTGCAGATATTTATAGATAAAAGCAAATGGAGAGTTAGGCATTTTCAAAAGTGAAGGGAACAGATGGAAGGAGAAGGAAGGAAAAGGATGAAAAAATTAAGATGTGTTGGATATATATGTACCAATTCTTCACAAGAATTAATGTTTATGTCCTGAAACATGTACTAATAAAAATTAAAAGTAAAAAACTCAAAACCAAAACAGAAACAAAGCTACTTGGTCAAAGCTAGTAGACATCACATTCTGAAGCTCTTATATTTGATTTTCAATGAAGTGCAAATCATCTTTATCTTGCAGATTAGAGGGTCTCACTATGGCTGTTTGGAAAATGAAAGGGACCAAAGGCACAGACTCCTGGGAAGATGACATGAGTAAGACTCGTTCTCAAGAAGCATTAGTAGGAAAAAGCCTCAGTTAGAGGTCCTGCACAACAAACAGGCAATGAAACGAGGCACTGTACACTCACTTTTACCTCAATAAAGTGCTATTAATTAAGAAAATAAGAGGACCAGTGAGTGAGGAAGGCAGCCTGCTCCTTGGAGACCCGTCCAGGAAGGCTGCTATGGCAGTGGAGGAGAGGGAGTGCTTGCCGAAGGTGTGGTGGTAGAAAAGGACTCCCAGGAGATTCTTGCCAAGGTTTCTCTGCTTCTAGAGAGGAAGCTAATGTTCCAGTGACTGACATCAAGGACACAGTTGTGCTCTGGTGGCTTTATAGGGAGGAGAGAAAATAACAAATCACTGAGTGTAAGAGATTGGAGAATAGTATTTTATAAAGATGGTCAAGTAGCTTTGATGGAAAGTATGTAAACCTAAAAGCTTCTGAAAATGTATAACAGCTTATTATAAAGCAGTAGACCCTGGATTGATTGTTTTGTGTTCTTGATCTGAAAGTAAAAATTATACACATGCACTAAATATGTGTATAATTGCATATATTACACATAATACACACACATTCACCATAGCCTGCATTACATGAAAATTTAAGAAAACCACTCTAGACAATAGTGTAAAGAACTTTTGGGTGAAGCAGTGAAAGAGATAAAAGCATTAATTAAGAGGCTATTAAAATATTTGAGCTGCTGATTTCTAATATGTATCTGACAAAACCGGTTTGATAGAATGCCAATAAGAATTGCATGGGAGACAAAGATAAATGCTGCAGTAAGAGATGCGTTTGTCCATCCAGAGCTGTGTAGAGAGGTGCTGGGTGAGTCACTGTGATGTCTAATAAGCAACTTTTCACAGGGCAAGCAGAGGAAGCGGTACAGCACGCCGCATTCCTGCACCTGAGCGGGTGGAGGTAATCGTCGCCTCCGCGGAAGCGCTTTGGAGAACCCTGTCCACAGCGCCCAGCCCGCAGTGGGGTGCTCTCCGCCTGGAGGCCCGCTCTGTACCGCAGAACTAACCACACCCAGGTGCTGTGGTTTCAACATTTGAATCTTCTGTTTCTAGGAGAATTGGGCACAGGCTGAGTCCTCCAGAAATAATTCTGTGAATGGGTTTGAAAGAAGAGCCTGCAGCAGGAGAAGGAAAGTGAGGCTGAAGGGTAGGATAGGAAACTTGCCCTGGCCTACAGTACTTCCCTTTTAAGTCAGTGCCGTTCACGGTTGATTATTCAACAATTACATTTAAAGGACAGAGTCACAGGAAACAAACTAGGCATGTGAAAAAAAAGCTGGAAGAAAAAATTCCCTTCAGAGATTGTCTTGTTTAATCTAGAACTGAAACTGATTTGCCTGTAAATAATTGTTGTAGAAAATCCTTTTCAGTCGTGGTAGTGGCTTGTTCAACACGGATGAACTGCAGTTAATCAGTGCAGTAGATCATGAAAGCCAAGTGGTGTGGCAGAGCAAACCAACCTGATGTGCAGGAAAACAGTGATTTTAGGGTTAGAAAAGCTTAATTGGGCTCTGCCTGTGGCATAGTTCTTCTAGAGAAATGAATGGTAGATAGTTCAAAGGAGCTGAGAGAAGTTCTAGAACTAATGCTGGCCTGGATAAATTGTAAAATTACATTTATCATCTGCACAGGATGATAATACAAGCAATGTTAATTTAACAATCCCTCCTTAAAAAAAATTCTTGACTTTAGACTGAAGGGAATAATTCAAGATGATATGTTGTCTGAAATTTTCTTCTTTTCAAAGCATAGGATTTTCTACCAATCATTTACCTTCTATGCACTATGATTACAAGAGCTACAGTTTGTTGACTTGTTGACTGCCAATTACACACATGCAATGTCCTAAACCCTCCTCAGACAATCCTCACAACAGTCTTGCAAATTACATGATGTTTGGGTCCACCATGGATTAAACTCAATATATGGTCTTCAGCAGGAAATAAAAAACCACTGGATCTGGATTGTAATCAAAGTTGGAGTGAATCTAAATTGGGTTTAGGCATGTGCACCTACTGTTGTAGGAAGATACAGCTATTAACGTATTCTGAACTGCAGTAAAACAACATGGGAGTTATTTTCTTTAGAAACACAATCTGATAATATTTGTGTTTGCAGTGATTTGAGAAGATTAGTATGTTGCTCAGTTTCATACAGAAATTGGAACTTCAAGTTTCAGGACTTTTCTTTCCCATAAACTTGTCCCATTTTGCAATGTGTTTTGGAAACTACCTCCCATCCTTCTATGCTTAGAGAAAGTACGCTAGCCCAGGTGAACAACTCTACGATAGACTGACCTAAAGTAACCTTTAAATTATTTAAACCCTGGCTCAGAAGTGTTCTTATCTGTAATTTGGGACTATTAATGGCACTTTCCTCACAATGGAAAGTTAAATTAACTAATAGTCTGAAACAGTTCATTCTCCTGAATACATATTAAACATTCCAAAATTGTGAGCTCATATTTGCATAATTGCAATGGCAGTCCTAAAATATTTCCAGTTAAACTTTTCAATCTCCGGTATTTTGATCTCTGTGTTGGTTATTTTTTCGTTCACTGCTGCGACATAATACTCAGTGGTCAACATTAAGGAAGGAAAGGTTTATTTAGCTCACAGTTTGTGGATTTTTCAGTCCATAATCTGCTGGGTCCAAGGCAGGGTGGCATGAACAAAGGGCAGCAATCCATGGCAGCATAAAACAATAACAATAGAAAGGAAAAGGTACAAAGAAGACTCTTTCCCTTCGTTATACTGTATGTAGGCCAACAACCGTAGGGTGAACGTAGCACTCACAACCATAATCCCAGCAATGGACCATAAATTAATCACAAATTCTAGAAGCTTGCATGAAGCTTTGGGGGGACATCCAGATACAAACTATCACAATCTCCTTTCTATCAATGCATCTTCCTTCCTCTGGGGACCTGCAGCATAATGCACTGCCACTTCTCTCTCAGAAGTTTGAAATTTTTTGGTTAAAGAAATTAACTATGCAGTAATAGCCCTGAGTGGGGTAAAAAAAAAAGTGTAAGAATTGTGCAAGCAGTCTTTATTTGTTGACTGTAAAACCAAGGCACTCTAGTGCAACTATTTCCTGTGATTTGAGACCCAGTGTTTACAATGGTCCTCTTTGCTATTTCCCACATGCTTTTATGATTGCAATCAAGAAGTTAATGCATTACCTTGGGGCTATGTGGCAACAGTTGTGGCTTCTCTGCACACACCTGCTTCACTCTCACTTCTGCTCAAGGCAAAGAAGATGCAGCAAATGCCCCCTGACTAATAGGGACCCTAGTTCTGTGTTCTTTACAAAATCAGGTGAGATTATTGGAGAGAAGATTCTCAATTACTAGTTTTCAGAGCTGTGTGGTTTTTCATATGTACCTGGAAACATTCAAATGAGCTTTGGTTTGAATCTTTGGAGCAAAAATGTGTTTAAACTGAATACTGTAAGGGATTCCCTGCCTCCATGAATATATTTTCCTCTTCCTAAAGAGGTCAGTAATTGTTATCCTTCTCTGCTCTGAGTGTGTTGGTGAGCTGCATGTCCAGGGCTGTCTGTCTCTCACTACGTGGCACAATATTGACCTGCATTTGGAATCCCTTGCTCTGCTTTTGTTTGCTTGTTTATTTCACTCTCACCAGCTTTGCCATGGAGCCATCTCTTTTTCTTTATAACTAGATTGTCAATAGAATTTGTTTATCCTACCCTCATCCAAACACATTTTAACTTATGCTTTTCATAAATGTTCCATAAACTGAGAAATTCAGTAGCCTGTCTTCTGGGAATTATTTCAGATAGGAAAAAAAAAACAGATTAAATAAAGACTAAGAGCTCTGAGTAGCAAGCATGTCCCATTCCTCTCCATGATTCAGTTTGCATCCTCTCTTCTCTGGACTGTTAGCCCACTTCCTACCTTGCACCCACATCTCCCTACTGCTTTCTGAGCTCCCTTGCATGACACTTAGGAGTCTGTGTAATCTGGTTTCTCCTTATTTTGCATATTCTCAGCTGCTTCAGCTCCCTTACAACCTACATTCAAAAGTTTTTTTTTTCCCTGAAAAGAGAATAAAAAGTTTTGCCTGACCTCTAAGCCTTTGAGTGTGCTACAATCTTTGCTTACAATGAGCTTTCTTGTTCCTTCATGCTCATAGAATCCAGATACATGACACACAGCTGAAGTTTGAGGACTATTTCTGGGTCTTCCAAAAGACTTCCGAAGCACCTTGTGCAGATACCCATAAAAGCACTTTTTATGCTGTGATTCCACTCACTTCCTGAGGGTATAGACCATTATAGTAGCTACACTGTTCTGCATTGTAAGGTCAGAAGGTCTTTTCTAACCTCATATCTGCCTTGTATTGGACATATTGATGTGTTAAAAATTCTCAGAGGTTAGGATCACTGTACTCCTTTACATGTCAACCTCTACATATGGCTCAGGACTTGTCACCCAGATTAAAGGCTTCCATAAAAATTTAAGTAGAAATGATTTCCTTTGCATTTCAGTTCAGCATTCATACCTGTATTGTCTCTATCATTTTATTTTTATATCTGGCATCTAATTGTAGTTGATTGTCTCTGAACCTACCTTCACCCCTAGACATTTATCTTAAGTGAAAGAAGGTTATTAGATTTCACTTTTTTATCTTTTAAACCTAGCTTATTGCCTCGTTATAGTGGGTGCTCATTGAAGAATAATGTTTTCAATGAATAAATGCACACTATAACTCCCATATTGGCATGTATGTAGGCTGGTGATTTTGTCTTCAGTGTCATTGGTTTACCCATGTTCATGATGAGTATCCCTCACACAGGGCTAAATATGAGAACTACGATATTATTTCTTAAACATTCTTAACTAGTACTTCTGAAATGGCAATGTGCGAAACAATATCCAAAGAATCTCGCAATCTGACTCCAGGGGTATCATGCAAGCTCTCAGGACATTTGCCTGTTGTTGGGCCAGGATCACCATGAGAGGTGAACCTTAAACTTCTGGATCAAAATGTCTGTTAAATGGACCAAGAATATGCAAACATTCCATAGTATTTTCCAATTTACTATAATTATCAAAGGTTGGCATCTGTGTAAGAAGTTACTATACATATTGCTCTTTTGCCTATCATTTGTACACTCAAAATTACTATCTTGCCAAGAATTAAGCTAATGTTTGCAACAACAGGCATGAAGGACACAGAAATGGTCTTGACCTCATGTAGTTCCTATAGGGTCTAGTGGGAAAACCAGGACAAAACAGTAGGTTAAATGAAGCATTTCTCATTGAGGCAAGTGTCAAGAAAAAATAATAAAGGCACTGGTACTGACAATAATGATGAAAGCCAAGACCTACATTTTAACCTAAGAGTTAAGTAACATAATCGTGAAGTATTGCATTAGCGGGGCATGGATATTTTCATCAAAGTTAAAAATATACAAAAACTCTCATGTTGGGAGAGAATCTGGCAGTGTCTAGAATTTCTCCAAAGCTGAAAGAGAAAGCACACATTGAAAACTGTTGGGTTATATGACCAAGAACCAGGTCCTCCTCTACAATTTGCTCATCTAATCCAACACAGCACATAAGCCCAGAAAGAGAAATTGTCTATCAGCTTCTAGTACAGGGCTTCTCTGGAGCCTCACCAAGCCTACCTTGATTCCAGCTCAGAAGAGCAACCCTAATTCTATAACTCTCCAAACCCATTACAATCTTTTGAATATCTGAAAATATTCTTTATATATTCAAAGGATAATATAGGCAATGAAAATTTCACTTTTCAGTGACTTTTTTTTCTTTTGTTTCCTGTTTATCTGAGCCAGAAATCAAAAGATCTCAGTCAATTCATAGATGAGACAAGTGTGGTGAAGTGTCAATCAATACCTTATAAATAGTCTTTTTTTTTTTTTTTTTTTTGCCGTTCACAAGTAAAACACAGAACGACATTTTCCTTGTTGAGGCAGGCCCGGTTCCATGAAGAGGCAGCTGCGTCAAAGGCACTTAGGCCTAACAGAGGCAGCGTAACCGAGGCTCTGAGATTATTCCTCTGCACTCACCTCCACCTGGACAAAACCCCCTCCAAACCTCTATCCAAACATAACCTGCCCAGAGACAGAAATAAAAAAGACAAAGACACCTGGGCTTGCTTGGAAGATTTTAAAGACCCAAACCATGCATGCATGCCAGACTCTGGTATGATCTTTAGTAATCTTTCTTCTAGTAGAACTCATTAAGTTTCATGCATATGGACTGCATCTCACACATCCAAATGCAAAAGGTTGAATTATGTGAAAGGACATGAACAACAGACACAGCTGACATGACTCAACACCCTGTTAATCACAGGGCCAGTCATATTCTGAAAGACCCAGCCAGACGTTCCCTAGACCTAGGGCCACATTTTAAATTCTAAAACTCAACATTTAGTACTTGCATCATTTTTCTTTCTGCCCGTGTAACCTCCCTCACTCCGAGCACACCTGCCTGATTAAACATCATTACATTTGTGCTACTTTTTCCTTACCCCCATGTGCCCTGTCCAGCCATGGTTCCTTGTGCATAGCTATAATCCCATAAAGTACATAGAGACTGTCGTTGCAACGCAATGAAAAAGGAAAGAATGAAAGGAATGGCTGTGTGCTGGCATGGGGCCTTGCTTTTCATAATAAAGGAAATTAAAAACTAAAGAACAGATTTAAGGGGTGAGTTTAATTGGAAAGTAAGAGAAAGTGGGAGGGGACTTTGGCTTGAAGAGCTGACAAAAATAAGGCTGGCCCTCAGTGAAGAAGAATAAGAAAGATAGGGAAGGACACCCGCTTGAGCGCCTGGCGGGGACTTGCTGTCACAGGCTGGGGGCATCTGTGCCTGGGCCATCTGCACAGGCTTGGGTAGTTGTTCGTTTCCCATGAAATGATGGTCTCTGTTCATGGCGGTGTCAGTCACATGGAGCTGGTTGTCCTGGAACCCAGCTGACCCACTGCAGCAGGCCGGACATGCCTAGTTGTAGCTGGATGTCCTATAAAGCCCTTATCTTGGAGTCCACGGTCTTGAAAGGGCAGTGAGATTATGTAAATTTAGGACCAACCAACTTTATTTTGTCAATTTTTAGACAGACACTTTCTACATGATTAACAACCTGTGTGCAGAGTTGAGAAGGGAGTTGACCCAAAGCTTTTCAATTAGCAAAGACCCCTAAATGAAGATTAAGGTTCCTGCCACTTAGTTACCGTTGAGCTTCTGCAGGCCCAAGCAAGGAGTCTTTAAGCTCTGACAGCCTCAGAAGAAAACACAACTGTGCTTTCAATAAGCAACATGCTAAGGGGACCAGATTCTGTCAGCACTCCGTCCACCTGGAGGCCTCGCGATATTGTCAGAACCAGTCTGTGCCCACATTCTGTTGTCTCCTCAGCCCCAACTCTGTTTAAATGTTTAAATGATAGCAGGGCTATCACTGGTACAAGGGATTTCAAATTCCATCTCAAAGAGAGAGGGCCATGCATGGAAATTTTTACATGCACAAATGTATGTATAAAAAGATGTGCTCACACATATCATAGATTTACCTATATGAAATGATGTAAAACAAGACAAATTGTTTTTTTGGTTTTTTTTTTTTGTACCAGAAATCAAACTCACAACCTCATGCTTGTCAAGCAGATGCCATTATTTTCCATGGGAAGATGAACTTTTTGTTGAAAGTGAATTATGGCTAGATCAGCCAGGAGATTACTGGGTCCCAGGGAAATTCTTTGCAAGTTCTTGGCTTCAGAACAAAGGATTGAACAGTATACACACACACACAAAAAAAATAATAATAATAAGGTAATGAAGACATATTTGTTTTCAAGACAGGGTCTCACTCCGTAGTTTAAGCTGGCCTTGAACTCACTATGTAGCCCAAACTGGCCTTGAACTCCTGGTGATCCTTTTGCCTAAGCTACCAAGTGCTGGGATTACAGGCATGTGCCACCATACTCAGCTGACATACATTTATTGACGATCAAGAATAAGTAGACTCTGCCGAGTGAGATCAGGTGGTAAACAGACTCACAGGGGTGGTGAGGAGAAGAGAAAAGGGGCTTTCATATCTGCATTTCCTAGGTTGGCTTCTATAAAGCATCAGGACAGTTGTTCTATCAAAAGCTCACTCAGACTGGTGCCAGAGTAAAACTGTCCATGATGAGACTTGCTTGGCTTTATGCTAGATATGAAGGAAGAATTAAAAATATCATTTTTCTGATTGGTTCCACGAACAGTGCTCAAGAGCTGTGGAGTCATCCCAGATTCTGTTTTGCAGATGTGGACAGTGGTACCCTGAGTCTCCATTACATAGACAGATATTGCCAAGTTGCTTGACAGGTTTTGCTTCTACCTCGATCTCCTACCTTCAGCGATGTAGATGGAAGCATTCTCAATGTCCTACCCCTGAATTATGTCCCACAGAATTTAAGGGTCATATTCAACTGTAGCAGCCAAAGAGCATCAATTGTGTCTGATTAGACCTCACACATTTCAAATTTTACATCAACAGGTTTAATTTTGAAGCAAACACATCAATTCAATGTTCTGCCACTGTTTTGGCTGTTACTATTTATATTGATCTACGTTTGTCATTGATCTTTAGACATAAAGCACAGATTCGTCTAGATTAATTGTTTAGTGTTACCATAGTAGCCAATGTGTTTAAAAACATTGTCACAGTCCTACTATAAGGTCACAGACCTACTATAAGGACAGTAATCTTTCTCTCTGCACCCCGGCTTCCATACCCTGGACAATTTTCTGGCCCCTCATCCTTTAAATAGGCCTCTACTTTCTAGCATTTTTGCAACAGAGAGGGTTTTTAAAAATCATAATTTTCTTTAGAGATAAAGAGCTTCTGCAAACTTCCTCTTGTCTGGTACCTAGCCCATGTTCCTCCTCTCCTCTGCTCAGATGAATGCACAGAATATGCAGGTTCAGGCCTCAGGGGGACAGAGTATGATTTTCTTTCAACAGGGAAGGGAAGAAGCCTAAAAGTTAGGGATGTAGCCACATGGAAATTCTGTCATCCACTGTCTTACTGTGTTTCTCCCCTGGCTCATGTGCTGCTAAAGCACTTTCCCCCCTAGTGCAATGAGATAGTGATTTGAATCATTAAGGGGTCCCTCCAAGTTCTCAGAGTTGGAGCAGGCTTTGAATAAAGCTTTGTTCCTTCTTCCCCTGCCCTTCTGTGTCCTCAGGAAGCAGGAAATGGTAGAAACCTGAGAGGCCCATTGAATTTTAAATGTCCCTCCTTATTCAACATTAAAGCCCAGTAGTTATTGTATGAAGCAACACAATTTATAGCTTTCCTCTTAAAAAAGCTTTTGAGTTCTCAAATTGTATTTTTTTCTGAAAACTATTTTGTAAATAGTCCTGTATGTTTTTGAACACAAATAATTTTAACCAACCTTACAAATCCCAAACCCAAAAATCATGTGCTTTGAAATAGTCAAATTGGGTTCACAACAAGTAGCAGAGAGTGGGAAAGCAAGTGGAAGCCCAAGGGTTGGCATTGCTCTGGGGGCTACCTCATCACCATTTCTGCAACCACTAAATGGCTAAAAATGTACCCTATTTCTACCGGGGCTAAAATTGAGGCTTAGGGCTATCAGGGAAACTCTATGGTTAGTGATAAATTAAATTACGTCCCAAACAGATTCATCTTCTGTCTCAACCCAAAAGCATTAGGTGGTCCTAAAGCCGAGCCCTGCTGGAAGGACAGAGCACACACAAGCAAGCAGCTTGGCTTGTGAAGTCCACCTCCACTCTGCCATCCTGCTGGTCTCTCCTCCACCAGGTGTCACTTTCATGAGCAGCAAACCACAGGTGTTACCAGGTATAATGAGAGTTTGTTTCACCTACGGTAGCACCCAACAGGCCATGATTGGGTTCAAACCGTCAATAATAGCAACCCCTTTGTGATATAGATTTCTATCTAGGATACAATAGTGATCAGTTTCAAATGAACTAAAGATCATTCACATTAAACAGTACAACATTCTCCCTGGAAAAACCTCCAGGATTATTGATCATGGAGCAAAGTGGCTAAAATGTTAACAACAGTGACCGGTGATAAAGGATATCTTCTTTCATTTTTCATTTTTTATCTCCATCATTCATAGCATGTCATGCCTCACCGGGTTTTTGTTCAGATGACATTGTTAGCCAAGCATCATTAAATATGCTACATATTTCTCTACCCTGACAGTCTTGTGCATGTGTAATAGATGAATATTCATCATGCAAAGCAATGATCAGATTTTGTGGGAGAAAAACACATCAAACGTAGTTAGAAGACTTGCATTCTACATTCAGAGTTCAGAGAGGGAAATCTTTCTACAACTGACCTAAGAAAGTGATATTTTAATCTTTTACTCCTGTTACAATTCTATTTCTTTCAGTTTCTTTCTGTGAGTGTATTTTAGTAACAACTTTTGCACTAGTTCTGGGAGAGTTATTCTGGGTTACTTCAGACTTTTTTTTAAAAATCAAAGCACAATGATGGAACTGAGGATATCAAAGTTGCAAATCAAAGAAATGTTGAGCTGATTGAAGTAAAGACTTGAGAACAGAGAGGTCAACAACACAGCACAGAAGGGAGAAAAATGTTCACTAAGCCAGCTTGATTACATATCTTGTCAGAAAATAAGGCAAACTTCTCCAGGTTTATTACATACTTTAAAAAATAAATAAAATTAACAAGGCATGAAGGTGTAACAAATGCATTCACTTGTCCAGATGCAAAAAATGGACTTAGAGGAGAGATGAAAAGTGCAAGTGTTGGTTTACTCTTTGATATTGCAAGGAGAAAACCTTGGAATCACTGTATGACGGCTTCACTCTGGCCACACATGGATGCCCAAGCTGACTGCCTACCCCAGGGAGGGTTATTGAGAATGATAGGACAAGTGTGTGCCAAGGTCTGCTCCCAGGGTCTCCTAAGCACAGGCAACAGAGATGACAAGCAACTCATCCACATGAAAAGAAACCAACACGAGGAGGACAGTTTCACTTCCAGACTGAAGTGCTACCCTACCCTGGAGCCAGAAGAGAGACTCCTTGGGTCATAGGCTTGGAGAGAGGAGATCTAAGTAGAGATTTCCTGAGATCCCCTGGGAGACCAGGATCACACCAGGAAGTTCACAGAGCCTCTATTCTATTGCAGGAGGCCAGGTTCAGAGGGTGAATCTAGAGGGAGTGGTCCTGAAGAAGAAGGTAGCCAAGTGGGATCTTTGACCACTGGCATGGCTGCCTGTACTCAGCAGAGTCCAGTCATGTGAAGTATTACAGGCCAATACCCCAGTGGTCTGCCTGCATTAAATTTATGGTCTTCCCAGCCTGGTTAGCAGGTGTCTAGGAGAGGCATCCATCTCCTAGGATTTGTCAAAGCCTAGTAGTTATTTGATACCACTGATGCCACTGAATTTACTACTATATCCAAGGTATCATATCAGTAGACAAGAACTGGTTTTCTATCTACACCAACAATTGGACTTCCAGGAGAATATAATAAACAATGTATATCCATATACACAGGATCATGGGGAGCAAGGCAACAGGAAACCCCCAAGGTCTCCTAACACACAGCACAGGGGCACTAACTGAGAGGTAGTGAAACTGTAAAAAGTTTATAGAAGGTATAAAGAAACTAGAAATCAAAATCAAAATGAATAAATAATTCATGGCATTATCTCCCCATATGCCCCAGGTGAATTTGAAGGAAATTAGTAAAAATTAAACAGCTTTACCAAAACAATGGAAAACACGAACGACAGATTCTCAAGGGTTTAGAATCCTTGCAAACATATCAGACAGAAAAAGTTGAAATAAAAAACTGTATAGAAGTCATAAATTGCAGAAAAGACCAATGTGAAGAAAGAGTACCTGAAATTGGGCAAAAAATGTTATAAAACAGTACTCCAACAAGCCATAAAAAAAAGAACAAATAAAGATGATCCAGAAACTACTAGAAACACTAAGAAAATCAATCTAAGCCTAACTGGGTGTGAAGGAAAAACTAAAAGATAACACAGATAAAATTATTAATTATTATATTCTTAGAACAATCATAGTAGAAAACTTCCCAGATATGTGAAAAAAACCAACATAAAGGAAAACTAGGCTTATAGAACACTATGCAATAGATGAAAAAAGAGGCCCAGAAAGACAGAGCCTTACTGCATTGCCAGATATCCAAAAACAACAACAGCAGCAAAGAAGAAAGAAGAAAGAAAGAAAGAAAGAAAGAAAGAAAGAAAGAAAGAAAGAAAGAAAGAAAGAGAAAAGTTCTTATTATAAAAAGGAAAGAAAAATTCTTTCCTTTTTATAATAAGGTAGGGTAGGGGCTTATCAATTTTATTTATTCTTTCAAAGAACCAAGTTTTTGATTTGTTAATTTTTTGTACCTTTTTTGTTAGTCTCTACTGCATTGATTTCCACTCTGATCTTTATAATTTCCTCCCTTCTTTTGGCTTTGGGCTTGACTTGCTCTTCTTTTTCTAGATGTTTCAGGTGTAACATCAGGTTGTTTATTTGTGTTCCTTCTATTCTCCTGATGTGGAGTTCACCACAATAAATTTCCCTGAGGACCACTTTCATTGTATCCCACAGATTCCAATAAGTTGTATTTGTATTTTCATTTACTTGTAGATATTGTTTAATTTTTTCTGTGACCCATTGATTGTTCAGGAGTGTATTATTCAACTTCCATGTGCTTGTGGGGTTTTTGCAGTTTTTTTTGTCATTAATTTCTAGTTTCATGGCACTATGATCCAATAGCATGCATGGGATAATTTCAATTCTTTTGCATTTACTTAAGCATGGTCTATGGGTTAGTATATGGTCTATAAAGAATGTCCCATGTGCACCTGAGAAGAATGTATATTCTGATGCTGTTGGGTGCAACACTCTGTACACATCTACTAAGTCTATTTGTTCACAAGTTTGACTCAATTCCATTATTTCTTTGCTGACTTTCTGTCTAGTTGATCTGTCTCTCTGTTAAGGTCTCCCATTGTAATTGTGTTATTGCTTACTCAGTGTTTCATTTCTATTAATATTTGTTAATATAGCTGGGTGCTCCCAATTTTAGGATTGTTATCTCTTCCTCTTGAAAGTTTTCCCCTAAATAGTATGTAGTGACATTCTTTATCTCTTCTAATCATTCTTGGTTTGAAGTTCACATTGTCTGCAAACAGTACAGCTACCCCTGCTTTTTGGGGGATTCCTGTTGCATGAAATATTGTTTGCCATCCTTTTACAATCAGTCTATAAGTTTCCTTTTGGGTTAGATGGGGTTTTTTTGTAGACAGTACATGGCTGATTGTTGCTTCTTGATCCATTCTGCCAATCTGTTTCTTTTAACTGTTGAATTGAGGCCATTTACATTAATGGTTATAAATGATATAATAGCTCATTTTTGACATGTTATCTTTCTGCTGTTGGTTCTACACATTTTCTCTCTCTTTAATTGTCTGCCCTGCTTAACAGCTTTTTTGTTTGGTGTTCTTAGAGTATTAGTTATTTTTACATCTATCTAGAATATCTTTCAACATTCTTTTTGGGGTTGGTTTGATAGTTGTGAAGTTCTTCAGCTGTTCTTTGTTGTGGAAGTATTTTATTTCTCCATCCATTTTTAAGGGCAGTTTTGTAAATTACATTAATCTGGGTTGGAAGTTGTTTTCCTGTAGGATTTGAAATATTTCACTCCATGGTCTTCTTGACTTCATTGTTTATGTTGAGAAGTCTGCCGTGGTTCTGATGGGCTTTCCTCTATAGGTAATCTGTATTTTTTTCTGTAACAGCTTTTAATATTTTTTTCTTATGTTGGGTTTCTGAGATGTTGGTTATTATATGTCTGGTGTAGATTTATTTTGGTTATGGCTAACTAGAGTTCTATATGCTTCACTTATCTATATATCAATTTCCTTTACCACATTTGGGAAATCTTCTGCTATTATTTCTGTAAATAATCTTTTAATATCATTTGTGTTGTCACTTTTTTGTTTACACCTAGCAATCTTATATTATCAGGTAATAAGGAAAGAAAAGGGCAAAATCACTACAGACCCTGTGCAAATACAAAAGATTATCAGTAACTACTTCAAAAACATTTACTCTCATAGGTTTGATAACACAGAAAAAATGGACAAATTGCTTCCAAAGCTGGATCAAGAAGATGTAAAGCTGAATAACCCAGTATCAGTTAATGAAATTGAAAATGTAATTAGAACCTTAACAACAAACAAAAGTGCAGGTCCTGATGGATTCACAGCTCAATTCTACAAGAATTTCAGGGAACAGTTAATGCCAGCACTCCTCAAACTCTTCAGTGAAATTCAAAATGAAGAAATTCTAGGCAGGGATTTAGCTCAGTGGAAAAGCACCTGCCTTGCAAGCACCTGGTCATGAGTTTGAACCCAGTACCAAAAAGAAGATGAAGAAAGAAGAAAAAGAAGAAGAAGGAGGAGGAGGAGGAAGAAGAAAGAAAGAAAGAAAGAAAGAAAGAAAGAAAGAAAGAAAGAAAGAAAAGAAAAGAAAGAAGAAGAGCAATTCTCCCTAATTTATTCCCACAAGCAAGTAGTACCTTAATACCAAAACCAGAGAAAGAACCAACCAAAAAAGAGAACTATAGGCTAATCTCCCTAATGAACATAGATGCTAAAATTCTCAGTAAAATACTGGCAAACAGAATGCAGCAAGTCATCAAGAAGATCACACACCATAACCAAGTGGGATCCATCCCAGTAATGCAGGGATGGTTCCACATGAGCAAATCAGTAAGTGTAATATAGCATATCAATAGAGTCAAAGATAAGAATCATGTAACCATCTCAATAGATGCAGAAGAAGCTTTTGATAAAATCCAACACTTGTTCATGATAGAAACACTAAAGAAAATTGGGATAGTCTCTACATCACTCTGATAAAAGTCATGTATGACAAACCAATAGCCAGCATCACATTAAATTGCCAGAAACTGAAAGCTCTCACTCTAAAATCAGGAACATGACAAGGATGTCCACTATCACAACTCCTATTCAGTATAGTGCTGGAAATATTAACAAGAGCAATTAGACAAGAGAGAGAAATAAAAGGAGTAAGGATAGGAAAAAATGAAGTTAAATTATTATTATTTTCAATGACACGATACTCTACACAGAAGATCCCCAAAACTCCACTGAAAGACTTCCAGATGAAATAACCAAATTCAGTAATGTAGCTGGATACACAGTCAATGCTCAAAAATCAATAGCATTCCTCCACACAACAAAAAATTCACTGAGAGAGAAATAAGAGAAACCACACACTTCACAATAACATAAAAAAATGAAATACTTAGGAATCAATCTAACAAAGGAAGTAAAAGATCTATTCAATGAAAACTGCAATACTCTGAAAAAATAAATTGAAGAGGATCTCAGAAAATAGAACAACATTCCTTGATCATGAATAGGAAGAACAAACATGGTGAAAATGGCAATTCTCTCAAAATTGTTACACAGATTTAATGCAATCCCCATCAAAATACCATTAGCATACCAGATCTAGAGAAATCATTCCTAAAATTCATCTGGAGCCAGAAGAGACCTAAAATAGCAAAGGCAATTCTGGGCAACAAAGATAAGGCAGGAGGCATCACAATCCCTGACTTGAAGTTATCCTACAAAGTTATTGAAATAAAGTCACCACGATACTGGGATAAAAACAGACCTGAGGATCAATGCAATAGATTAGAAGATACAACCACAACTACACACACACTCAGGCACCTTATTTTTGACAAAAGGACCAGACACACAGGAAGAAAGATAGCCTCTTCAACAAAGGTGCTGGAAAAACTGGCTCTCCATATGCCAAAAACTAAAACTAGACCCATGCCTATCACCATGCACTAAACTAAAGTCAACATGGAACAAGGATCTAAATACTAAAACAAAAACACTAAATCTACCGGACAAAGTAGGTAGAAATCTTGAAGACAAAGGGGTCAGCAGAGAGTTCATGAACAAAAGTCAAACTGCATGGGAAATTCTTCCCAGAATCAACAACTGGGATGTCATCTTATTAAAAAGATTTTGTGTGTCAAAATAAATCTCCAACAGAGTGAAAAGAAAACCCATGAATTGGGAATATATCTTAGTGAACTGTCCCACAGACAAAAAACCTTCTATCTAGAACATAAAAAATTGGGGAAAAAAAATCAAGCCCCAGAAATTCAAAGACCCAATCAAAAAATGGGCATCTGAGATGAATACATACTTCTCATATGAAGAGGTACAAATGGCAAATAAATACATGAAAAAATGTTCAGCATCATTGGTCTTTAGAGAAATACAAATTAAAACAACACTGAGATTCCATCTCACCCCAAAAAGAATGCCCAGGATCAAGAAAAACACCAACAACAAATGCTGGAGAGGCTGTGGGGAAAAGGAACTCTTCTGCACTGTTGGTGGGAGTGTAGACTGGTGCAACCACTGTGGAGGTCAATCTGGAGGTTTCTTAAAGAGCTGGGATTGTAAGTCCCATTTATTCCACTTCTGGGCATATTCCTAGAAGAACTAAAAACACCATATCATAGTGATATATGTGCACCCATGTTTATAGCAGCACAATTTCTAATAGCTAAGTCTTGGAAACAACCCAAATGCCCAACATCTCAGGAATGGATAAAAAAGATATGGTATTTTTATACAGTGGAGTACTACTCAGCTATACAGTAAGACCACCCTGAGGCTTTTATAGGTAAATGAAGGCAACTTCAGACCACACTCATAAGTGAAAAAACAAACTCACATTTGTAAATATCATATTATCTCCATAATATAGGAAACTAAACAGTAAATAAGATACAAAACCTTCAGTAAATATTTTGAAAGGGTAAGAAACTCCTCAGAGAGGAAAAAAATAGGGTAAAAGAGAAAAAAAAGGAAGTGAAAAGAAATAAAATATACATTTGTATACATACACTTATGATTACTAAGATGATTGTACTACTAATTCTATTAGTTCTTGGAACAAAACACTCACCATCTGTAGGATTAGATCAATTTTGCCTGACTATATCTGGTAATTTGAGTAACACTTTTGAAGATAAGTATGCAAAACAACAAAATTGTTATGTTTCTACCACCTTGTTTTGAAAGCCTACAGCGTTACTGTTTTGGGGTCTTAACTATAGTTATTTATTTATTGTTTTGTTTTTCCATCCAGTCCAGAAAAAATAGAAGTACAGGTATACTTATATATGCCGAGAACTACACCCAAAGGGTTTACAAGAATTGATTTCATTATGTGTGATAATATGGTAGCCATTGATGATTTCCTATCATTTTGTTTAGAAATCCAATAATGCTTTTCTTCTTGGTTTTGATTGGTTTTAGTCTGCTTTCAATTATTTGATTTCAATGTGCATGAAAGTATAGACAGCTATTTTGAAGGCAAGAAGAGACATTATGGTAGCCATTACTGATTTCCTAGTGTCTGGTCTTGAAAGCCCTTAAGGCTCTCATTCTCTTGCTTTCATTGTTTTAATACTAGTTTGATGTGTATTAACGTATTGTGTGTGAAGGTATGGACAACTATTTCAAAGAAAACAAGAGACATTATTGTAGCCACTGCTGATTTCCTGCTGTCTTGTTCTGAAATCCTGTCTTGTTTGGATTGTTTGTTCTGCTTTGTTCTGTTTTGTTTTGCTTTAATTTGGGGTTTTTTTTGTTTTCTTTAAAATAAAAAAAAGAAATGAAAAGAAAAGAGAAAACACCTACAGAATTTTAAGAACACTCTGAAAAAAGAAAAAGTCTCATCAGATTTGCAGTAGACTTCTCAACACAAACCTTAAAGGCTAAAAGAGCTTGGAGTAAGGGGTTTTGTACCTTAAGAGCAAACAAATTCTAATCTATACTATCCTATCTAGCAAAATTTTCTTTCAAAACAGATAGAGAAATGAGGACATTTCATGAAAAAGTCAGCTCAAGAGATTTATGACTATGAAACCGGCACTCCAGAAAATACTCAAACCCCTAGACAAATACAATGAAACTACTATAGCTAAATACCTAAATGAAATGAAAACACCAATTATGACCAGTGGATAAATGACAACAAACGACTGGAACAGGAAAACAAAGGAATCACCAATAGAGAAAGAATGTAATGATAGTAAATAATTAACATATCTCAGTAATATTCCTCAACTTTAATGGCTTCACTTCTCTAATTAAAAGACACATATTGGTGGACTGGATCAAAAAACAGAATCCAATAATCTGTTATATTTAATAAACTCATTTAATCCAAAAGTGAGGGATCTTAACATCCCATTTTTGCAAAGAAATAGATCAAACAAAAGAATCAATCAAGAAATATCAGAGCTACCCCACAACATTGAATACAAACACTTAATAGACATCCACAGAGTATTCTACTCCAGTTCAACAAAGTATAAGTTCTTTTCTGATACTTCTTTTGAAAATCGATCACATTTTAGTCCACAATGCTTGCTTGGTAAATAGAAAAGAATTGAAATTACAACATATGTACCATTTGACCACCATGAGATGAAAATAGAATCAGTGACAGAAGAAAGTACAGAAAAGGCATCTGGAAAATTAATCCTAAACAAGCAATGGGTCACAGAAGAATCCAAAGAAGAAATTAGAAAACATTGGGAAGTTACTGATGATGCCTGGACAACTGAATGAACCTCTGAGAGACAACAAAAAACAGTCATAAAAGGAAGAAATGTGACATGAGCAATATGTATTTTAATACCTTGGTTGTCATTTGTGATTTCTACTATCATTGTCTACTGTCTTCATGTAAAAATATACTGCAATCAAGCTTTAGCCTTCATAACAACTACAAATTTATATTTTATATATATATTACTAATTTTTTTCCAGTTCTGGAGATTGAATCAAAACCATCGAGTTTGCTAAGCAAGCACTCTGTCACTGAGCTACATCTGCAACCCTCTAGGTGGTTTTGATATGTGGAGGTCAGGTGGTGACCTATGAGATCACATCAAGACAAGTCAGAGGTCAGCTCTGCCATCTTCTTGCCAATTCTGGTGTTTAGATTGCCACATCACCTTTAGTACACAGTCTTATGGAAAGAATCTGGTATGTAAGGATTAGTACATATCCAAATATAATAATATGCTCTGAACATCCAGCTGACGACACGAAGACCTGGGCCCAGCAGGGTGGGAGGGGCGCATGAGGCCTTCTGCCCTGTGGACTTCTCCCTGATCTCCCAGGGCCTCACTCATCATTTGTCACCTGGAACTGAAGGGCAGGAGAACCAGTGGGTTACTGACAGCCCAGGCTAGTTCTAGGTTAAGACAATCTTCTATCCTCTGATGTGGATTAAAATACCAAGTGGTATCCTAATGTCTTGTTCCAGGTAATCTTAATTTCTGCCTGGGCTCTCCATGTGAGGCAGGAATGGCTCCCAAAGGTTAATCACGGTCTAACTTTAGGAACTCACGACTGTGACCTTATGTGGAAAGGGGTCTTTGCAGATACTGTTCCGCCACTTGGGTTCATATGCCTGGGTTCATTTGTTTTCCCCAACTAATCAAAGGAAGCCACATATTTTCATAAAAAGGAAACAGGATTTCTTCAAAGCTTGCTCCAGGGAAATGGAGGGGTCCATTCATCTCAAATCATCATGTAACCATGTACAGATGGATAAATTTCTTTGATAGCTATCGACATGGGCACATAGAGGGCAGATGATGCCAATCTTCACACTCGGTTTCTGCACCCTCAGCTCACCCTCCTTTTCCTCCTGGAGAGGAAGCAGGTTCCAGCCTCCAGGTTGGCACCTGTGTGCTCTGTCTGTTGCTGACTGAGGAGAGGAGGGAACGCTGGTTATGTACACAACAGAAGGAAATGTGGGACAGTTGCTTATCTCTAAAAGGGAAAATCCGATGCCAACAGTTCCATTTTGGCATGATAGTTACAGTGTAATTACACTACGAATATTGAGGTCAGACTGTCCTGACGTCCTCAAAGGACTCATGGTCACACACTCAGGGTTTGGGAATGCAGCCAAACCATGGGATGCTGAAGCTGATGTGTTGGGAAGTGGGACCAGATTAGGGCAGGTGACTGTAAGTGGCAGGGCGTGTCTTTCTCCTAAGGTCCCCATTCTCTCTTGCTGTTTCCTGGCTGCCATGTTGTAAGCAGTTTGCTTCTATCCAGACCTTTCTCCAGTTGACAATAGACTGAAAATGTGAGCCACAACGAATTTCGCCTCCTTAAGTTCTGTGTGTCAGGTATTGCATCGCAGGGCTAGAAAGTGACTGAGACACTGATCACGAAGGTGGATCCTGAATTCCACCACTCACCACCTTCTAACAGCAGGACTGAGCCAAGTGAGACACACACACGGAGGAGGCATCCACACAGCTTTCGGAGCAGAAGGAGGACTGATGTGGTCACAAGGCAAGGACTGTGGCAGCCGCCAGAAGTCCGCATTCTGCCCAGCACTTCTGGAGCGGCTCCAATCCTGCTGACTCTGTGATCTCAGACCCCTGGCTCCAGAGCCATGAGGCCAGCCCTGCATGTCACTGCCACCAAGCCTGAGGTCATTCATCATGGCAGCCACAGCAATCTCACACCAGCATTAAATATGAGTTTAGAATCTACTGATTTAGAAATTAGTAAACAGATACACGAAAGTGGGAGAAAATAAGTCTGGTTCAATGAGTTTCCAGTGGAAAACGATGGGGTACAATTCTACAAGGGACCTGACAAGATGGAGCCAACTCTTAAAGGGCAGCTTCTATGTATCAAGGCAAAGACACAGACAAATGCTCTGTGCTGAAGACCATAATGAAGACTCTGACTTTCTGGCCAGTTTATTTCCTTCTTACAGCACATGTCTGGGAGTTGATACACTTTACTCTTCACAGAAGAAAGAAATGAGACTCAAAGATTCTCATAACTTCCCCAAGGTCAAAGAGCTTGTAAGTTGTGGAACTGGACCAAGAATAAGTACTCTGGTCCCAGGCCAAGTGTTCATCTGATAGAAACAGACTAGCTTTTGGTTTCCTCTCCTGGAAAAGAAGCAACATCCATCCCAGGTCTCCCAGGTTTATAGCAGATTCTATATTTTTATCATAAACATATCAATTTGTGGGGAAACATAACAGGAAATGTGCTTCCATATTCCATGGTTAAATTCCGCATATATGGAGAAAGTGGGTGCATTTGACATTGAGTCTTATGGTTTTTCTATATTGAAATTAATTAAGCCTATGCCTCTGCTACCTCATGCATTCATGAAACATTAACTTAGTCTTTGGAATCACAAAAAAGGATCCCTCAGGTTTGTGCTGCAGTATATACTCCATGGGCTAAATGTTTATGTCCCTCTAAAACTGATATTTTGAAACATGGTATCTGCACTAAGAGGTAGAACCTCTGGGAATTACTCACAGAAAAACTCTGACCTCAGCCTCATAGATGAACTTAGAACATTCAAGAGAGGCTGGAGGGGACACCTTGCTCCTTGGGTCATGTGGGTCATGTGGGTTCTTGTGTGCAAAAAAGAGCGACCTTCACCAAACACAGGGTCTGCTGGTTTGTTAACCTAGCACTTTTCAGCCTTTAGTAGTGTGTTAAATAAATTTCTGGTGTTTATAAATTACCTCCTCTAATACTTTTGTTAGAGTCACTCAAATACACTAAAACAGATTTAAAACTAGAAATCATTCTTTAATGTACTCAGAGCTCAAAAACTTTTTTCTAAATCCTAGAAGTGCTTCATACTATTTTTACTTTTTTATATTCTTTCCCAGGGACCAATTATTGCAATTCTATTAACTAACTGATAGAATATGTATTTCTTAAAATAGTCAAAGAAACCTTCTACTGCCATTCACTCATGATATAGGCTAAAGCTACCAAAAAATGAGATATATTCTGCTGTTTTCCTTTAAGGCATGATATGCTGCATCTCAAAGACAAAAATAGACTTGGGAAAGTAACATCAGAGACTACTAATGACATCAATGATCTAGTCATGGATGACCACATTTTTTGCAAAGACCTTGAACAGGTAAATAGAGGCCTCCTCTCTCAATAGCAAGTTATCAACACTGAAGCTCCTCTGTAAGCCAGGATAGCTCTGTCCTCAATTTCTGCTCCCTGGCCTTCTCTCTTGTTTTCATCCAGCACTGGGCCTTGATTTTTCTCTAAAACTTAGAGGTCCCTGGACTGAAAACACCAATATGTGTCTTTAATCCCAAGTACTTGGGAAACTGAGGCAGAAAACTAGAAAGTTTGAGGACAATGTAGGCCACTTAGTAAGATACTACCTCAAAATAAGGAATAAAAGGGACAGAAATGTAGCTCATTGGCAGGCAACCCGGCCTTCTATCCCCAGCACCACTGAACAGTGAATGAGGAATGAATGAATGGCCCATTGTTTTTCTCTCATGCTTCTCATTCATCTCCAAGGAACTTATTTCAGAGTCACAGCACTGGCTTAGATCAGCCCATTGCTCCAGGCAGCCTGATAGCTTACCTCAGGACAAGGCGGGGTGCCTTGCACTGTACAATTTGTAGTCCTAACCAAGTTCAGACTCAGGCTTCAAAGCTCAAAGAGTTTTAAAGTCATGGTCTTCCTTTTCTGGCCCTCACAGTGTTCTAAATAATAGCACAGCTCATTCTCTCGAGTGCATAATATACAGAGAATATATGCAAAGATGTAAACTCGATAACAAAGAAACAAAGCATAGAGTTGTGGAGAAAAGAGAGTGAACAACTTCAGTCCAGGAGCAGGGACATCTTTGCTGAAGAAATTAAAACTGATGCATAGGCTGCCACCAGACCAGGACCAAACAAACCGCAGCACCATTTGTGGACCAGTGGTAGAGAGAATGAAGCCACATCAGCAAGCAAACCCCATCTGGGAACCAGCACCTTGTGTGATCTACCACCAGACTGGGAACAGACAGACACCAGCCCCTTCCAGCATGTGGGCTGGCAAACAAGGAGTACCAACACCCCACCCACAGTATAAATGACTGGCTTATCCAGAGGAACACAGACTGTGATGGTAGCTATGGAGGTGAAATGCAATTGGATGCCTGTGGTGCTGTGGTGTTTCACTGACATTGCAGGGCTAGGGCCAGTGGACTGATCATAGGTTCAGAGGATAGTGGTATGCAGTGTGACATCCAGTGGAATCTCATTCTGAGGGCTGCAGCCATTGTAGATTCACTATGGTCTTGTTTTGGAAGTCCTGTATAGTTTCCATTGTTTCCTGGGTTGGATTTTATTCTCTTTTGTCTTGTCTGATTTTGTCAAATCCTATGCTAGGAGCAGCTATTTCAAAGATAACAAGATATATTATGGTAGCAATTTTGGATTTACTACAGGCTTGTTTTGAAGTCCTTTATTGTATTCATTGTTTTGTTTTTACTGTTTCTATTCTATTCTGTTGTTTGATTTTCACTATATCTGAAGTTGTCCGCAGCTATTTTGAAGACATCAAAAGACATTATGGTAATTATTGTTGATTTCACAATGTTTTGAAGTCCTGTATCTTTTGTACTGTTTTATTTTGATTGATTTGATTCAGTTTTATCCTCTTTAAAATAAAAAGGAAACAAATTAAAACTGAGTTATCTTGGAGCCATGAGTAGGATTTCCTCTGACAAAGATTTGCTAGGATTTAGGAAGATTTCCTTGTTTAAAGGGGGAAAAAATGAGAAACACCAACAGGGCTAGAATGTGAATCACTGTTGCTATTTGGGTTTCCATGAATTTTTCAGCACTGCTAGAACAAAACAGAGGGAAATCTGAAAGACAGCATCTGCTTGGAGGCTTCTGAGTGATGAGCATGGGACTATTAGGAAAGCCCCTAAAACCTCTGTCATCACATATACAGCCATAATAAAGACTTGAGGAGAAATTCATAAGACATTCCTTCAAGAAGGAAAGCCCCTCTCTCTGAGACTACCAATAAAGAGATGGGACAAACTTTACAGCCCCACTTTACAGGGTCCATGGGGCAAGTTCTTTGGATTTCTACCTCACCATATGCTCTGGTTTAGGTATAGTCTGAGCACATCTCCCAATCTCCAGGTGCCTAGGTAAGAAGCTTTGCCTCCAACATATCACTGACAAGATGCTGGAGCCCTTAAGAGATGAAGTGATAATGGAGGCATCACCCTAAAAAGGGGTTAATGTAGTTGATTAATTCCTTGCAGATGAATTCCTGCAAGAGTATATATTGCTACAAAAGAGCAAGGCTGCAGCACTTCAGACGCTGAGGCAAGAGGATTTCAAGTTCAAGTTCAGCCTGGGCAACTTATTGAGAACCCACGATGATACCACCCACCATGCAGTGGGGGTCCCTTGCCAGAGGCCAAACACGTGTCACATGGGGTTATCCAATCTTAGGCTTTGAGCCTCAGAAACTGAGCTGAATAAAGCTTATATGTTTGGGATGTAGAAAGTATCCAGTCTTTAGTATTTTCTTATGGCAAAAAAATAGGCTAAGGCACCTTAGCTTCCTATTAATTCCTGATGGTAGAACTGTGCAAAACTCCAGGAAATGGGGTTGTTATAGCAGTATGCATCAGTAAACCCAGTTCTTTGTCACAACTGTGATAACTTCATGTCTCATATTAAGAGGTCAACATGAAAATTTTGTCCATTATTCTGTCTGTCATCTTAAGTCTAGCCTGGTATCTAGCTCTTGGCAAGCACTAACCGTAATCTTTTAAACTTGAATTGTAAAACTAATAGCAGGTGGGATACAACTGGTACAACATGTGAATGACCAAGGTATGTGACCCCAAAGACAAACCATTTCTGGTAGGAACAATGCATATTCTTCGATAGCAGCTAAGACCCAGGTTCAAACCACAGTTCTTCCAGAGTATGTAACTGTGAAAGGAGTTTTCCATCTCTTTGAGTTATCAAGTCTTCAACTAAAAAACAGATATAGATACCAAAAGAGAGGTATTTTAAAATTAGGATAAAGAAATGCAAAATATAAAGCCTTGAGACCCAGTGACTATTGCCACTTACTATATTTGTAAATCCTGTGTACCTCGATTTTCACCTTGAAAATGGTGACAATAGTGGTGTATACACCTGGGAAATTTGTGTGAAGGCACCATGGGTCAGTATGTGTAAGTCATAGATCTGTCTGGATCATAGTAATTGCTCAGTAAACAGTAGCTACTCATATTGCAAGCTTCTTAATGAACAAAAATAGTTCTATGATGATGGAGCATAATAGAATATTTCTGGGACCTGAAAGTATTTTTGAATCTCAGATCTTGTAAGTCAGCATGGGTTAGAAGGGCAGCTACAGAATTGCAAAATTGAACTGTATTCCTGGTATAAGGAAAGCGAAGGTAAGTTGCATCCCCAGTAAAATGACAGTAAAACGGAAGAACCTGCTTTGAAGGTCATGCAAAATAAAGGAATGGGTTCCACAGTGAATTTTATGAAAATTCTTATGGCAGTAGCAAAAGGGAACCCAGCTTAGGTGTACACCTGACTCAGAATGGAATAAGATGGCTCAAGTCCACTGCTGAGTTTCTGTGTGCAGCAAATATGTATTTTTTAATTATGCTATCAATTAAAAAATATCACTAGATAAGCATAATTTAACCACACAAATAACTATGATAATGTGGCTACCAAGCCCTGCAGGTAGCAGGAAAGTAAATTTTCCCTATGTATTCAAAACAACAGGGTCTGTCATTAGAAAGTCACATTGGCATAGGTTTCTTGGGCTTCTTTGTTATAACAATTTATTTCTTTTCTGCCAGCTTAGGCTTGATGGGCACCATTTGAAATGTGGGTTTCTCTTTCCTCTGGATGTTCACCCATGTAATAGAAGTTTACAAACATATGCAACAAAGCTCTTTCCCAAAGGTCTGGAAAATAAGATTGCTTTCATTTGAAATCTAGTTTTTATATGGAGAATCATTTCACCTTATGTTCTGTGCAGATACATGAAAGAACAATCACACAACCAAGCTGCCTTCAACGATACCCTACACATGCTTCATAGTTTTATTTGATCAGTATTTTGATGATCCAGTGTGAAATGATATGCTGGCTTCTATTCCAATCTGAGAGAACAGAAAATGGCTATAAATTAATGTAGCCCTGTCTGCATCCAAGAAACCCTCTGCCTGCTGCTACATGCTTCTATTCCAGAGGATTCTATCAATAATGGAGGGAACCTTCACAATTTAAGAACTAGATAAATTCCCAGCACCTTATATACTATGCAGACTTAGGATCTGAAATCTCTCTTCAATTCCATGTCTTCAATTTTGAACAATATCTACACTTGCCTGCACACATTCAGAGGAAATTATAACAATCACTTCCTGGGTCTATTGTACTAGACAGTCGGAGCCAATGAAACAAATGCTCAAAGGGAGCTTGTGAAGAAGGCTATCAGGATCAGTTAGGTCTAGCCTGGGGTGCACCCTGTAAAGTCTCTAGGCCTTATTGTGGTTCCCTGCATCAAATAATATGGCATCCATACAGGTAATTTAAGTTCTGAGAACTTTTTTTGGAATAGAAGAACAGGGTTTCATGCTCTTTATTATAATGCCAGAGAATATGCTTAATACATTTTGCATTTTACTTCTATCTGCATACTACAGTAATAAACATAATTATGTACAGATGAACCAATTTAAACTAATTTATTTAGTGTGATATTGATCATTAAGTCAATAAGATAGTAACAACCAGAATTCTTAGGAGGATAATAATTATTTCTCTCTCTCTCTCCCCAGCCTAACACATGTATTTCGTCCAATCAAATCTGAGATAGGCTAAAGGATATAACTGCATGTATGTTTGAGTGTGTGGGATTGATAACCATGTTGCTAAATTATTGTTGGATGGATGAACAAACCAATTGCAGTCTCACTGTTTGGATGTGCACTTTGTTGGCTTTACTTTTGTAACTTGAACAACTACTTCTGGGAGGAAAATATGTAATTGTCAACTAGTGATTTCTTACTGGTTACTATTTTTGATTTCTTGGTTTTTTGTTGTTGTTGTTTTTGGGATTTTGTATTATTTCTACCCTCTTTCTGTTTCAAATTTTTTTTCTTTAAATAAAAAAAAAAAGCTGAGATAGGAAGACTAGGCATTGTTGAAAAGAAAAATTAACCATGGAAATTTGAAGCTAGCAAGAGAACAGCTAAGCTGCCCTTTATTTAGGCCACTTCGGTCAGGTACTAATCAGGTCTGGAATCTGATTTTCCAAGATAAGTTACCAATTCATGGATGTGGAAAGACACTGGATTCTAAGGTTAGAGATGAATTGTTATTACTCCAGCACTGCAATCACTGTGAGCAACAGGACACTCACGTCAGTTCTGTGCTTCTGGCTCCAGCAGGCAAGGTGATGGGCCCAGATAAACATAATCCACAAAGTGGGTTTGTGCTGCAGGTAAGAACGATCGATAGTGTGAAATCCATTGCTTTTATAGGAAATGCTACCTAAACCTGCACTTTTGTTTGATTGAGGAGCTGTCACCTAATATCTTATGTTTACAAACTCTAAAATAATTCTTATAAATAACCTAGTTAAAAAATTATTCAGAATCTTGAAAAATCAGCACATTCACCAAGATTCATATAGGTTTTTAAGAAGCCCAGGGAAAGCTGATACTATCCATACTAGCGCCTCTACATGAAAGCCATGGAGCAAATTCTTTTTTTTTAAATTACTTCATGTTTGCCACACATGATGAGCATATTCATCATGAGGAATTTATCCCTGTATGTAACATGTCATAATTTTTTACTGTTCTGTTTTCCTCCTTTATGCAAACTCCCTTTTCCCATGTATAAAAGATTTGGTTTTTTCTTCCATTCTCTTTTTTAATCGCTTTTCTCTTTCTTCCTCCCCAACTCCTTTTTTCCCTTCCCCATTCTAACAAGTTCTTCTTGCTTTCCAATATCTATCCTCCATTTTGATTTTTAATTACCCTTTAAGTACCTCACACATGAGAAACAATGCAATATTTAAACTTGGGTGTATGATTTATTTTGATTAAAATTATGGTTTCATAATGCATCCATTTACCTAAAAATATCTCCAGTTTATCCTTATTTATGCAGGAATGCACTCCATTGTATAAATACCATACATTTTTTATCCATTCATCTGTTGCTGTTTCCAAGAGTTAGCTGTGATAAATTGTGCTACTATAAACATGATGTGTACATGTTATTGTGGTAGGATGACCTTAACTCTATTGGGATAATATCTAGAAAGGGAATATCTGGGTCAAATGAAACCTCTAGTTTTAGTTTTGTGAGGAATCTCCATGGAAATTTCCAGGGTGACTGTACCAATTTACATTCTACCAACAGTGGAGAAGGGTTCCTTTTCCCCCACAGCCTTGGCAGCATTTGTTATTGGCTGATTTCTTAGTGACAACCATTCTTTCTGGAATGAGTTGGAATCTCAGTGTTATTTTAACTTAAATTTCTCAAATGACCAGTAGTTTGGACAGTTTAGAGTACAGTAATTTGTTGTTTGTACTCTATCATCTGAGAAGTCTCTTATTCATTTCAAATGCCCCAAACTTTTAAAGATTGCTTTGATTAATTAAATGTTTTTCACTAGGGTTTCAGTGTTCTTATTTTCTAAAAGGTAATAACAATTTTCATTATCACCAAATTAAAAAATTGTCATGATTTTGCATAATCATAGATGAAAATAATTATTTTTTGTTTTGTTTTTTGAGACTGGGTCTTGCTTTGCAGTGCAGGCTGGCCTTGATTCATGGCAATCCTCCTGCCTCATCCTCCTGAGGGCTGGGATGATAGGCATGAGCCACTGTATCCAAATGAAAATAGTGGTTTTTAAAATATTTCTTAGATTATCGGGGCTTACATATGCTGCAACACTGGGAAAAATGGAAACCTTGAATTTTAATTTCTGCTGGCACTGCAGGGTCAGGCAACATGTTGGCATATTGTCTGAACCCTAAGGAACTTCAGTGGGGCAAAGCTGACTTTCAGGTTCATTGTCAAGAAAAGTGCTAGAGTTCACCCAGGATCAGACTGACAGAGTGGGCTGACAACAAAGTCACCAGTCAAAAGAACGGCAAGCTTTGCAGGCAGAAGAGGATGTGTGAGATTGCCTGTCTTCTCATCTTGCTGCACTCTGTAATGACTTTGACCAAGTCCTTAACTTGTTTGTGCTTCTGTTTCTTCACATGTTAAATTCAGATGCCACTATGGCTAATGCTTAGAATTCTTAGAAAGACATAACCACATAAAATGCAGGAAACACTTTGAGAATTATTATAAAACTGTAAACTTTGAAAGAGTACCAGCTTATGCTGTTAGCTCCATTTTGTTATCCTGATTGTTGTTAGCAGCACAGTAGGGCACTTCGACCTCATTCATTCAGAGAACATAACAAGAGCAGAGAGATCATCCAACATGCTCTTGAAAGTGGATCTTGTTTTAAGGTGATCTTCTCTGCTTTCTTGGGACCACCTTGGTTTCATCTAGGACAGATTCTAGAAAGTCTGATTCCTAAAAGTTCAGGCCAATTGGGTGGCCCATGGAGAACAGGTGAACCAACTAAACAGCTTCTCTCTGACCCAGGTAATCATAGGCAGAGAGGTTAGAGAATACTTAGTCTTTCCAATCATAAGGAAAGCAAAATGCTATCTCACAAGGAGTCTGGACAAACCTGAATAATGAGCTTCTTACCAGATGAATTGCTCCCTTCTCCAGAGTGGGGAGGGCTGTGCAGGGAACCCAGATAGCTGATGATTTTCAGGGAAGCTCTTCTGGATGTCACTTTTCAATGTAATATCCAAGTGGGATCCACTCAGTCCAGGCATGCCTGAGGGTTTCCTCACACATCGCATAGCTGTGTGCAGTCTACAGAGGTATTGTTAGTTCTAAAATTGAAACTATGGGCATGTGACTCCAAAATAACTTTCAGTGTAATTTTATGAAATAACTATAAATGACAAAATGATCACTTATTAGTTGTGACCTTAACTAATGTTTCTAAACAAAGTGAATTTCTGTACAAAAGCATTCATTGCTTTTTCCCTTCTCACTAAGACTTTCACAAAGCACTTTTATTTCAGAGAATGGTTCAGCCATTACATGAGTAGACTGAGTCATACAGCCTCAGAACATACACCAATATCTAACAAGTACAATAATCTACATAAATGTGCTAACAATTGAATGCATGAATAGTAAAACAGCTTAGTCTCAATTGCTAAAATCCACATTTTCCCCTAAATGTTCTAAGTTGTCCTCACCTTGTTCTTATTACCTTCAGATAGATAATACTCATGTTATGTCTTTTTTTGCTACATGAGAGAAAATTCCTCTGCTTTGCTTATTTGTTGTTAAAATTTGCACTTTAAGTGAAACTTCTTTGCCCTGACATTTAAAATAACCTTTTTCTTCTTTCCAACATGATGTAAAAAATATTTGCCACAAATTACATGCTCTGGTTTTGCTTTATTTTTGTGGCCTTATCTTTTTGGTTTTCAAATGTAAGCTTTCTATTTCTCTTGTCAGTTTCCTGTTTCCTACAATTGCATAGGTAGTAAATGTTTTGCCATTAAAAGAGAAAACACTTGGCCAGGCACTGTGGCATATAGATTTAATCCCAGATGATGAAAGCTCAGACAGGTAGATTGCAAATTCAAAGCCAGCATGGGTAATTTATTGAGACCTTGTTTTGAAATGAAAAATAGAAAAGGGGTGTGGCTAGGCACATAGCTCAGTGGTAAAAATAGTTTCCTACTATCCACAAATCCTCCTGGTCTCTATTCTCAGCATTGCAAAAGTAAAAATTAAAAAACAAATGTGACATTGTAACTGCCTGAATGGGTTAAGAAGATGCATTCTCCCTTCAGACAGAACAGTGAGGATAAATTAACCAGCTTCAAAAAGCACTGCCTCTGTGCAATTGCATGTTTAGTATAAGCCATAACATTGTGTCTTTAAATTATGTCATTTCCATGCCAAGTTTCCACTTGCAGAATAGGTGTCAGGGTGAGCACTGAATAATCAGCTATTCCCTGCAGATGGTCAAATGGTACCATAGTCAATATATTAAACTAGTTTGCTGAGACTCAACTAGAAATGAGACTCCATTAGAGGCAGAACAAGCTAGTGTTCTGACTAAAAGTAAAATATATATGAGATCATGTAGCTTGGAATGTAAAAACCTGGAGCTTGTATAAGTAGATACCACTTATGGTAGTGCCAGAGCTGGGGTTGGGTGCACCAGGATGAGATTTCATTGGTCAAGAGATGCACATACTGTTAGAGGCGAAGAATGAATACTGATGCTGCATGCACAGTAAGAGGGATACTATAAACAACAATGTATTATATATTTAAAATTAAGACGGAGGTGTTACCATGAAGCAATGATAAATATTTGAGGTGATGAATTTGCCTGTTTTAATCACTCCACAAGATGACATGTATGAAAACTCCACATTACACTTAATAAATTCATACAATTATTGTCACCTTAAAAATGATAAGATAAATGAAATTATATAAGTAAAAAAAAGATTTACTAAACTAAGAAAGGAAGAAAGAAATAGAAAAAGGACATAAATGGAAAATGAAATTTTTACATATTAAAGAAAGATGGCAGCTAATTTTCATTCTTAAGGTAACTGCCAATATTTTATTCTCTCAGCTTCTCTTTTGAAATCTAACGAAGAAAGATAAAGCCTGGAGCTCTCTCAAGATAAGGAATTCAATAGGAGAGTGTAAGACCGGAACTCCAAAAATCTATATTCTAAGTGAAAAATGAAAAAAAAAAAAAAGATAAATGAATCTTCTGAGCAGGAAAGATTGGGGGGGAGAGACAGAGAGAGAGAGAGAGAGAGAGAACCTTGAGCTTTGAGATGGAGAGACTAAAACTTGTAAGAACCAACATTAATCTTTCCCACATTTTCTGGTCTGAAATTGTACAACTGGAATCTGAATTTCTACAGAAGCATCATTCAGCTGGGTAGGAAACTGTCAGTGAAAATCAAAAGCAAGGCCCCGTGCAGAACAGGCTGTGCGATAAATGCTTGTGGGCCTCGGACCCAGCTTTGTGGAGCAGTTAGATACCTGGGCTTGTCAGGTGAGCATCAGCTGATGACCGGCTCATGGTGATAAATTTCTGCAGCCCTTCTGAAGCCATGTAAAGCGGATGAGGAGTTCACTTTTATAGACTGGTACAATAATGCAGAGAGAGTGCAGCTCAAGGATGTAGAAAAAAGAGAATTAAATGTAAAGCTAAAAGGGGTCAAAAGGGAGAATGCGGTTGTCAGAAGTTGCAGAGAGCCACGCCAGCAACCACTGGGAAAGAGCTGCTTGACAGGAGATGAGCTGGCAGACAGAGGAGCTGGGCTACAGCTTCGCCCAGCAGGAACACCTGGAAGCGATCTAGACACCAACTACTGAAGGGAGCCTTCTGTTCTTCGTGTCCTGCTGTGTGTGCCTCTGTGGAGTGCAGCAGAGACCTGGCTGATGAGACTCACAGTGGCAACCCTGTGCACCGCCACGCCAGTAAGTCTAGAAGGGCTGTTAGAGGGTATTCTGCAGCCTACAGAATAAAACAACCACAACAAAAAACCTACTGATTAAAAAAAAAGATTCACTTCCCATTGAGAAAAGGTGTATTTCCTCCAGCAAATAAAATGTCTCTAGATTGTTAAAGCACTAAATTTCATCAAATTATCAAAAAGCCTTATTGACCCCAGCCACCGCCACGCAGAGGAAGAACACCAGCTCAGGCTGCTGGGCCTGCCTGCCCCCCACCAACACAGGGAGGAAGACTGCTGAGCTCCACTCAGGCTGAGGCAGCTGAGCTGTGCCTGCAACCCAGCACGCTCCTCCCCAGTGCTGACCCAGAGGACCCCCACACCCACGCTGGCTTGGCCCGCTGCCCTCAGCTACCCTCTCCATCTCTTAGACCAAGCACAGCTGTGAACATTTGATTCCCACTCTCCCTTCCAGATCCTTGAGCTGCAGTGGACTGGCAGTGCTGGTTTGATGGGAGACTTGGTGGCCCCTCATGTTGACAGAGGACCCTGTCAGGTTCCAGTCACTATGTACCCAACAATCAGGTAGACATCAACAACACCCTAGGAATACATGGCCGACAGTTGTGACTATTGGGATTAAACAACCAGATACTGGCCCAGAAGGTGCAAATGACAAAACAAAAAAGCAAAGTGCAATCTCAAACATCTAGTCCATCAGGAGCAAGAACAGGCAACAGCAAAATAGATGACTTTAAAAGTTATACACCAGAAATCTCTGAAAAGATGGCAAACAAGTAGAGAAACAAATCCCTGAGGTTATAGAAGAAATCAAATTAGAAATAATGCCTTATGTAAAGACAGAAATAACAACCTTAGTAAAGGATTTGCTCAACATAGCTAGGGAAGAAATAGATAAAAAAAAAATACAGGAGCATGGGAAATTGATTGAAACTCTGAAGGAACAATGTAGAAAACAAGCAGAACCCATGAAACAAATACAAAGAAATATCCAAGAAACAAAAAATTCTATTGAAAGCTGGCAAAACCATTTAAATGAAGCTGAGGATAGAATTTCAGACCTTGAGGACAGGATCACAATAGTGACCATGAAAAGTTATAAAAACAACAAGGCAGCATGAAATGTCAATTCAGCAGCTTCAAGGTGACACTAAGAGAAAAATGTAAGACTAATAGGCATCATGAGGATGCAATAGACAACACAAAGGACATAACTAAGCTGTTCATAGAAGTAGCAGAAAATTTCCCAAACTTGAGGAAAAAAGCTGACACACAAATAACTGAGGCATATAGAATGCCAAACAGTCATAACCAACATAAATCTACAACCAGACATATAATAATGAAGATTCCAGATATACAGCATAAAAATAGAATACAAAAAGTTGTTAGAGAACAGACACAACTCAACTATCAAGTAAAGCCCATTAGAATCATGGCAGACTTCTCAGCATAAATCTTCAGGTTAAGATGAGCTTGGAGTGAAGTATTTCAAGCTGTAAAAGAAAACAACTTTCAACCCAGAATGATGTACCCAACAAAACTGTCTTTCAAATTTCATGGAGAAACAAGATACTTCCATAACAAAGAACAACTGAAGAAATTCATATCTACCAAACCAAGCCTAGAAAGAGTATTGAAAGATACACTAGAGAGAGATAAAAATGACCTCAATATCCAGAACAACAACAGAAAAAAAACACCAGGCTGGACAAGAAATTGAACAAGGGAGGAAAGTGGGAAACCAACAACAGAAACATAATATGGCAAAGTCAAGCCAGTACATATGAGTGATATCCATATATGTAAATGGGCTCAATTTACCCATCAAAAGAAGCAGATTGACAGAATGGATCAAGAAACAAGACCCCACAATGTGCTGTATATAAGAAACACATCTGAATCAAAAAGAAACTCATAGATCAAAAGTCAAAGGATGGAAAACAGTATTCCATGCAACAGGAACCCAGAAAAAAGCAGGGGTAGCTATTCTGTTTGCAGACAATGTGAACTTCAAACCTAAAAGGATTAAAAGAGATAAAGAAGGCCACTACATACTTGTAAGTGGAAAACTACAAGAGGAAGAACTAACAATGATAGATATATATGCACCAAATACAGGAGCACCCAACTATATAAGACAAACACTAATGGACATGAAAAACCAAATACACAGGAACACAATTGCAATAGGAGAAATTAACACACCACTGTCACAAAGAGATAGATCAACTAGACAAAAAGTTAACAAAGAAATAACAGAACTGAATCACACCTGTGAATGAATGGACTTAGTGGATGTTTACAGAGTGTTCCACTCAACCACACCAGAATATACATTCTTCTCAGCTGCACATGGGACATTCTCCAAAATAGACCATATATTAACTCATAAAACATTCTTAAGTAAATGCAAAGGGGATAAAATTTCCCATGCATAATATCTGATCATAGCACACTAAAACTGGAAATCAGTGGCAAAAAAACTGCCAAACCTGCATAAATACATGGAAATTAAATAACAACCTTCTGAACAACCAGTGGGCAACAGATGAAATTAAAGAAGAAATAAAACTATACCTACAATACAATGAAAATGCAGACACAACATACTGTAACCTATGAGATGCAATGAAAGCAGTCCTAAGAGGAAAATATATAGCAATAAATAGACACATCAAGAAACTGGAATGATCACAAATAAGTAACCTAATGCTACATCTCAAGCTTCTAGAAAAGGAGGATCAAGTCAAACCCAAAGCTCATAGAAGAGGGGAAATTGTAAAGATTAGATCAGAAATTAATGCAATTGAAACAACAACAACAAAAAAAAACACACAAAGAAGTAATGAATGAAAGAGCTGGGTTTTTTTGAGAGAATAAACAAAACTGATAAACCTCTAGCCATGCTCATCAAGAAAAAGAAAGAAAAAACCCAAATTCATGCAATAATGACTGAAAAGAGGGAAATTACTACAGATCCTATGGAAATTCAAAAGATCATGAATACCTACTTTGAAGATCTCTATTCACATAGGGTGAAATACACAGAGGAAATGGAGAGATTTCTAGAAATACATGAACTACCAAAGCTCAATCAAGAAGATACAACAATTTTGAATAACACAGTATCAGCTACTGAAATAAAAAAAGTGATTAAAAACTTACTAACAAAGAAAAGCCCAGGCCCTGATGGATTCACAGATGAATTCTACAAGAAATTTAGAGATTTAATGTGAACACTCCTTAAACTCTTCAATGAAATTGAAAGAAAAGCAGTCCTCCCTAAATCATTCTTGGAGGCAAGTATTACCCTGATACCAAAACCAGAGAAGGACCCAACCAAAAAGAAGAACTATAGGCCAATCTCACTAATGAACATTGATGCAAAGATTCTCAAGAAAATACTGGCAAATAGAATGCAGCGAATCATCAAGAAGATTATACATCATGACCAAGTGGCATTCATTCCAGGAATGCAAGGATGGTTTAACATACACAAATCAATAAATGTAATACACCACATCAACAGAGCCAAAAATAAAAAACTCACATGATCATCTCAATAGATGCAGAAAAAGCTTTCAATAAAGTCCAACACTTTTTCATGATTAAAAACCCTACAGAAACTTGGAATAGATAGTATGTACTTCAATCTCGTAAAGGCCATCTATGACAAACCAACAGCCAACATTATACTGAGTAGAAAACAACTGAAAGCCTTCACTCTAAAATCAGGAACAAGACAAGGATTCCACTATCACCACTCCTATTCAATATAGTTCTAGAAATATTAGCCAGAGCAATCAGACAACAGGGAGAAATAAAAGGAATGCAAATAGGAAAAGAAGTTAAATTATCATTATTTGCAGATGACATGATACTGTACAAAGAAGACCCAAAAAGTCCATTAAAAGACTAGTAGAGGTAATAAACAAATTCAGCAGCATAGCTGGATACAAAGTCAAAGCTCAAACATCAAAAGCATTTCTGTATACAAACAAAAACTCACTAAGAGAGAAATTATGAAACTATCACCTTTCACAATAACATCTAAAAAAATAAGATACTTAGGAATCAACCTGACCAAGAATGTGAAAGACCTATACGCTGAAAATTATACTACTCTAAAAAAGGAGATTGAAGTGGATGCTAGAAAATGGAAGGATATTCCTTGTTCTTGGCTAGGAAGAACCAACATTGTGAAAATGGCCATACTCCCAAAACTGTGATACAGATTTAGTGTAATCACAATCAATATACCATCAACATACCTTACATATCTAGAGAAAACACTTCTAAAATTCATTTGGAAACAGAAGAAACCTAGAATAGCAAAAACAATTCTCTAGATAGGTAAGGTATACAAAGGCAAGACAACAAAGGCCTCTTGATTCTTGACCTGAAACTATACTACAAAGCCACAGTAATAAAATCAGCATGGTCCTGGCAAAGAAATAGACCTAAAGATCAGTGGAACAGATTAGAAGATACAGACACTACTACAAAGACACTCAGCCACCTTATATTTGACAAAGTGTTAAACATGTTCACTGGAAAAAAGATAGACTCTTTAATAAATGGTGTTGGAAAAATTGGCTCTCCACATGCCAAAGACTGAAAATAGACCCATGCCTATCACCATACACTAAACTAAAGTCAAAATGGATCAAGGATATAAACATTAAAACAGAAACACTAAATCTACTGGAAGACAAAGTAGGTAGGAATCTTGAAGGCATAGGGGTAGACAAAAAACTCATGAATAAAACACAAACCACATGTGAAATACTTCAAAGAGTCAACATCTGGGATCTCATATTGCTAAAAAGTTTCTGCACTTCAAAAGAAATTACCAACAAAGTGAAAAAAAAACCACAGAATGGGAAAGAATTTTAGCCAACCATCCCTCAGACAAGGACTTATATCCAGAATATATTAAAAAAACTGAAAAATATCAAGCCCCCTCAAATTCAAAGACCCTCTTCAAAAATGGGCATCTGAGATGAACATACAGTTCTCAGATGAAGATATACAAATGGCAAATAAATACATGGAGAAATGTTCACCATCACTGGCCATTCAAGAAATGCAAATTAAAACATCATTGAGATTTCATCTCACCCCAGAAAGTAGAGCTGTCATCAAAAAATCAACTGATAACAAATGTTGGTGAGGATGTGGGGAAAAAGAAACACTGCTCCACTGTTGGTGGGAGTGTAGACTGGTGCAGCCATTGTGGAAATCACTATGGAGATTTCTCAGAAGAGCAGGATTGGAAATTCCATTCAACCCAGCTATTCCCCTCCTGGGTATTTTCCCAGAAAAATTGAAAATGTCATATCACAGGGACATATGTGCACCCATGTTCATAGCAACACAATTTGTAATAGCTAAATATTGGAAACAACCAAAATGCCCATCAACTACAGAGTGGATGAAAAATATGTGGCATTTTTATACAATGGAATACTACTCAGCTATAAATAAGGATGCAGCCTTTATAGGTAAATGGAGGCAACTTGAAAATATCTTCATTAGTGAAATAAACAAGACTCACATTAGTAAATGTCACATTGTCTCTCTAGTGTAAAAAATAAAAAACTGACAGAATAATAGGATCCAAAAAAATAGATATTGTGAAAGTGAAAGAGAAGGAAAGTGCTCTAAAGAATATAATGGCATGTATAGTGTGTAAGATAGATGACCATATTACTGAATTTCTGTTAGAACATTTAACAGAAGGATTTGCACTGTCAATGCTTGAGTGTCTAGCTACTGTTTATGCTTTGATTTTGTGACTGTGCAGCTATTTTTAAGATGACAATGAGTAATGTATCAACTAGCGATCCTATGGTGTTAAATTTTTAAATTAGGTATTGTTCTACCCGTCTTTTCTGTTTTTCTATTTTCTTTAATTGTATTTTCTTTCTTTCAAAAAAAAGAGAACAATATGCAATGTAACAAATATTGTTAAATTTCTTTCATTCTGTTTTGAAAACCTATATTGTTATTGTTTTGAGTTTGCTGTTATTGTTTATGTCTTTTGTTTTTTGTTCTTCTTTTCTGACTTTTCTATTTTTAAAATAAAATAAAATAAAAGCCTTATTGAGTTTTCACAATGATTCATGAGCAGGACAACCTGCTATCTATGAAAAGAAAGATACTCTGAGCTGGGCAGATAAGGCTGGTATACAGGTAAGAAAGCAGAAATCAGCAGTGACAATGTGCCATTCACAGTTACCCAGGTTGCGGGAAAGTGGGCCTCCTCATGGCTTCACTGGTTGAGCATAAACACTGACGTTCCAATTTGGTGTGATCTATCAAGGTCTAGGGTAAGAAGAGCTCAGTCCAAAATAATGGACTCCCACAAGTTTTATTTAACAAGAGTCATGTGCCATAAAAATGTAAAGCAACAAATTTTTTTAAAAATTCAGTTTGGAATAGATGAAAACACAATGATAAGAACATATTTAAGTAAACAACACTAAATAACTGGCAAAAACTGTGAGAAGAAAAAAGATATCTTAAAAATCATGATTAATACTATTGTTTGAGGAACATATATAGAATAGTATGTTCCCAAACAGCTGAATATGGAACTATCAGGGTGACAGAGAACAACTAGAAACTTTGACCAAATAGTAGATTATAAAGAAAGTCTCAACTATTTCAAAGGATTCCAAAAGCACAGAGAATGTTCACTGAGAAAAATATAACTAAAAAATTTCCATGCATTTGTTTACTACGATGTGCACCCCTGGGAGTGTGGCAGTGTACCTCAGCAAGTAGAGAAGCTTGAGTTCAACCACCAGGTCTCAAGAACGAAAGAAGAAAGAAGAAGAAGAAGAAGAAGAAGAAGAAGAAGAAGAAGAAGAAGAAGAAGAAGAAGAAGAAGAAGAAGAAGAAGAAGAAGAAGAGAAAGAAAGAAAGAAAGAAAGAAAGAAAGAAAGAAAGAAAGAAAGAAAGAGAAAAAAAGGAAAGAAAAGAGGAAAAGGTAAAGGTGTAACATTTACATTTATAAATAACAATTCAAATAAGAAATTTAAAAAATCAAAAAACTTTCCATTTGATGTTATTATTAAAAAATAAAACATATCAAATATTACAAGCTGCAGCGGGGTGTGGTGGTACACTCCTATTATCCCAATACTGTGAAGGCTGAGGCAGGAGGGGTCAGCTTGGCAACTTAATGCCCTAGTGAGACAGTCTTTAAAAACAATGGGCAGTTATAAGGGGAGTGTTGCAGCTCAGTGTGCTTGGAGTTCAATCCCTAGTACAAAAGGAGAGAGAGAGAGAGAGAGAGAGAGAGAGAGAGAGAGAGAGAGAGAGAGAGAACAACAGCAACAATAAGAGAAAAGAAGAGAAAAAGGAAAAACAAAAGATTATGAAATGTAACTGATGCTGAATTCTAAGGGATATATTTAGTCTTCAAAAGCTCACATTAGAGGAGAAGAACCAAAATTAGTTCACTAAACAGTCATTCAAATACTAAAAACTATATTCCCAAGTAAAATTGTCAGTTAAAAGAAATTGCGTAGAATTACATACAACTTAAAAATAAAAAAACAAAGCTATAAGATGGAGCTTTGACAACATTACTAAGATTAGTAAAACTACTGAAGAATAATATTAGAAGAGGGATGTGCTATAACAGATCTGAAGAAACTGAAGTCATATGAGAAGATATTAACACTGGTCGATTAATTTTGAGAACCTAAGAAATAGGTAAGTTCACAGAAAAATATAGTTTACCAAACCTACCATGAGAAAATTGTATATAAATAATTCAATCAGCATTATAGATAAAGGCTCAATAATTTTAAATCCTGTCTTTAAAGACTTCAGACCCACATGGCTTCATTTGTCATGAGCCTTGTGGGGAATATTTGGATCACAAACCTAACACTCACCTAACCTTACAAAGAGAAAATAAACCTTGACGGTGTTGAATCAGTTCTAGGCGTGTGAAGCTCTTCTAATACTTGAAAATCAATAATAGCAATTCTCTACATTAACAGAAGGAAGGATAAAAATTATTTTAGTCTTTACAGAAAATCTTACAATAAAATAGAAAAACTATCTGTGATAAAAATATCCTAGAATCTCAGCAGCAAAAGTACTGTTCCTTAACACAGTAAAGGTTATCTATGGAAAGCCTCATGACAAACTTTAAGCAGCTTTTGCTCTGACACTGGAACTAGACTACATGGTCACTTTGCTCTGTCAAAACAGAAAGAGAAAAGAAGAAAAATCTGGAATTGGATTGGGAACTTCCATGCCAAAATTAAGTTATTAATTATATCCTTTCATCTATTTGGAATCATGGTTCAGAAAAGAACTGCAAAAGTCACACATAGGCTGAACCACAGAGGCAAGAATCCCAAGTGAGAGAACCAAAGGGGAGGGACTGAGTAGGCAACTGAGAGCCCAGAAGTCGGAATATTGAGGATTATTGTCAGATGCTTGAAGTGCTTCCTTCCGGGGGAGTGACTGATACATCCGGAGGTTAACTGAGTGGGCAACATGGGAAGACTTAAGGGCTAGAGGAGCTGAAGAAACTTTATGATTAGACATTTGTGCAGCTTGTCTCTAGGGATTTTGGAGGAGCCCTTTAAAATAATGGGAGAGTGGAAGAAAATGAGTCTGACCAATCCTAAGTCATGAGTAAAACTGTGAGTTCATATATAGCTCTTCTAGGAGACACTAACTGCAGGAGCCAGGTGAATCTTCAGAAAAAACTGAATAAAATAAATTTTAAATTATTTAATAAGTTAAAAATTCATAACTATTTAAATTTTTATTTTAACCTTTTTCTACATAAGAGGTAGAGTCACAGTCTATGTATGTTTGCATCTTGATTTTTTTCACTTTATAATACTTTCATTTTATATATATGTATATATATCACTGTATCATTTGTTGAAACTCAGTGTTGTGTGTTTAATGCCTAAAACCCACATTGTTAACAGTGCACAGTTTATTCAACCAGGAACCCTTGGATAGACATTCAGGCTGTGCCTGACATTCTCCTATTGCTATAGTGTTACAATGAAACACAGCATGAACTCTCTGCTGGCTGTCTCAATGCTTCACTCTGTGATGACAATAAGATAGCCATTTCTTATAATAAAACTAGAGAAATCAGAAGAACATTGGATAAAATTGCCTTAGAAACAATTATCCCTACTGAGATGGGGGAAGTCTTCATTGGATACTTATTTTTTTTTTCTTCCTAGTGATAATAACTTGGGATTTGTAAAGCTGCTATGAAAGAATTTTCCAGGGTTGAATGGATTGTCCTTCAGTGCCTCCAACTCATCCCCTGGGGTCACTGCAGACAATGGAGCTGTTCTGAACTCACAGACAGCCAAAATCACAGCAGAAAAAATAATAAAATAAAATAAAATAAAATAAAATAAAATAAAGTAAAAAAGGAACAACACTATAGAAATAGTCTAGCCATAAGGAACAGAAGCAAAGTCACACTTAATGGTGATTATTGCAGACTTACTATGTAGCATGAGTTACCTGAAGCCAAGGCACTCGGGAGGACATCACTCTGAGTAACCAATGACTCTTAGCAATACAGAAAGCATATATGAGTGGGCTGGCTAAGAAGATGTGTGATAGGACTTCAGGAATATGGTAGAGTGGAAATCAGCAGAGAAAAACCTTCTACACGATATACTGTCCTGATGCCGTAATATAGCAGTGCAAAGAAGAGAATAAGGAAGGAAGTAGTTCCTCTGGACTCAGGAAGGGTCTGACATGAGAACTGAAGTCCACAGGGAGAGCAAACAGAGAACTCAACAAAGAAGAAAGAGGAGGTGTGTGTCCACCTCTCCCTGAGTTGGGACTCGCTGAATAGGTGGGGTGGTTCAAACCTGCAGACACTTGGTAACTGCCTCCAAGGAGCCTCTGAGAAAGACACAGTAGTGCAAGAGAGTTGTGGGGGACTGCACTGGCTGGTGGGTGATGCAAATTCAGCCACCTTGCAGGAGAGGACACTTGATCAGGAGCCTTCTTGAAGAGGGGCCAACTAAACTCAGAACTCAGAACAACTTCAGGCTCAGCTAGTGGCTCCCTTTGAGTTCAAGCCAACAGAAGATGTGTTGACTGCTACAGGCTGAACAGGTTTGGTTCCAGCCTGCCTTGTGGCCAGAAACCAGCTTGGACTTCAGAGAAAGTAAACATGCAGGCTTGCTGAGATTGCCCACTATCCTGCCACCAACAGGTAATTGGATTCTGTCTCCACATGACTACTAGTAACATCATAGACACATTTTGAAGTGGACTTTTTAAAAATTCTCTCTCTCTCTTTTCTCACTTTTCCCCTCATTTTTGAAATGTTTTTACATGAGTGTGAACATGTTTTCTAGCTTTTGTGGTTGCTTTTCTGTTCTGTTCTTCTTTTTCTTTTTCTTTCTTTCTTTCTTTCTTTCTTTCTTTCTTTCTTTCTTTCTTTCTTTCTTTCTTGTCTTCTGTGCTAAGTGTCTTCCCTAAGTTTTGAGGATCCTCCTTTGTCCTCCAGCCTTGGTTCTAAACTCTTCTGCTTCTTCTATCTCTCTGTTTTTTGCCCATATCCTCTTTAAAAATTTCCCTGTGAGAGTAAAATGGCATATTGAGAGCTTATTTAGTGCATAAAGTTTTCTGGTTTGTTTCAGATTTTGTTATATAACCACAAATCTAGCTCATACAGTTAAAGGTGAAAAATTAATGGTTACCTCAGTTTATCATCTTCTAGGCTGTGTTTCATGCTATCATTATGACTGATTGTATCACTTTAGCCACTTTAGACACAATTGTTCTAACCAGCTGTCCTTACTATATACCAAGACTGAGATTGCCTAAGGGTCATAGAAAACACCTCAGGCCAGTGTCAAACATTGAGGATCTGGGTCAAGTAGGCAGCATCTTCCCATCCCGAGTAAATTGAAGAGGTAGGATCTTGCAACAGATTCAAAACGCAAAAGCCAGTTACACTAGAAGGCACCTCTGAGAAGCTGTCATTTTTTAAGGGTTCTAAATACGAACAATAAATCTACTCACCATAGACCATTCACAAACATCTAGCCAGGAAATGAAAAAGAAAACGAGAAGACATTTAAACAAGATACAAATCCAGACAGCCAGTTTACCCACAATGACCCCAGGGTGTGGGGAGATAGGACAACCCAAAGGCCACCACTTGGTCTTTTTGAAGTAGTAACAACAAAGCAAATGAATGAAGCTCTAAAAAAAAAATCAAATCAGAAATAATGTCTCAGATAACTATACAGATAGTGGCCACAATGAAAACCATGCTTAGTAACTCTAGAGCAGATAAAAATTTTTAAAAAGAAAGTATTAGGAAAATGACTGAAAACATGAATGCTCAAAAAAGGAAAGAAATAGAATCCATAAACAGATTCAAGTAGATATCTGTTGTAACCTGACTCAAGCGCCACCATCTTGTTCTGTATGCACCATTTCCTTCTGCTCTAAAGTAACCTATTGTTCCTAGCAGACCCTATTGTTCCCACAGACCCCCTGTTGCGATTCCCGGAATGCGCCTAGCCACCAAGGTTACATCCTGCTTCAGCATAAACAAATTATTCTGAGAGCTGATGTCACGAGATATACTGACAAGCACAATCTCCTGTAAATGCCCCCTCCCCACCTTTTGCGGTTTTCCCCTTTATAAGCCCCTCTGCCCCTCAGCCTGGTTACACAGCTGTGCAAATTCCACCTGCACTCTATGTCACTGGGCACCAGCTTACATAAAGTGCTTCTTCTTACAGTGACATTTTTGGGCCTTAATTTTGGGGTACAACAATATCCAAGAGATTAAACATTCCACTGAAAGTCTTTGTAGCAGAGTAAAAGAATATGAGGACAAAATCTCAGACATAGAAGACAGGCCTGAGATTAGTGATCACAAAAAGGAAGATTTTTGAAAAATATCAAGGCAGTAATCAATCCAGCAGCTGCTAGGTGATGCAAAGAACAGCATAAGATTGATTGAATGTCACAAAATCTATTCACAAATGTCATCGCAGCAAACTTTCCTGGTAGGGAAAAAGAATTTGACATACAAATAAGTGATACATATAAAACCATTTAGTCATGAGAAAAAAAACTACAGCAAGGCATATAATAGGCATAATTTCAGATATTCGACATAAGAACAGAATATTAAAAGGGGTTAGATAAAGAAACAAATCACCTATAAAGGAAAACCCATCAGAGTCACAGCTGACTTGTCAACATAAACCCTCAGGCCCTCAAGTCAAGGCGAGTTAGCTTGAAGTATTTCAAACCCTAAAAGAAAACCTCCAACCCAGATTGAAGTACTCTGAACAAATATCTTTCTAAACTGATATAAAAGTAAGATACTTCCATGACAAAAACACCTGAGGAAATTCATGAACAAAAAAATCAACACTCCAAAATGTTCTGACGGACAGTGTAGAGAGAGATAATAAGGACCACAACTGCATGAATCCCAATGCAGTAAACCCTCCAGGCAAGGCAAACAAATAAACACAGGGTCAAGAATAGGAGCCAAGAAAAAGAAAATAACACGACAAAGATAAGTCCGGGCGTACTAGTTATAACCAACGTCAGTGGTCTGAATTCACCAATCAAAACAAAAAAAAATGGCAGAATGGATCAAGAAACAATATCTAACAGTGTGCTGCATATAAGAAACACATTTAAGTCAAAGATAAATTCATAGACTGAAAGTGAAAGATAGAACACAACACTCTCTATGACAGGAACCTGGAAAAGAGCAGGGATAGCTGTGGTACTCAAACTAACGGTCAACGTGTAACAGCCAGCTGAACTGGCATCAGTGTGGTGCCAGGTGTGGAAGAACCACCTGAAGATTGTTGCCAACAGCATAAAAAAAAATGGAGGGGAAAAAGCTATGCCATTGCTCCTCCTGGAGAAACTTATCATGCTGGCTTTCTTGACATGAACTTGGTAGTTCTCATCAATAATCACTGAGGATGGCTGCATTTCCCTTTGGGGGTGCTCTGGTCCTTGCCTTGAGCAACAGTTCCCAGTTCCAGGGCAGACCCCTCATCTCACTGGCAAAGACTTTCGAGCTTCCACCACTGACCTTTGGGCCATGCCAGTGTAGATTCTTGATAAAGACTTGCATGAGACATTGTTGTGGGCTCTAGACCTCCAGCTGGACTCAGGGAGGACATTGCCATGGGCTCTCAGTCTTTAGATGGACTCATTCAGATGGACTCATTCCACAGCATATTGCTGTGGAATACAGAACCTCATAGATTCTTTGGGTCTCTATTGTGTAGACAGATTTCCCAAACACTTTTAGATTTGACTCTTTAGGTGACTACTATAAAATAATCCTGTAGATTATATGCCCTGTGTTATATTTTTCCTTCTAAACCCTGACTACAACATTAGCTATTCTATTTGCAGACAAAGTGAATTTCAAGCCAAGACTGATTGAGAGAGACAAAGAAGGTCACTACATCCATGTAAAGGAATAATCCAAGAAGAAGAACAAACAATCATAAATATACATGAAACAAAAACCAGTGCACCCACCTTTATGAAACAAATATTAACACACATGAAAAATCAAATAATCACTATTAAAATTGCATTGAGAGGTCTAAATACTCTAGTATTACAAATAGATCAACTAGACAACAAATTAATAATGAAACATTAGAATTAAATCAAACTCTTGAGCAAATGAACTCAGTAGTTGTCCACAGTGTTTTACCCCACAACATCAGAATCTATATTCTTCTCAGTTGAACACATAATGTTCTCCAAAATAGACCACAAATAGCTCATAGAGCATGTTTAAATAAATGCAAAGGAATTGAAATTATCCCACACATATTATCAGACCACAGTCAAATGAAATTGTAAATCAATGGCAAAATAAACCCCAAAGCTACACAAGCACATGGAAATTAATACCCTCCTTAAAAACCAGTGGGTCACAGATGGAATTAAGAAATTAGACAGTTTCTACAATTAAACAATAATGCCAGTACAGCATAATAGCACTAATGGAACACAATGAAACCACTTTTAAGAGGCAAATTTACAGCAGTGAAAAACTATATCAAGAAAAGAGAGTGAGCTCAAATGAACAACTTAATGTTGAAACTCAAGCTTCTACAAAAAAAGAGGAGAAGGTCAAGCCCAAAGCACATATGAGAGATGAAATTATAAAGATCAGAGCAGAAATTAATGCAAAGGAGACTAAAAAACATAGAAAGAATTAATGAAACAAAAAATTGTTCCTTTGAGTGATTAAATAAAATCAGCACACTTTTAGCAAAGCTTATTTAAAAAGGAGAAGAAAAGACTCAAATCCACACACTTAGAAATGTAAAGGGTAAAATCATAATGCATCCTGTAGAAATACAAACGAGCATTTATACCTACTTTGAAAACTTGTGTTATACTAAGATGGAAAATACAGAAGAATGGATAGATTTATAGATACATATGAATTACCTAGGCTGAATCTAGAAGATATAAAAATCTTAAATAAATCAGTATCACTCAATGAAACTGAAGATGTAATTAAAAACGTACCAACAAGGACTGGGGATTTAGCTCAGTGGCATAAGTGCCTGCCTGGCAAGTGCATTGTCATGAGTTTGATCCCTGGAACCACAAAAAAAAAAAAAAGGTAAAAAAATAACAACAACAACAACAAAAACATACCAACAAAGAAATACCAAGGCCATGGTGGATTCACTGCTGTATTCTAAAAAATTTAGAGAACACTTAATGTGACTATTTCTCAAACTCTTTAATGAAGTTTCAAGGCAAGAAAACTCCAAAACTGATTCCTGGACACAAGCATTACCATGAAATCTAAATCACAGAAGGACCCAACTAAGAAAGAGAACTCAGGCCAATTTCTATAATGAACATAGACTCAAAATTCCTCAATAAGATACTGGTAAACACAATGCAGCAAATCATCAAGAAAATTATAAACCATGACCAAGTAAGGGTCATTCAAGGGATGCAGGGATGGTTCAACAGACACAAATCAATAAATGTAATACAGCATATTAACAGAGGCAAAGGCAAAGCAATGTGATCCTCTAGATAGATGCAGAAAATGCTTTGGACAAAGTTCAAAACCCATTCATGACAAAACCCCTATAGAAAATTGGAATGGTCATTTATTAATCTGGTAAATGCAATCTATAACAAACCAACAGCCAATGTCACACTGAATGTTCTAACATTGAAAATCACTCTAAAATCAGGAATAATACAAGGATGTCCACTGTCACCACTCTTATTCAATATAGTTCTGAAAACTTTAGCCAAAGCAATTAGATAAGAGAAAGGAAGAAATAAATTGTCATTATTTGCAGATGACACAATATTCTACATAGAAGACTCCAAAAACTCTATGAAACGACTAGTAGATTTAACAACTAAATTCAGTTGTGCTTCTAGATACAAAGTCAACACCTCAAAATCAGTAGCATTCCTGTACATGAATAATAAACTCACTGAGAGAGAAATTAATGGAACATCTTTGAAAATAGCATTCATAGAAAGAAAAGAAATCCTTACAAATCACTCTAAAGAAGGAAATAAAAGACCTTTACATTGAAAACTAGAGTATGCTGAAAAAGGATATCCTTGCCCTTGGGTAGTAAGAACCAATATAGTGAAAATGGATATACTTTCAAAATTGTTATTCAGGTTTAATGCACTTATCAGAATTGCAGTAGCATATTTCACAGAATTAGAGAATACAATCATAAAATCCATTTGGAACCAGAAGAGACCTAGAATAGCAAAAGCAATTCTGGGGAACAAAAGTGGGAAGTATCAAAATTCCTGACTTGAAATTATACTTCAAAGCTACTGTCATAAAAACATCATTGAACAGCAAAAAACACAGACCAGAGCATCAGTGGAACAGACTACAAGATACAGAAACAACCCTAGACATACTCAGCCACCTTATCTTTGACAAAGGTGCCAAACACATTCACTGGAACAAAGATAGCCTGCTTAATAAATGGAAAAACTGGCTCTACACATGATAATGATTAAAATTACACCCATATTTTTACTTTGCATTAAACTAATATTGAAATGGATTGAAGAACTAAATATTAAAACAGAAACATTAAATGTGCTGGAAGACAGAAAAGGTAAAATTCTTGAAAATATTAGTATAGGCAAAGAATTTATGAACAAATTCCCTATCACACAGGAATTATCAAAAAGAACCAGTAACTGGGATCTCATCCTTTTTAAAGCTTTTGCACAGCAGTAGAAACCACCAATAGTGTGAATAGACAGCACACAGTGTGGGAAAAACTTTTGTCAGCTGTTCCTCAGACCAAGGACTATTATAAAGTACTCTAAAAATCTGCTGCAGTTGCAAGGAAATTGCAGTGGTTGCAAGGAGAACAATTACATATGGGACACATAATTTATAGTATTACTTATAGTGGTCACCTGAGGAGTCAAATACAAAGAAAGAAATACAGGAAATCTGTCCATGACACCTGGAAAATCCAGTCGAGGGCCTGAATCCCTTGGCAATAATCTGCATGAGTTCAGCTGAAAACCTAGAGCCCACAACAGTGACTAACGCGAGTCTATTTCATAGGTCTGTGCTGGGAAGGCCCAAAGGTCAACAGCGGAAGCTAGAAATTCTCTGCCAGCAGGATGAAGGATCTGTGCCAGCAGGTTGATGGTTCTGCAGTGTTACCTAGAAGCAGTGCTCAAAGTAAAGACTAGGGCTCCCTTGAAAAGAACCACAGCCATCAGAGAAAATGAGGTCCTGAGCTCCTCTGACCATGAGAACATCTGAGTTCATATAAGGAAACTAGCATGACAAGCTTCTCCTGGAGATTGAACAGCACATATCTTCCCCTTCAGAACCCGGAAACGATGCTCAAAGAACCAGAGCTCCCCCAAATGAACCGCAGCCATTCTCAGCAACTAGGTCCCAAGCTCCTCTGATGATAACAGCCAAGTCCATATAAGGGAGCCCAGCACGACAATCTCCTCCAGAAGAACCAATGGCTCCAAACAACAGCGCTTAGGAGAGCTCCCAATGCTACTCTTCCTCTCCGGGTCTTCTTTCTATGCTTGTAACAGTCTTCAAATGGGCCATCCACACTCAGCACCACACCGATTCAGTTCAGCTGGTGCTTAAATTGGCCTCCAGTTACCAATCCACTACAAAATCAGACCCCCTAAATTTAAAAACCCAAAATGGGCATGTAAGGTGAATACGTACTTCTCAGATGAGGAAATAGAAATAGCAAATAATATATGAAAGCTTATTCATCATCATTGGCCATTCAAGAAATGCAAAGTAAAGCAATTCTGAGATTCCATCTGACTGCAGAAAGAAGGGCTATTATTAAGAAATCAACCAATAACAAATACTTTTGTGGCTCTGGGGAAAAATGAACCCGTCTCCATTGTGGGTGGGAGTGTAGACTGGTACAAGCACTGTGGAAATCAGTGTGCAGATTTCTCAGAAAACTAAAACTAGAGGTTCCAACCAACCCAGCTCTTCCCCTTCTTGGTATCTATCTCCCAAAATTAAAAGCCTCAAACCACATTGAAATATGTATAAACATGTTTATAGCAGTACAGTTTTTATAGCAAAATCTTGGATACAGGCAAATACCCATAAACTGGTGACTGGATTAAGAAGATGTGAATTTTTTATACAATAGAGCACTATTCTGCCATAAATAAGGATAAGCTTGAGACATTCTAGGAAACGGGTGCACCTTGGGACCATACACTTAAGGGAAATAAAGTGTACCATATTGTAAATATCACATTGTTTCTCTGACATGAGAAACCAAGTATGTAAATAAGGACCAAAATATTTAATAAGTATTGTAAAATAGGAAGAAAATATTCACATGAGGAGGGGATATAAAGAGGAGCGAGTAGAAAAGGGAAAAGTGAAAAAGGTAAGAAAAGAAGAAAAAATGGAAACAAAACTTTTGTAAATGGGGAGATTTCAAAGACAGAGTTGGGGAATGCAAAAAAAAAAGAAGAAGAAGCAAGTTATGTCGTGTACGACCACAAATTCTCCATGAGGAATGTGATCATATTATATATCCTAAAATGTGCCAATAAAATCTGAGTAAAACCGTGTACGACCACAAATTCTCCATGAGGAATGTGATCATATTATATATCCTAAAATGTGCCAATAAAATCTGAGTAAAACCTGTTAAGAAAAAAAAGAATCTGAGCAAACCTGACATTTTATGTACTTACAGTGTTGACAATCCAGCCTCCTCAGGTAACAGCCCTGTGATGTGACAGTGAAGATAGGCAGCTGCCATAGGATTAGTATTTTAAATGAGTTCATACTGTTTATGCATGTGGTGCCAGAGAGCTTTCAGGAGAATTTTAAATTCGCTGGACTCAAAAGTTTAAAAATGTGTAGCATAACTCAAATATAATATTTACATAGGGCAGCCCTGGAGGATTGCTCACAGATTTTCAGACATTCTGAAAAGTTGAAATTGAGGCACTTCATTTACAAATAAGATGAAATGAGAGCAGGAAATAAATAGCAGATTTAAACATGCTCTCTAAATTTAAATTAAAAAATCATTCCTATAAATCACAAGTCAAATTGATTTTCATCTTTTTATGAGAGGTAGGCATAGAAGTATTTTTACTTTAAAACAAAAATTCAGCAAACTGATGCCTACTGGCATAGATAGATGTGAACATTGATAAAAATCAAAATAATAATTAATATGATAACCCTGGCTGCCATCCAGCTCTTATGTTACAGGTTGTTCAAGTCCATAGCTGATAAGTCATGAATTTAGTAGGACCCCAAATCTGGGAAATAGACTTTAGAGTTGTCTGCTAACCAGGATGGTTAACCTTCCTTCATAACAGAGTGAGGTATGGAAATAATACAAAGAACAAACTAGATAGAGGTATTTAGAGAGACAGAGGTATGCAAAACCAGACAGCCTCCTACACGCATTCCCAGTAAATAGATTATTTCTTACAAGAATGCACTGTTTATGAAGGGATGCACTAATTTAAACCCTTGAAATTTGCCTGAAAATAAAAACCCTCTTGCTCACTTCTCAGTCAAAATATCAGCCTTGAAGAAAAGTGGCAGGTCCAGCTAAAACCTTTCCTTTTTGTTTGAATTTGTTTGCTTTTTCCAAAGTCCCACTGAAAATTACTAGCCTGAGAAATGCTCCTCTGCTTTCCAGGAGCACATATGCAAAAATTTGGAGCAATGAAGAGAAATGTCAGAACACTTGATCTAGGTCAGTTCACTTTCTTGCAAATTTTGGATTCTGGACCAGTCTGGAGACAGAAAAGACCTGTATGTGACTCTAACGGTATACCAAGCATGTGTTGTGCTCAACTAACAAAGAAGAGTGTGAATTAGTGAGCAAGAGGAGGTTAATAAAAGTCAGGAACATAACACTTGGGTATGTCTTACAAATCCTGATGTCTCTTTTCCCACCTTCATATTATAAGAATGCTCCAAGTAATAAATACTAATGCTCCCTATAGTGAGTAGAAATGAAGCATCGAATTTAAGCCATAGGTAGCGGAAAGTTAGTAAATTGGTTTTCCAATTTTAGCATACGAAAGAAATCCAAGAGAGCTGAAATTTGTCTTTAGTTAGTCTTAGTGCCCTGACTGACCAGGGCCCAACAATTCAGGTGACTTTCACTCTGCTACGACTTAACTTATACTCCAACGCATCTGGTCTATAATCAGCTCAGAAAGACAAATTTCAGACGAATATTACAGTTGCAGGCTGTGATGATTTAAGTTAGTGAAAAGATCTGTTTTGGTGACAATTGGAGATAGGTTTATTTCAGGTGGATGAAAACTCTTAAGGAAGAGGTAACCTTAAATAGTTTAGTCTATTGAATCCGCACTGATTCCTAACTGTCAAAGGATGAGAAAGGCAGCCATGGGAGGGCATCTCATCAGACCCTTTCGACTGAACTATGAATTCAGTCTTCTCTCCCTTCCCTTCCCCTCTCCTCCTCTCTCATTTCATTTCCTTTCCTTTCCTTTCCTTTTCCTGCCCTGCTTCCTAGTGCTGGAAAGTGCTCTACCACTGAGACTATCTCCAGCCCTGAAATAATTCTTGATGCCGGGGAACTGACTAGGAATCCATGTTTTTCTTCCTCCTTGGATAAGTTGACTTACCATAAGGTTCCCAGATTCAGGTGAAAAAAAAAATTTCTAGCAGTAGAATTGCAAGAAGCATGAGAGATTCTGGAAGACATATGTGGAAGAATGAAATGATTCTGATTTTCTTCAAAGATAGTAAAAAAAGAAACATTCATTCAGTCCCAATATTCACTGAGGTTTCCAGTACTGTGGGTTTGTTCACATGTAAAATTATGCATAATTCTCATGAAATAAAGAAAAGAGATGTCAATGCTTTGCAAGCTTTTACTACCACATGCTCATCATTAGAATTATTGGGAATAGATATGAACTATTTTTATAAAAATAGAAAAGCATCATCCCATCACAAAGACATTATAAATACTTCATATGTTTAATTGCAACACTTTCTATATAGGTATGATCTTTTTTTGTATGGTTTACATTCTATTTCATGTAAATAATATTTTTATGAGGATTAAGGAAATGCAGTTTTTCAAGCATATCTCTGTCAATACTTCTGTCTAGAGACCTGTTAACATTCTTGTCTTCTGTGAAAATTATGACCCCAACTAAGGCAGGATTACTACATTTGTTGACACACAGAGTTAGTGCAGTGTATTCTGGGTTATCAAAAATGCTCTTGTACCTTTGGGAGTTTGGATTTGTGGACATTTGTGATGCATGGAAAAGCATGATACACACTGTACACTCTCAGTCACACAAAATAACACACTGTGTACATTCAGGAAGGATTTGCAAGAACATAGCCAACTAAGGTGCTCATTACTACGAATGACTTTGATTTCATTCCTTGTGTTTTGTTTCTTACAATGCATGGATTAACTTTGAAAAAATAAAGATGTTTTGTTTGGTTTTGTTTGGTTTTGGTACTGGAGATCAAACTCAGGACCTTGCGCTTGCCAGGCAGGCACTTGTGCTGCTGAGCTGTATCCCTGGCCTAAAAATTATTTTAGAACTTAAGTATATTACTTGCTTTTTATTTTAATTTCTTGCAAGACTTTAACATCAGCATACTATTTTATCATAATGATATTTTTGTATATATAAATGTATGCATTAACATATATCAATAGAAAATTTATAGGAATAATATGAAATAGACTTTAAAAATAATCTTCTTGGAAAAATATGAAACCTTAACAAGCTTTTAGAATGAAGTCAAAAAATATAAATTAACATTAAAACACTATTTAGTTGTCTACAGCAAAATTTATTTGCCCAGAATATTTGAGGTTTATTTATAGCTGTATAAATCAGGAATTCAGGAACTAATTCTCAAAAAAGGCTCTGATGGGTTTAATGCTTCATGTGTCCACAATTATATTTCGAATTTGTATATTAAAATCTCAACAGAGGTCTAAGAAACTGATTTTTCCTCTCCTTTTTTCTGCTTGTAACCTGTATTTTGGTAAAATTAACCTAGTGCCGGAAGTATCTACTGTTCAGTTCAAATCCTCAGGAAGAAAACGTATTTTTGTTTGATTAGCTGTAGAAAGATTCCCATCAGTGTGCTGCTGAAGCAGTTTACTTATATGTATGGCTGGTGGGCTGCAGCTTTGGAATGGTCCAGCCACATCTGGGCTGGACCACAGGAACATGGATGTCTTCAGAGAGCCTCTTCTCTCAAAAAAGTAGTATCTCAGTATTAAGGCAGTTTCATAAAATTCAGAGCAATTTTCCTCAGAGACACTGGAAAAAACAGATTTTGAATAAAAATATAATATTTTTATAATATAAAATCTGATTTTTGTATTTTTCATTCTCTATTGCTCCATAGAAAAATATACATAGAGTTGCACGTATATCTATGGGCATAGATGTATAGACATGGATACTCCATGGTTCTGAGTCTCTCCCAAGAAATGGAATACTTTGAAGGAAAAATGAATATTCCAAGAACTTTCTTCCTAGCTGCTTAACAATCTGCTTTGCAGTTGATGTTTTGGCCCATTCGATGAGAAATGTAGTTTTCTATTCATTTTTTCTTTAGGTTTAGGCTCAGAGTATGAAATTAGAAAGAATACAGTGTTTTAGTAACTTTCTTGTTGCTGAGACAAAATGGCAGACACTGACAAGTTAAGGGAGGAAAAGTTTTTTAGCTCCCAGTTTATGGAGGTTTCAGTCCATAGTCAGCAAACTCGAAAGTAGGGTAGTATAACCGATGGGCTTTGCAGAGGAAAATGAGTCCATGGCAGGGCAGGCAGCCGACAGAGAAACACCAAAAACCAGCACAAGCCTGCCTGCCTTCTTTTACCCTTTATATTCCATCCAGGCTACCAGCCTCTTGTTTGGTGGTACCCACACCCAGGGTGGGGCTTCTACTATCCACACCCTTAAATCCAGTCACCTCCAAAAATCCTACCTATGAGCACATGAGACTTTAGGGGGACACCTAGATACACACTGTAGCATATGGGATGATAAACCAAAATCTATTTAATTATACTGCATAGTTTGGTTCTTGAATGTCTCCCAAAGGCCCTTGTGTTACAGGCCTTGTTCCCAGCCTGTGGTGTTATTAGGAGGCATTGATACCTTTAACCAGTGGAGCCCACTGCAAGGATTTTAGGTTATTGGGCTGTCCCCTTAAAGGGTGGATTGAGATGTCAATCTTTTCTTTTCTCTCTCTTTGCTTCCTGGCTACAGTGAAAAGTTTCTGAAGCCATATGTTTCTGCTATGATGCACTGTGCCAATACAGGCCACAAACCAAAGGCCTGTGCAGACTGAAAAGTCAGAAACTACAACCCAAAAGAAATCTTAAGTCTTTCTATGTTGATCATTTCAGTGTTTTGTCACAGTAACAGAAAGCTGCTGGCACATTCTTACAGTTGAATATCCAGCTACATCTACAATCCAATTATAAATAATGCAGTGATTAATATATTTATGCCTACATTTTTATCTGCATGTTCTTTTATAACATAGGGTAGAGAATTAAAAACCAAGCTTATTGGTCAAAAAATCGGAGCACATTTATATTTAGACCACTTTTCAGAAAAAATGCTTCAACTCTGGTCACCGAGCGGTTGATGTGTGTATTTCACATTTCATGCTACCCTTCAGAACTGAAGTCATCTTAAAACTCTAGGGAAGAAGATTTTATTGTGGATGTTCAAAAAGATAGTAAGTGGTAGAAGAGACTTTGCCCAGAAAACAGTCTTAGAAGAAGACATTAGGAAATGAAAAACATCCCATTTGTGACATTTATTATACATAATAGGTAAATTAGGAGCAGTGTTTAATGTCATCTTTCTAAAAACACCAGCAGGATGGTGCCTTTTTCCTAGTTTTGCATTTTTGGAAACCACATCAGAGGTTAATTAAGTTGACACTGATCATCACATAGCTGGTGGTCCTGAGCATTGCACTGACACATATCACACAGAAAAGGCAAGTAACCAAACAGTGTTCTGCTTCCTAAAGCATACCCTGTAAAATGGTAATAATTCAAATGATCAGATCCCCATCAAATATTCCCTTCTCTGTGGTCCTTCATTTTATGTTTAATTAAAATGTGAAATAACAAGTCCCATTTCACCATATTCATTATTCATACAAAATCACTGGAGTCACATACAAGTGACGGCACAATATTGAGAATTTCTATGAAGCCATTCATCACCATCACCTCTTTATATCTGCCGCTGCTTAATAAACAGCAGATTACCATCTTGTGGCACACTGAAGCAAGGATATACAGGGAAAGGGAGGAAGTTAACAACATTTAATTAATGACAAAGCCTTACTATTATTTATGTGAGCTCGTTAAAAGCTGATGTCTTCAAGCAATCAACTCATAATGTTGAAATAATGGAAAATGATATTGTAAGCAAACAATAAATTTGGTTAAGAAAGAACATCCACAATAGATGGAAATAGATGGAACTATTGCTCTCAAAAGTGAGTAACTGAGCACTATATGGAAACACCCACTTCTGTGAAAGGCGACAACTTCTTTCCCTGGATTCAAACCTTGGGTGACTCATAGATGGAGGAAATGTGTGCGCTATGTAATGATTCTCCACAGCCAAGGAGCAGCAGCTAAATGAAGCTGATTACAAGTGGGAGGCAGATTCTCAGATGAGATATGGTATACAGTGATTAGTGGTTGCTGATAATTACTCTTGAAAAATGTCACTGGAGTTTATCAGAAAGACAAAGAGCATCTGTCTCTATCTAGTGCTGTGGTCCTCCACACACACACGGAAATCAAAACTGTCTTACATTAAAAACAAACAAACCAATGAAAAAGCTTTAAACTGGGCCCGGTGATGCAGGCCTGTAATTCCCGCACTTGGGATTATTGTGAGTATGAGGCCTGCCTTGCTACACAGAGAGACCCTGCCTCAAAATTTAAATACATAAATAAAAATTTGAAAAACAGCCTCATTGTCATATAATTCACATACCATGCAACTTACACATTTGAAGTGTACAGTTTAGTGTACTTGTGCAATTGTTCAAATATCAGCACAAGACAATTGAAATATTTTCATTATCCACAGGAGAAACTCCATCCCAATGGCAGCCACTCCCCATTTCTTCTGCCCCCGACTTCTCCAGCCATCGTGCTTCCACTCTGTCTTTGGGACAAATCAATGGCATCCAACATTTTCTGTACAAATGGAAAGATCAGACCTTTAAATAGACTTGTAATGACTCATGCCACCCCTTAAATGTTAAATTCTTTCATTTATGATTTTTATTAACTTTCCTATCTGTTTTTGTTTGTTTGTTTTTTTACAAAGGATTCTTATGAATAAAGTCAGCTTTACTAAAAAACAGTAGTCTAGTAGTTGATCAGGAATAAAATGCAGTTTCTCTATTTATAAAAGATATTTCAGATTACAGAGAGTGAAGGGAGCTGGTTCTCTTTAATAACAAAACTACCATATGATGTATGAATATCCAACTCAGAAACATAAGGCTGATGGGGGGTATGGCAAGAGGACCACGGAGACTGCAGGGCAGATACCCTAAGCCTGTCAAAATGCACCTGCTTTCTCCAGTGTCACTTTGAGGTAGGAGATTTGAGTGGGGTCAGTTGCTGGCCAGGTGGTGATGACCTGTCAAAGAAAGAGCCAGGACAAGGACACAGGTGAGGAGTTTCTAAGCCCTGGATCCAAGCAGAGAACGTGCTCCTCAGTGCTGGCAAAAGATCACACAGGTTTCTGCTTGAACAGCCTCTACTTGATGTCAGAAGCAGGGATGTAAAAGAAAGTGGCCATCTGTCTAGTGACCTCTGCCTTCTTTCTTTCCCAGTGGCCCACTCTGTGTTCTGCAGAAAGTATTTTTATCCTTTCCTACTTTATCTGACTTATACTCACTCTGCAGAGCATATTTCTTCTTCCATGTTTTCTTCTCTTTCATACCTTTACTATATATATAAAACCTCTGTGCCTCATTTCCCATCCAACTCTTTGTTCAGGAGCCTTGACTTGGGTCCCTGCAAAGAGCACAGAACCCCAGAGCCCCACTAACACCTTGACACAGAACCTCAGGGTCTGTGTGAACTGAGTAGTACCCTTGTGTGTGTTTGGTCACTATTAGCCCATGATCAGATGCAGCATTTTTATCTCACCTCCTCCATAAGGATCTATTTTTGTAGCATTTACATTTCATTTAGACAGGAGTGCATGGGCTGGAGCAACATGACTTCTTTCCAAGAGACTTGCAGAAGAATATTATCTATTAATAGTTCTAAACTGTTTTAACTGGTGTCTGTCATGGTTTGACTCTGCTTTACTGGGCACCTTCCATTTTGTCTCATAGGAGCAACTTGAAAATGAGAAACATGTCCTGTCCATTACCACTGGGCCCTGGTGATACACTATCATGACAGAGTCAACAGAAGTGGAGTTAGTGTCACACCAGCAAGAAGGTACCCTACCTAGGCAGCTCTAGGCAATGAAAAGAGCAAAGCTTGATGATGCATGTATTTACCTAATGGAATCTGTGATACCTTTAGGAGGATTGATGGAGATCAGTCTTCTATCAAGTAGGCTTTCTGCTTTCATCAATCACTACCCATGCTAGTGTGCTCCCTTTGCTGGCTCACACACCACACCACACACACACACACACACACGCACACACACACACACACACCAAGCTCTGCCTCTATCGTGTATTCGACCTGCTTTCTACTTTAACCTTCCAGGCCACCTTGTTCTGTGTTCCTGCTCCTAAATGGAAGGCCTGGTACTTAAGGAAAGACAGATTATTAGAGGATGCTGAATGTTGACTATTAAGCGAGGGCCTCATGGCAAGTAGGGGATGCTGCAAGACAGGATTTAGGGCAGAAGGAGAGACAATTGGTGAGAGCTAATCGCTCAAAGAACATGTGTGTTTCTCCATACAAAATTCCTAGAATAACACTCTTAGGTGCTTACTTCTAATCCATGTAACTGTAATACCTGGAGACAGGACAAAGCCTTCTATCACAGGGTAATAAGAAGCCACCGGGAGAGACAAGCAAGGCAATTGAACCTCAGATTTAAAATTTAAAAAGATCTCACTGGGACACAAATACAGTGATGACTAAAAAAAGAATTGGGAAGAAATGGCTCTTGGAATAACATGGGTGGGAATCACTAGGAATCCATGCTTAAAATGCAGATTACTTTCTCTTTTTCCAGCATCTGTCTGTGGTTCAAAAGACTGAACAAAATTATCTCTAATGTAAAGCCTATGAGTGCCTGGGATGGAGAAAGCAAAAGTAAAATAAGTTGCTGATGGTGATTTCTGCAGAGATGGTGTTAAGGGTGATGAGCAGCTAATTGAGATCTAAACTGTGAGGTCACATTTACAGGGAAAATCATCTGGTGAAGGTTTTTGAGCTCAGTTGTCTGTCTCTGCACCTAGGAATTACCTGAGGGTCTTCTGAAAATATTGTATCATAGCTGTTCAGTTAGCACCTTCAGGGTAGGAATTAAGCATTGGAGGGAATTTCCATCAAGTTCCAAAGGCAATCTGAATGTACAGATAGATATATTTGAGGATTGCTGGCCAAGTTGCAAAACATTTTCACCTTTATCTGCTGCTTTTGTGAGTAACGCTGATTCCGGGGCCTGACCTCAAATGTACAGAACTAAATAATTTGCTTTGGGTACTAATGGTAGTGGCTGAGTTCTATTCCTAAGCACCCCAGCTAGCTTGACTTTGCACTTTAAACCTTAAATCACTGCCGTCATGGGATGGGCTACGATGTTCTACCTTTCCTGGTGATATTAGGAGAGGTAGGACATTAGCAGAGTCTCCCCACTCCGTTCACTTGTGTCTGGGTGGCGCTCTAGGGCAATCCCACCTTAATCTCTCCCCTCCACCCAGTAGAGCTTGGGTGGAACCCCAGGAACATTTAATATAACCTCAGACCAAAGCACCTGTGGCCTTGTTTTCTTCTCTCTCATTCTTGGGCCAGAAAGCTTGAGCCGCCTGCCTGGCGCGCAGTGTGCCTTTCTGTCCTCCTGCAGCCATATTTCTGCTCTGCTGTCTCCAATGAATGTAGGAGATTTTCCCTCTCCATCAGGTGCACACTTTGCAGTTATTTGCTTGGCATACATAAAAGCTTGGAATCTATCTGTTGGATCAATCAGCAGTAAAACTTCAAGGGAAGTGTTTTAACTTAGTTAGTCTTGAATGAGTGTTCTGTAGTTCCTACCAGAGCTGGACAGTTAGAACCACTAAATGATTTAAGATTACTGAATGATCTTACAACGTACTGAATGCTATCTAGCTATTTATCTATGTATTTATTTATATATTTATACTGTGAACTGAACCCAGGGACCTTCCACTGCCTACATCTACAGCTTTTTACTATTTGTTATTGTTATTATTGAGACAGGATATAAATCTAAATTGCTAAATTGTCCAGGGTGGGCCTGAACCTGCAATGCTCCTGCTCCCAGCCCCCAGAGTCCTAGGATTACAGGCATGAGCTACCATGCTTTGCTTTATATTTAATATATTTTACATTTATTAATGCATGAAAATATACATACACAAGTTGTAAAATCGATATGCTTAAAAGCAAAAGATACACAGTTCATTGTGGTGAGGGATTCTTTATTCTGTTTTCTCTTCCTTCAGTGAAACCAGGAAAGAGGACAGTAATGCAGGCATAGTTACTCAGAGTCTCCTAAGAAACTCTCTCCTGAATTAGGGCACCTCCCCGCCAAGTGACCATGAGGTAAACAGATCTGAAGTGCAGACTTGTGCAGGGATTAGGCTTTTATTTACATTTTCACACTATGCCTGCTTTGGTTTTCTTCATCAGTTTGAAGGACCAACTCTCAGGGACCCGAGGAGCAGATGTGAGGGCTGGATAAAAGCTAAGGATTCCGCTGTCATTTTACTTTCATCTTTTTCATCCTTGTGACCAAGCATGAGCTTTGCTATTTCTTTGCAATAGCATTTCAGCAAATGATTAGCAACTCCTGATCTCTCCCTCAGTGAGCCAAGACAATGAGACCTGTAAGTGAAACCTACACCTTTTATTTTTCCCTTTTCAACCCAAAAAGCAGTATGTTCTTTAGTCAAATTGAATGGTTCTCAATAGTCCTATTAGTGATATCACAGAAAATTAATGATTTATGCAGGGACGGAGGGGCCCTCACACAGTTTGCAGTGATACTTCTGGTATACTCGAGACCATTAGAGTGTAAATATATATCTATATCAATATATATATTCTTCAGTACTAAATCTGATAAACTTTGTTTTTTACGTTTTACTTAATGATGCTTTTGAGGGTTTGATGATCCATTCTGTCATATTTTGCACGAAAATCAGGGCAACATAAAATGAAAAAAAAAAAGGTTGGGATATAAAACAAATGTTTTTAAATAGCTTGATATATAACTCTTGCTGAAATTTAACTACTTTAGAAAGCTTAGAGTTTATGATATGATTTTTTAAAAGCTTCTGCTCATTTCTTGCCAGCATATTTAATGCCTATGAAGGAAAAATACATTTTAAATTGAATCATAGGATTTATGAATTCATATCATAAAGCCCTGTTCATACCTACAATGGGTAGAGAAACCAGAACAAAACTCAAGGTATTCTAGTTTCACACAACTGAGGGTACACTGCATAGCTGAGGGTACAGAAAGCCTCTCCCAGGATCCTCTAGGCAAGAAAGAGCAGTTGAAGGCAGTGGTTCTCTGTCATACAGTGTATGTAGAGTCACAGGAGAGGCAGTGTCACTGCATTGCAGGGATGTCCCACCCACTACCGGGAGCTGTCCCCAGAGCCCCAGGTGACTGAACTCCAGGTATGAAAGAGAAGCTGCTGTTGATCTTCGGGAGAGGCCGCCTGAATTCTGCCTCTTTCTCTGCCCCGTACAGGAAACCCAGGCTTCCCCATCTCTTTGGACCCTTTTCTCATGATGGCATTTCCTTCACCCTTGTTTTCAGATATTTTATCAGAGCAGCCACATGTGTTCATCCACCTGCCCATCTCTGGTTTCTCACAGGCAGTTTACTTCTTAGTGAAGGCTCTGTGTCTTCTGCTTCTAGAGCTTTGCCCCAGTGTGACATCTAGCATGTGGCCACAAAAGAGGACTATATTGCTCAGCTTTCCTGTTGCTGGGACATAGTACCAGATACCCACAATTTAAAATAGGAGAGATTTAATTTGGCTCACTGTTCAGGGGGTTCAGTCTGTGGTTGACTGGCTCCAAGGCAGATTCATCATGGTGGAAGTACGTGGTAGGGGAGAGATGCTCATTGCCCAATAACCAAGAAGTATAGAGAGAATGCAAGGAGCTGAAGCAGGAGAAATAATACTCTGAGAGGCAGGGTCCCTATGTCTCACTTTTTCAAAAGTGGCCTGAAATCCGAAGAGCATGTTCAGGTATGAACTCATCAATGGATCAACCCACCCATAGGTGTAGCACCTCCATGACCTAGTCCTCTTCCAGAAGTCCTACCTCTGAACCCACAAGGCTTTTCAGGGCTGCTGCAGATCAAAACCATAATGAGGTTCTGTGCACTAAATGTGTTGTGTGTGTGCTGGTATGAGTCAGTGAATGAATAGATGACGGACTTTTCCATGGCGGCAATAATGTTCCCAACAAAACAAAAGCACAAGGATGCTGACACCAAATGAATGTTAAGGCAAACAGTAAATGTGAGACAGTGACAGAAGCAATACTAGGCTTTTTAGTATCTAAATGCAAGCCAGGACACCAGGTGGTAACAAAGTGAAACATAAGAAAACAATATCAAAATCCCCCAACAAAATGCTATTCATTTCATGCTTAAAATAGTGACAACTGGTTGTCACTCACAGATTCCCACAGATGTGCACATCACATCTGGTATTTGCCTAATATCAAACTAAAGGATTTGTTCAGTGTTTTAAGTTAATAACCTAATATATAATATTTCTCTTTCATCCTTAAAGAACAATAGGTTCAGTGAAGTTTATAGAGGAAGCAATTGAAACTTTACTTCTAAGAGGGTATTTGGTACTATCACATGTTCCTTAATGTAGTACATTCTGAAAAATGCATTGTTAGGCAACTGCATCCTTATGTGACCCTCATACACTGTGCTCGCACATTTGAAAATGACAAAGGTTAATCAAGAAATGTGTCCTACTGATGCAATCAGGAGACATGGTAAACAGGAGGCTTATGAGCCCACTACTGACATCACACAACATCGTGTGCTATCCTAAACCTTTAAAAAGTAGCTAGAAGGAGTACTGTTTAAAATAATGATGGAATACACAGTCTAGTAAAAAATATAAACAGTAACACTGTCATTATCATCTTTATCCAGCATTCTAACTCTGCATAATTACACATGCTGTACTTTCCCATGACTGACAATGCTGTAGGTGTGTTTACCCCAGTGTCACCACAAATATGTGAGTGATGCATTGTGCTACAATGTTAGAATGCCTACATCATCACTAAGTGACAGGGCTTTTTAGTTTTGGTATAATCTTTTGGGACTACTATGGTTTCTATAGATCATCATTGGCCAAAATTTTATTTTGCAGCACCTGCCTAATACTTGTATAGTTATTACTTTTCATTGCTGGGATAAAATACCTGACATATGCAGTTTAAGGGAGGAGAGTTCCATGTGCTCATGGTTTCAGGTTGTGGTTGACTGGATCCATTTGTACAGGCCTAAACTGAGACAGAATCATCACGGCAGAAGGACATGGGAGAGAAAAGGTGTTCACCTCATGGCAGCTGTAAAATAGAAAAAATTCCAGAGAAAAGATAAACCCTTCCAAGCCATACTCCAAGGAAGTGGGCACCATCTCTTAATAACCCATTGAGCTGTGAACTCATCAGTAAATTAATCCATTGATGAGATTAGTACTCTCATAATCCACTCACATTCGCAAGATGTTCCTTAATCCAATCAGTGACAATCATGAGTAACCATCTCAAGGGTATTGCATTCATTTGTTAATTAAAACTTTAGGGAAAATGTTCCCACAGTGGGCTCCCTTCTAGGAAAATTACTTATGTATTGGCACAGAAGAAATTGGTGTGCATAACCTTTGGTTTGGCCTGAGTGATTCATATCTACTTACCCTTCAGGAGCTTTGTATAGAAGTAAGATAAAATCATGTTAGGAAGTAAATTCAAGCATCGAGACACAGCAAATAGAAATTTCACAGTAGAGACAGAAAGAAGTGCGAAACCTTTATTTCTTCAAGAAAACATGGTGTTAATGAGTTTCTAAATACCGATTTCTGTATGATAGAGCTCATTTTAGGTGATTTGTCCATTGTTATTGGCTGATTTCCTAATCGTGGCTGACGGATGACTGTTACCAAGCAAAACTTTGAGTGTACTCAGTCTGTCAAGTCACTAAGGAATTTTCTTGTCATGGTGTCAGACACCCTCTCACTTGTTTTCAGTCACTTTCTAGCACACTGAGCAGAACCCATGCAGCACCAGCACTGTCTGGTGTCCTGGGTCCAAGGATGTACACACATGCACTTCCCACCCAGAGGTCCAGCCAGATGAATTTGCAGCTTTCACACTGACAGACCAGAAGACTAAAGAATTGTGTAGGGCAGAGGCAAATGGGAACTATAAAAAGAAAGAGTTAAAGTTGAGTTTATTTATTTTAAAAATATGATAATTTTAGTTAGATTTTATGTAACTAGTAAACAAAAAAGAAGAGCATGAGTATGCATTGTATGCAAATAATACAATATAAAAATGCAGAAAACCATTTCCTAAAGGTCACCATTACCCTACAATATTGACTGCTTTCTAAATTGCACTTTACCTAACCTCTGTTGGCCTTTAAACAAGATTAACATCTAATAGTTTCTGGTCATTTAAAAGATCCCTGAATCATAGGGGCCAGGAAAACTCAATTCCAGTTGGTCCTTTTAGTGCCATGGACTGGGGTGGAGCTCTTGCAGTTTAGACTTGGTTATATAGAAAGCTACATGCATTCAAACTACCCCAGAGACTGCCTCAGGAAAAAAAGACTCGATATTTCTGGGCTTCCTACATAAATAACAAAGATGAATGTTTTCTAATCACCCCTTTACAATGGGTTGGATTCACTTCTATTGTGATCAAACTCTTCTGCTTCTACCAACATCTCCCCTTTAGTTACAAATATTACTATGCAGAGAATATTTGCATCACTCTCAGTCAGGATGACAGTGTATGAAGCTATGAAATTATCTGATGTCAGGAACAGGCACATGCACCAGGAGTCCCTTGCTAAAGGCCAAGTATGCACAGGTAGCTCTCTGTAGTGTTCCTCAACCTCATCCCCTGGGACACATCCTGCTTCCTTTCCATCAGCCCCTTGGGATACTCTTTATCCTTGAGACTGACTTAGCCTGGTTTATCTCGGTACACATGCACGCTCCGGGAGCCATCTCCTGGTACCACCCTCCTTCCTTTCTGTGACTCACTCATCTCAAGATTAATTCTTAACTTTTCACTCTGAGGTTTTTGGGGTCATTTTCCAACTACCCTCTGGTCACTAAGGAAATTTTACCTCGCCATAGTTTTGCAAACATGCTACGCTTCACTGGATCACTTAATTATCTGTCATATATACACTACCAGTTATTAATAATATCCTTAAAAAGTGGAATGGACCCTTAAAGATTGTGTTGATACCCTCAGCATCTGGTCTGCCTGATGAAATATAAGAAACAAACACCATTGACCAACATTAGAAATCTTTTTTCATCTTCCTTTTTCTTTTTTTGATGTGTGGTTTATATTATCTTTGAAACTTCTATTTATACATGACACTAACTTTTATTGCAATTCAAAAAGAAAAATACGTTTAGGGTGAAATATTATTGAAGTGACCTTTCTCTCACTGAAACAAGGATTATCTTAATACCACTCTAGTTCCTCCTCTAAAAGTCTGTAAAATGGGTATTTTCCTTTTTGTTAAAAATATCTTTTTCTAAAACATTTATTAGCTCCTGACATATAAGCTCAGTAATTTATTCGTTTATTTGAAAAAATGAACATGGTTTCCTGTTCTCTTCCTGCCGAATAAAATACTTTATGGGAACACATTTCTTTTTCCTAATATTACTGTTTTTGACAATACTCTAAGCTTCTTCTTGAAGATTCCAATTAGCTGGAATCTACTGTGAAGAAAGGAACCAAAAACAATGTCAGAAACGTAACAACAGGCCTGATGCGGCAGAGCAGCTGCAGTTTCCAGTTGGGGCGCATTTTGATTTGGCTACTGAGGCCTCAATTCACACTCTGGAGCGGAGAAAAGTTTGCTTCCCTTTGTCACTGCTGAAAGTGTTCTTGAAGGCATGATGTGAGCCCTCCTCCGGTCCTCCCCACATCCTGACTCTCACATAAACAAGGCTAGGAAGTATTTGCTGATTTTATTTTTTGCCTCTTTCGGTGGCTGCTGTGGGAAAACCTCTCTGACATTGATCTCCTGCCCCAGACGCCGTGTCCTGAGGCTGCTCGTCAGCGCGGACCTGTCAGTTTTGATTCCCTGGGAACTGTCTTGTCTTGGGCCTGGATGTGAGAAATGATAGAGGAAGAGGAGAGTTAAAAAGATGGTCTCTAGTCAGACTCATCCAGGAGTTACTTACTTTTCAAATGCAAATCAAGAGGCCTGGTAGTTTTGCCTGGAGTTTTCTAGTGTACTTCATTAAAGTTACTCTTTATTTAAGTTTTGGTTGAATTTGCATTTCCAGATTAAAAAACCAAAGTCACAGTATAATCTAGACAGAGTATAGGTACAGTGCTGAGGAAGGAAAGCCAGCAACCACAAAAGCATTAAATTGGGGGTGGTATCCTATTGTTAGACAACGGGTGAAACTGTTAAGATGTTGGGTAATGTTAGACACTAGGTAAAACTGACACATTCCTTTTTCTTTTCTTGATGAATTTGATTGAAATCTACTAAAGGAAATAGGTAGCTTCAACTATAATTCACCTAGCTGTGACATATACCAAACATTTTATTTAATAATGATAATTTCTGACCAATTCAGTGGACTAAACTCCTACAGGAAATCCCTCCTTTCAATCCAAGGAACCAAAAATTCTAGGAAATAGTGCATTCTACTTTTATAAGATACCCACTTAATGTTTTCTAGTTATGTGTGATTAGTTCTCTGTTTTGTATATATTAGATATGACTGGAAAACATGGTGAATGTTTAAATTTTTAAAATGAGTACAGGACACACCGTCATTAGTTCCCCTGAAAATGTTCCTTTTTGCTGTGAACACCCTTATCACACTGGTCTTGAAACTTTCTAAAGCAGTTTCAAAAGTTCTCTTTCCTGTCTTAAGTTGTGTTGTCCTGGTTGACTATAGATCAACTCGAAATGTACCTTTCAAAGGCATCTTCTGCAGCGACCCAATGAGGTTCCTGAGGTTCTTGAGGTTATAGACCAGCAAGAGGATGAGAAAAATAAAGAAGACACAAAGCTGGGGTGAGGTGGAGCCCTTATCCTCCTGAGGGGAGGAAAAAACTGCTCAACCACTGTAGCACCTTTATTTATATACTGGGAAAGATGACGTCAATTTCAGCCCCTCTGCCTAGCAACCCATTGCTTGGCAGGCCTGGGCCCCTTGCCTTCTTGGTGCTGGAACAACTTGTTTACATAGCTTGTTTTGGGCTCTCTGTTTTTTCTGGGCTTGCTTGCTTTAGCCCCACACATGTGATCCATCTTCAGCTTCAAAGGCTTCATTTGAGGCGGAGCCAGAAGTTGGACAGTGTCAGATCTGGTGAATACTGCATATGAGGACACACTGCAATGCTGGTGTGATTCTATCTTTCTGTTGGATATAACTGGGCAGCAGAATTCACTGTATTTTTTCTATTATACCTTGTAAAGACACTCATAGAAGAGGACTCTAGAACTTGCAAGGTTACGAGTGATAGGGTAAGTGTAAAAGTGTGCTTTAAGTGAGCAGAAGTATTTTGAGGCAGTTTGTGGCGGTGTGCCATTTACTGTAATGAATTTTTCAATTTGAGCACCCATCTTTTATTTCAATCAGCAGTATTTTCAATTCATATAATAGAAACATCAAAATTGTGCATATCAGTGGACTATCAAGTTATGTTTTATATATGTATATATTGCATGATTTTAAAAGTTTAACCATTTATATCCTTGAACTTATTTTTGATGAAAACTTTTGACCCTTTCTTCTGGCATTTATAAATATAGATATTTCATTATTAAACTCAAGTCACTCTGTTGTGCAATATGGGAAATATTGATCAGTGGGCACTAGGATAAGTCACAGTTAAGTGGGAGCAACGAGTGCTAGGAGTGTTTGTTTGTTTGCACTGTGGATTGAACTCAAGACATTTTCAATGAAGTACATTTTTTTATTTAAAGAAAAAAAATGAAACAGAAAAAGGGTAGAAAAAACACATAATTTCAAAAAAAAGTAAGAAATTACTAGTTGATAGTTACATATTTTCCTCCTAGAAGTAGTTGTTCAAGTTACAAAAGTAAAGCTTACAAGGTGGACTTTCAAACAGTGAGACTGCAATCAGTTCTGTTCATCTACCAACAAAAACGTCTAGTCCTTCCTTTCTTAAATTTTTGCAGAAGGTGTTTCTAGGTCCCTGGACTCAGATTTGTAAATCTCTCATCTCTTCCTCACAGAGTAAAGGGATCAGAGGTGTGGATCATGAGATTAATTTAGAAAGTATTTTGGTACAGAGTCAACAGCTGACACCTTGGACACATCCAGAAGAGTGACTTTGGTTAAACAGATATCTTTACACAAGTGTGTTCCAGATGTGGAAACAGGAATAGTTATTATGAGAGATAATTTGAGAAGATGTCATAGACTAAAAAAGACTATAATTCCTTCACTCAGGAATTTGAAGCAAGAGAAACACTGAGAGTTCAAGACCAACCTGAGCTACATAGCGAAACCTGTCTCAAAAAAAAGAAACAAAAGCAAAAACCCTAAAACTAAGCTTAACTCTTATTCTCAGGGTTTCCCTTCTGGGAATTTACTCTGAAAATAGGCCACTAACAATATAAAGATACATAACCATGAGATTATTCACTGTGGCACTGCTTCTCATTACACAACATTGGCGGTAACATAAATTGTCTTTTGTAAGAGATTAGATGAATAAATTCCACTTCCTCTACCTCTTATGAAGTCATTTCCACGATATAATGCTAAAATTACTAAAAAAGTAATTAAATATTTTACTTTTTAGATCCTATGACAATTAAATATGTTTTGAACCCATTGTCACTAAACAGTGCAAAAATAAACCATACATTAATGAGATTCCCTGTAAAGGCTTCTCTGAATAGAGTTGAAATACTGAAGATAGAAGTAAAAGTCTTCTTGATTATATGTTATGGAATATTTTTTACTGAAGATACCAAGTTATACAGTTATACAGTCTAAAATATAACATGAATGAGTAACAATGATGGAAAAAAATCCTAAAATGGTATTTAAACAAAGCAGAATGATATAACTGCATTTCAAGCATGAAGATAAAGAGATATAGTTTTAGTATCTTTAGGAAGAAGTTATTTGACTGTCAATCTGCAGATAGAAAACAGAATTAACTGCAGACCACCGATTGCCTTGGATGCTGTACATGGAACTACAGCACTTAATGTTTACCCTGCTGGATTTTGGACTTGCTTTGACCCCAATTCTTTGTATTCCCATTTGTAACCTTTGGAATGAAAATGTTTATCTTGTGCCATTGAATGTTGGAAGTGTTTAACTTTGTGTTCATTTATACAGGACTTGCAGCAGAGTCTGCCTTAAACCTCAGAAGAGACTTGGGATGTGGGCTTTTCAGCAATGGTGAAACTTAGGACTTTGGCAACTCTTAGAGATGGACTAAATGCCTTTGCATAAAAGGATGTGCATGAGTGTTTCAGAGACCAGAGGTGAAATGTTATGGATCTAACATAATAAAATGTTAAAAGAGTTAATTCTGGTTCTTAAGGATTGTTAAACCTGTGCTATAATGTTCAAGTTGTGAAATGATAAGAATAAGCATGTCTTTGTATCTGGAAACTGGTTTAAAGAAATGAGGTAGGTTGCCACACTGACAATGGGTGGATTGCAATGGTTGATATGCTGTCTCAATTTTAGAAGTTTAGAAGCTTAACTAACTCAGCAGGTCTAGATCCTAGGGTGTAGAGGACATATAACTAACAGTAGGATATTTACTTGTTCATAAAGTATCTTTCTACAATTCATTAGTAAGTGATTCATTAATTATGAAAGAAGGACTAGCAACTTCCAAGTGTAGCATCCAGGTAAGCATCAGCTCAACTAAGAACCAAAGTCAGCATCATCAGGGGTGGACCATATAGATACTGATGCCTCCTGATTAAATCCACTGAGAATAATGCAGCACCATTTCATTGTCAAAGGATAGGATTCAGGGATGGAGTTCTGACAAAAGCATGTGGATAAAGGTGGATAAATTCACTTTGAGATATCAGATATTTTTAAAATCCAAGAATATTCTTCAAATTAAATGACCAATACTTTCATAAATTATGAAGTCATGAAAATGTTTATTTACTGTATGTAGAAATGCCTTTAGAAAATGTTTTCTTATGTTTGGCCTTAAATATCACTCAAGATTTGGTGCCAGGATCTTTGATGCCTCCCTTTCTTCAATACCAAGAAGAACACAGAGGAAGCTGTGTGACTCTGGAAGTCCGTTATCATGCATAAAGAGTCTAGTGATGGAACAGTGATGCCCAGTGTACTTCGTTATCTCTAATACCCAGGAGTCCCGAGGCTCCTGGGACAGACTATCTTCCCCTGCAACCACCTGTCAACTGAGCAGCGGAAGAGACAAAAGAAAATGTAAATGTATGGTCTCCTGAGCTCAGCTCTTCCAGCTGCCTTAGTATTCGCCTTCCTGCTCTGATTGTTGATTTTATTCATAAAAAATAACATTTCATTGATGGCTGGCTTTGAATGTTGCCACCCAGAGCAAGGAAGTGTTTTCTTCCTGAGACTAATTGGTCATGACAGGAACAGTATATTCTTATTGGATAGGAAGGGCATGACACTAGCTTTCAGATTGGGTACTTGAAGGACATATATTTGGTTCATTAAATTATTTGTGTACAACTGTTTCCAGAAATCTCATTTTCCACAAATGTTACAAAATTTCAAATTTGATGAGGCTAGTATGCCCAGCAGAGCTTATCAAACAGTGCAGTTTTTCTGTTTCAATGCCCTTGGTTACAGCTCTGGCTGGGATTTGAGGGTCCCAAGCAAAGTGTTCTCATGCAGGAAGGCTGTGAGCTGGTGTCTGCTCTCACAAAATAACCTCCTGAAAAGTTGTTTTCCTTTCTCTGATCTTTGTCGGTGAGCAAAGGGTGATACATGATCAGCTGTCAATCTCTTGTCAATTAAGAAAATGTATACTTAATCCCTGTTTCTATTTGTAACCATAATAGGGTAAAATAGTCTATTAGAACCTATTTTAGTCACACTCAGCAATTATGATCGGTCTCTTCTTTCTCCTCTTTTTATACTTGTTTCAGATCCCTGAAATGTGCTTCTTTTTGGATCATACAATTCCTTCTTCCTCTAATATATCAGGATAAGCATCTCATCCTGTCAAACAGTGCTCTCAGAGGACTTTTTCTGCCTCTTGCATGTACCTACTCATAATTTTATCAAAGTAAATGTTTTGTCAGATATATTCAGTTCATTTACATCTCTTAACCTATTAGGCTAGGGTCACCGCTACAGGAATCAGTGTGTAACTAATCACTTATTCACTTGTTCAAAGAAAAAGAAAAAATGAACATATGTAAGATGCAGGCACCTTATCTCTGGAAAATTGGGTTTTTATACATTGGGTAGAATGTGAGTACCCCAAGATTCTATAAATTATAAGGCACTGTGTGAAATGTGCTCTGTGTTATGGGGCATAACCTAAGTATATGATGAATATTTAAATTCAAGTAATTTATTATGGTTAAAGGCATATTTCCATTAATACCCCCAAATACTACTCTGTGTCACACACACCTTCACTCTTCCTACAGTCTGAAGCAGTTCTTTTGTGTCTATGAAATATAACTTTACAATTGTTGAAAGCTGCCGCCTAGTGCTATGAAGCACAAAGGCATGGCTGTAGAGCCCTACCTGCACCCTTCTCCACCTTTTCACCAGATCTGACACCAGGCAAGTTTTGACTTTTCAAAGCCAAAGTGACTGGGGAAGATAAATATTTTAAACAAATGCAGGGCTGCTAGGCAGTCATGACAGTGCCGTAAAACATGAAAGAGCATTTCTAGAAATTTTTTAGAAAGAGGAAAGAACAATGTGTTAACTTCATTTGAAGCAAGAGGAGTTTCTTGAAGGGGGTTAACAGCAATGTGTCTTTTACTGTAATAAATCTTTTAAAATGGAAAAATTAATTGTATTTTTTGATCATATCTCATACTGGCTATATTTCAATATCTATAATGCATAATGAGTATATGTTGAATGACTATTTTCAGGGACTATTTAATGTGTTAACTTGACTGTGTTAAAATATGCTTGCATAGTTGGTAAAACAGTACTTCTGGGGCATCCATGAAAATGTTTCTGGTGGGGATTAGTTTTAGACTGAATAAAGAAAATTGGTCTCAACAGTGACGACAAGGGTCATCTTGTCCACTGAGTGTCTCAAATATGAAAAAAGAGAGGGGAAGGGCAAATATCTTCTCCCTTGTTCAGCTGACACACTCATCATTTTTGGTCCTTAAATATAAGTGAGACTGCCTCTTGTAACTTTGAACTGCACCTTATGCTCTTGGCTCTCAGGTGCTCAGATTTTTTGTCTGGGTTTGACTACATCACTGGGTTTCTTCAGTTTCCATTTAGTGGATACCAGATCCATGGAAGCCTTCCTGTGATAAACACCAAGAGGATCCAGAGTTGGACAGAGGTGGCATTTAACAGATAGTTGTTCAGAGATAAAATTTGTATGTATTCATATAACAAAAGCTGACTTTCAAGGAAATTAACATACTCTGGTCCTTATTGTTTGGTGTTTTAATATATAGAATTTGCCATAAAAGATAACTCAGGATCATGTTGGAACTTTGGGTACTGGGAGAACAGGCAGCCTACTGGCTGCCCTGGTAAGAAGCTGGGGGCCTGGCAAGTCACTGGTCCACCCGGGCCGGAACTGTCAGTGATTCCTGAGCTCTGCATCATGTTGGAACTTTGGGTGCTGGAGAACAGGTGGCCTACTGGCTGCCCTGGTAAGCAACTGGGGCCCTGCTGGTGTGTGGGCTAAGGATCAGACATTGATCCATCCTCCCCCTCCACCCCCGTTAGCAAGTAGGCACCGGCGGTCTGAGTATCTTTTTGGAGGATGAATGTATACAGCATGGCAAGTAAGGGGGATTTCCTTCTACCATCTCTTTGAAGGCAAATTTTTTGTATCACTGTTTTGCTCAGTTTTGATTAATGGTACTGCTTTTTTCAATATTCTGTTTTTAAAAGTTCGATATTTCCTTCCATTTTCCTCTACCTGATTGAAAGAACAGCTAATGTGAACAAAATAGGCTGTACTATTGAGCCCATTGCTTGTGTCCTGGTGACCTGCTCAGAGGTTCTGTGGTAGTTTTATTGCACTGCAGTCACATGGGCTTGTTCTATCTTGTTCTGCTGTATTTTGCTACCTTCAAAAAAAAAAAAGTAGATAAGAAAGTAACAAAATGCCTCCAAAAATCTCCCAACTCCACCAAAGCTGATCCATGGGTCATGGATGAGGAGAAACTCAAAAACAATGCAACAGAATTATATAAGGTGATTAAAAGTATATAACAACAACAAAACAAGTCAGTAAGGTACTGAGCAACCTGAAACAGGATATAACTAAGCAGATAATGGACTTAAAAAGTAAAAAGAAGAAAAGAAAGTGCTCTAGAGGATATGGCTGCATGTATGTTTAAGCGTGTAGGATTGATAACCATGTTGCTAAGTTGTTACTGGATCATTGAACTTCTTTGCAGCCTCACTGTTTGAATGTCCACTTTGTATGCTTTAATTTTGTAACTTTAACAACTAGGTCTAAGAAGACAATATGTAATTTATCAACTAGTGATTTCTTACTGTTTTTTTTTCTGAAATTCTGTATTGTTTCTACCCCTTTTTCTGTTTTGCTTTTTTTTTTTTTTTTTTAAATAAAACTTAAAAAAAAAAAAAGATAACTCAGGCAGAGAAAGCAGTCAAAGACAGGGAGGAAAGTCAAAAGTTCAATTTATTTTGTCTGACCATCTGTAAGTATGTTCTGTTGCTTGTTTTCTGAGACAGTGTTTCATGAGATTGCCTAGGCTGTCCTGATACTCCAGAGCTTCAGTGATCCTCCCAGCTCAGCTTTCTGCATGCTGGCATGAGAGGCTCCAGCAGTGTGCTCAGCTTGTGAATTCACCCTAGTGTGAACAGACATATTAGGTCACAGCTCTCTTTCAACTGGTAGCACGTAAATGGCAGGCAACATTGGACTTCTGGATTTTTATCATGCTTGATACAAAAGGAATGGGGCTAAGGCAGTATTTCTAATCATCACAATACTACGGGTATCCTTACACTGACTGAACTCCCAAAGACTGAAGAAAAGGTAAGCACCAAGACTTCCATAGAGTAAGAGATTCCAACTGGGGTCCTAGAGGTTGAAATGTCACTAAATTAGTCGAGTTGTCAGCAGCAAAGGGAGGTTGACAAAGCACACTTGTGGATGTCATTAAATAAATAAAGTTACTTCCTAAATGTCAAGCACATATATTGACTTCTCAATCAAAATGTTTGCACAGTCTTTCCACCCAGGTTCTCAGGAAAAGGAATATTTACCCAACAAATCTGTCCCGTGTCACTGCTTATTGCATGGCACATTACAGATAATGTTTCTAATAATGACAAGCTACATCTAAGGAAGCCCTTTATCAACAACTTCATTTATAAGGATTTTCACATTGCACAGGTTATTCTTATTAGCTAAGAGTTAGAAGAAAGGAAAAGGATAGAAAATGATAGAAAAAGTCAAGTGGACAAAGGGAAGAAAGACTAAAAGAAGATTAAGCTAGGTTCTAGGAAACTGGTTCTAACCATTTGGATTTTTTTCAAAACAACTTAAAAAAATAGATCTGAATAAATTGCAAGCACATAATCTTTTGCTAATTTACAAACTAGAACATTCATAGCTAAAGTAAAAGAAAATGGCTGGAGGCAAGAAAAGAAAAAGAGATACATTTTCACTGCCTTTGAGCTTTGCAGCATGGCACATAATCAGCTCAAATTCACCAGGCCGGTGTTCAGCTATTTAGTTGGCTTTTTGTTGCAGGAAAATATTGGTTAGTTTGTATTGTCTTCTTAACATAGGCTCCAGGCTATCCTAATTAAGCAATAAAAATTCCATTGTCAGCCAAGGTGGCTTTCAATGCAGAACTTCAGATGGTTTTGGGGTTTTTCTGTGTGTGTTTGGTTGAGCAAAAGTAAAAATAGGGTTAAAGGAAAGAAAGGATTGATATATTTCTTAAAGACATCAAAGAGACTTTTAAAAGTGCTGCTACAAGCACCAGTGAGCCTGGAGAACAAAGGCAATTGGTCAATGTCTACGTCTACTCCGGCCCATCGCCTAATTTCTGAAGTGCCTTAAAGTCACCTGACTTTAAGAAATCAACCCATCAGCCCACATTGCAATCAATGATTTTCATGATGAGTATATTCGGAAAATAAGGACCTCTTTAAACAGGGCAGTAGAATTACTGAAAGGCAACAGTTCGTGTTTTAATGTAGTCAGTCCTGGAGACTATTAGGATAAAAAATTGTGTATCTGGAAGGAATGTCAGAGGGTATTCATTCTGATAAACATGGACGTATGTCATGGACACTCTGTAACCCAAAGATGATGGAGAAATGAGACCTAGACTACAGGAAAGACTTATCCCAGGTCCCAGGAAGGTGTTCTCATAGACTGTTGATATTTTCCAATCTCCACTCCCCAACCTTTCTGACCAGCTGGAAATAGGAATCTTAGGCAAGAAGGAGAAGCTGTCTGGCCTTGAGACTTCATCCATGGAGACAGACCAGCAGAGTGCCTGGGAGAGGTTTGTGCTCCTTGTGTGGTCAAGGCCAAAGCATCGAATTTTGACTTCTTTGCAGGTCTATTTCTCATGCCAGCATCCCATGCAACAGAAGGCATTAAATTAACACCTGGCAAAGAGTTTCTAGTTCCATTTCTGTATTTTCTTAAGTTTTTAAAAATATTCTCTCTTATTACACATAGCATCATGTATATGTGCTAGCTCCATCTTTTCTTTTCCAAATCTATCAGATGCCATAGTACATGGGTCAAAGTAAAGAAACAAACAGACTTGGAATTATTTTATGAAAATCATCATCTGTGAAATATGGTCCCGAAACTGCTACAATGGAGAAATTTGTGGAAACCTGTGCTCCACTTCTGGCCTTCGGTTCTTCAATTAACCTTAGAAACTCCTGTGTGCCGGGATCTCTGCTAGCACAAATCATGATTCAGCTTATTGCTGATTGCATAAGTTCTTTGGGCCTCAAAAACTGAGTCTGCAAGATAATTAATGTTGTTTCTCTCATGACTGTATTGTGAGGTTTAAATGTTCTACTTTGTATAAATTCTTTGGAATAACGTGAGCCAAAGAAAAACTGTTCAATAAGTGTCAGTTATTAATATTCTCACCTAGCTCCCCAAAAGGCCATTTTTGTAATTTCTTGCAGTCTGGCTTCGTTCCAGGTCTTGCTCCAGTGGTGTATTCAGGAGGCTTCACCTAGCTGCAGCACCAGGGTGCCTAGTCACATAAGCTGTCTCATTACATCAACTAATTCTCTCCTGAGGATGGTGTTGGGACTGATGTCACGTAGTTAAGATAGGAGGAATTGAGCTTAATCTCAACCAGCGTGTACAAACAAAGACCTAACAAACAAGTCTCTGGGGGAGGGAGGACACCAGACATGAATTTGTAGCATTTTCTGATGGCTCCTTCCACCTTGGTCAGTGCTGAGCTGCTGACATGTGGCCATTCAACATGGACTCGGGCAGAAACACACGTGGCCCCTGGAGGGCAGCACATCTATGTCAGGGGTCAGGGTCACATCATCTTTCTCTCTGAACTGTGATCACAAAGGGTTCAAAGCTTTGACATATTTTCTCATAAAGAATGTACAGTACCAGGAAACCACCTCAAACGTATTGATGGTAAAACTGAGTGACAACATTACTCTCTTAAGCTACTATTTCACATCTAATAGAGATTCAACAGCACTATTTCTGTCTTTTCTTCTTTTTCTTTGAAATCCAGATTTGAGGGAGACATGAACACCCAGGCTGTGAAAATCAAGGAAAGGGTCACACTCTTCCCACTCAGTTAATTAATTCACCTGTTGAGCTCACAATTGGACCTGCACATGAAACATTGCAGAGAAAACACTGGCTCTATGTAAGTGTTCCAGGCACCAAAGTGTGGAGGGTCCATTCAGGGCCAGCACTACATTTACATCCTCATGCCCATTCCCCCCATTTCTTTCTTTAAACGTCACACTTTTGACCGATACATTAACTTGAAAGATGCATCTCACACACAGTCAAAAATATTTCATTTATCTCTTACCTGACTGTAAAAGCACACAGTTTTTCTGGGCTGCATCTGCTTGGGCTGCTATAATGAAATTAAGCAACTGATAACAACAGAAATTTGTCTCCTCCAGACTTTGACACCAGCGCGTATACAGGAAGGCATCAGCAGATTGTGTGTCTGGAGAAGCTCACTCTGCTGGGGGAAGGCATAGCTTCCTGCATGTGCGCGTGTCGGCAGAGGTGGCAGGCTTCTCAGGCATCCTTTACAAAGACACTGCTCCCTTATCACCTCCTCAAAATGCCATCTCCTAATACCATCATCTTGGGGCCTAGTTCCAGCAAGCTGTTTGGGGGAAACACATTCAGGCCGCAGCACAGTGCTACCCAGATGTCCTAAGGCTGAGCTGTCCACTGCTGTTACCCACACTGGTACACAGGGCTCCTCCTCTCCATACCTCAACTACTGTCCTTTGTGTTTGTCCTTCAGGCTGCAGCCATCTATCATTCCTAGTCTTGAATTTCCCTTTGAAATTCAAATCTAAAACAGCCTCTCTGGATTGAACCCATAATGGCCCCGGGAAGGTCTTGGTTTGATAAAGATTGATTTGCCATTTATTTACACTTCTAGCCAATTGTAATGCAATTCCTAAAGTGAAAATATTTCTATGAGTAGCTACAATAATATCCTGTATGTTTGGTTTGTGTGTCAGGCGTATAACTTATCAACTCCATAAGATAAACATTATTAAATTTATTTCACATAATTTGAGACTGAAGCTCTGAGATATTTCCTTTGAGTTTTCCCAGAATATATTTACCCAGTCTTATAATACTCGACATGTTATTCAACATTTTCTTGTCTTTTCTTACCTTTCCTCCGCCAAGACTCAAATGTGGCAATAAATGAGTAGTTGAGGCACTGAATAGGTAAAACAGAAGACAAGACTCATGTTCAGTCATTGTTCAGAATTTTCATCAGTATTTCCTACTTGCCGACTTGCTTTCCTTCTTTTTCTCTCCTTTCTTTCCCTCCTCCTTTTTCTTTTCCTCTCTCCCCTCCTTCCCTCCTTCCTTCCTTCCCTCCTTCCTTCCTTTCTTCCTTCCTTCTTCCTTTCCTTCCTCCAGGTGTCAAGAATTGAAATCAGGGCATTATAGACATGACGCAAGTGCTTTACAACTAAGCCAGACCCCTACTCACATATTCCGGTTTCTCCCTCACTACCAGTCGCCCCCTTTCCCTGCCTTGAACACTAACCATTGGAACTCCTCAGGCTGCAGTTCTATGGTCTCTCTTGTTATATATTCTTCCCTCAGTCAATATCATATCACATCCACAAATGTAATTATTAAATGCTGTGGTTCATTTAGCCCTTTAGAAAATTCATATGTTTCAACCTTAAAACTGAGCCCCTCAGGATTTGGCTGCATGAGGAAGTATAAGCTTTGGAAGTAATGCAAGCTTTGAAACAATGAGGCCAAGGTTAGGGTCCTAATCTGATATCACCGATGTCCTTATAAGAAGCTGGACCTGGGGCGCAACAAGCACAGAAAGAAGACCACATGAAAGCGCAGAGAGAACGCGGCCCTCAAGCCAAGGAGAGGCTGCACATGAAATCCACCCTGGCAGCATGGATACCTTAATCCCCGACTTTCAGCTCCGGGGAGATGGGCTTCTGTGGATTGTCTCCTGGTGTATGATATTTTGTTATCAGCCCTAGAAAATTCACATACCACCTATATGTGGGTGATATCCAAATTTAACTGTCTAGATCTCTTCTCTTAAACCTTATACCTCGTTGTATAATTGTAAAGTTTCCTCCTTAGATACATTCAAGGCCACATGTGAAAAACCAAACGAATCATTTCGCTGATCTCTGACGTGCGCTGTTTTGCAGTGCTTTTTCTCATCTGTCAATTTATCCATTTGTCCAGCTTTGCATATCCATCTATGTTACTCCCTTATCTGATATTTCATCAGGGGCTGTTGATTTAGCTCCTTCAACACTAATTAAATTTAGCCATTTCTTTGCATTTTCTATCAGCTTAGTTTAAGTCTCATTGTTTCCCATCCGCATTGTGAGACTAGCTTCCTGACAAATGTCCCCACATTTGATCTGAGTCCTTCTTTCAGTTCACTCTCCTGTGCAGCTGGCTCCCTTTTTTCCATCCTTGCACTATTTTTATCAGAAAGATAATAGTTTATGATGGTAGCAGGCAAGTCTAAGACAAACAGGTTGAAAATGAGTTCACTAAAAAGAGATTTGCTGAATAATGAGAGTTTTTTAATTTACCACTTTCTCTTTGTTCCTGCCCTTTCATCTGACCTTGCATCTGGACTTCACCTTTGGTAAAGTCTTGTTAATGGTCACAAAATTCTTGTTAATGGTCACAAAATACCTCATTCAGGACCATATGTAGACACAGATGAAACAGAGAGGGAAAGACAGGCACAAAGTTAGGCCGGTACTAAACATCTAATAAAATGCTCAGCATTTGGGACACCTGGCTGATAGGGTAGTGGTCACCCTGTGCACTCGGTTGGGAGAATTGACCAGTCACTCATTTCCAGAGAACTGCCTAATTCCCTCATCCCTCATGCTCTGGAATGTCTGAATAACCTGGGAATAACTGCTTTTCCCAAATTCGTTTCATATCAACTTTTCTTCTACAACACCATTAGTCACCTTCAAAGGCAGGAACTTTTTGAAGCCTGATGTGATGCTTGCTAATGGGAGTTGTTAAGTTGGCTGGGAGGCACTGCCACATAGAAAGGAAGAGTTAGTTGTCATAAGAGACAGGATGAAGTTCGGGCCCTGGACATCAGCCTTTAATATGAGGGTCGGAAATGCCAACCGGTTCCCTTCATAGGCAGCAGTTTCACTTGTGTTCATAAACAGATTTGGGGAGCATGAGTGACACCACTGGGGGCTTTCCCACCTTCAGTTCCTTCTGTCCCGTGTTAGTCCACCCCTCCTACACAGGTGATTCCCGCTTAACCATCAGCTCCTAGCTAAGTCGCTGCTTCACAGGAAAGTACTCTGTGCGCTCAGTTTCGTAGGTAGATGTTTAATCATGTCTTCAGTTTGTTAACTCTATTTTCCGAGAAGACTGCATGGTGCTGTGGGGACAAGAGCCACACTTGGTTTGTGACCACTTGTTCACAAAGGCCTGATTAGCACCACTTAGCAAACGTTTGCTGAATGAGCAAATGAATAATTGTATAAACAGAGAGTCTCAAAGGACTTTCAGTGCTGCTGGCAATGAGGGATGAGCCTGTCATGCAGCTTTTCCCTCTCCTGCTCTGTTCCAGCCCCAGGTGGGACAACCCGTGGCCATAAGAATAGCACCTACATCAGTCCGCGCAGTGAATTCACTGCACATCAAGAATGGAGCTTTCCAAATGGCTAATCCTCCAAGTGAGTGTTAATCCTCCAGGTGAGTTTTAATCCTTCGGGACTGAAGCATACCATTGGAAAGGTGACTCTGGAATTGATCCACTTCAAGAGGACTGCTGCTCCTCCGAGGCAGTTCACTGGCCACTGCGGGGTCTCTCTGGAGGGCTTGGGATACCCACAGACAGCAGAGGGTTAGGGTAGCTCAGAGAAAAGAAGAAGAAGGAAGCTGGGGCTTGGCTCAGGGCAGAGCAGACTTCAGATCTGGGGGTGAAAAGAGAGAAGGACCAGAGGAAGCAGGAGCAACTGGACAGAAAGAACAGGGAATAAAAATAGTGAGGTTTAACACAATTTCCCATAGTTACAAAGCAAAGTATTCACTCATCTGCAGATAAATGGGGAATACAAATACTTCGAGTTATTCATTATTCCTTAAATCTTTAATTTGTCCCTTCAAAGATCACTATTAGGATTTTAAGTCTATGTGTAAAGTATGAGTTGAAAAAGTCCACAAGGACCAGCAGGGTTGAATTTTCTGGCCTGAACCAGTGGCCTTCACAACAATAGTGAGGATAGGCCACTCTGCAGAGGTCCCGTTCCTGAGCCACTGGTGACAGGAAGAATTCAGACACTCACTTGTATAAGGGACTCAGAATGAATTAGAGGGAATAAGAGAGACAGGACTCCATGCCCTATCCAACCCTGATTCCAAGCTGGAGATGTGCAGACCATGTTTTTAAGGAAACTCTGACGCATACCTTGAATTGTTCAGAACTCTGTCTCCGGCCTTGCACACTCTCTGCTGACATACGCACACTCTGAGAATGAGAGCACACTCTTTAACTTTCAAATTTAATCAGTTTGCCATTACCACTAACCACTCTTCACCTGGCCTCAGGTTTCTGATGTTGGCCGATGCTCTGGAAGTTTCTTTGTCCATGATGCCCTGACACTGGCCTTGGTCTGGGGCACCGCAATTTGCTTTTTAACGGCTGTCTGTCTCCCTGTGTTTGAGTCCCATTACCTCTCCCAAGAGTGCTCCACCCTTCCCCGAGCAGGAGGCTCTGCCCAAACTGTGCGAGCCACTGACAGACTGTGGAAACTTAACCTAGCAACTTAAAGCTTGGTCCCCAATTTCCTTGTTGATCTTGTCCTTTGACTTCAGTTCTGTGACTTTGTTCTCAGTGTCACCCAGTCCACAAGAACCTTCTAGAGCTCCTTCGCCTACGTGTGCTCTAGATTGACCATGACAAGTCTCTCTCTGATGCTCTCAAAAGGTCTCCAAGGCTGAGGCCCTAATCCTGGACTTCTAGTCTAGAGGTGAGCAACCATAGCTCTCCTGAATCACACCAGGTTTTTGCTGAGGCTCCCACCATTTTCTCAGCACCTTCTCCTCGCGGGGTCAGTGTAGCCCTGTGCATGTCCTTTATACCGATTTGAATTTTCCCTGGACATCTGCCTACTGGCTGGAGCACTGTCTCCCTAGACTCCTCTTCTGCCCCTGACCTTCTACCCTACTCCTAATGAGTTTACTTAGCTTGTAAGTAGGCTTCTGGTGAGGGCCTAAGATAGGCTCAGCTAGTTACGTTGAGTGAAGGGATGATTCAAAGCATACAGCTAGTTAAGCTAAAAAATGTAAAAGCAAACACAGGAAAACATTAAGATAAAAGCCTAACACTGAAAAAAGAAACTTCTTAGGCAGAATAAACTAAGTTTGTGAACAATTCCTCCCTAATCCCTGGCTGAATCTTGAGGAACTTAGACATCCAAAATACTTGAATTCCTTGCATCTTTTTCTCCAAACTCAACCAGACAAGTAAGTGACTTTCCTTGAACTGTGTATCACAGTCTTCCACATCCTGCCTATCCACACAGGGCCATCACAACGAAAGCGCTCCATCATTCTACATTCCCTGACCATCCTGGAAACCCACCAGAAGAGACTCTACTTCTTACTTCCCATACTCATTCACCTAACTTCCTCCTTTCTCCTCTCCCTTGCTTTCATTTTTTGACTCCATGAGGCAGTGAGTGAGCTAGGGTTTGCATAGTTTTTAAGGAAATAGTTGTTTCAATACTTTAAGTGGCTTTCCAACTTGTCTGACGCAGCCTTGAGTGTAATTTTGACTTTGAGAAGACTTCCCTTTCTGTCCAAGTTCTAGAACTGTGTTTCTGATGGAGAGCAGCTGGCCCATCTCAGGGTGAACACTCTTAGTCCATTCTTGCTTCCACTTTGTGAAGCAGTTCTGAAAATCCCCTGTATGAGTGTCTTTTATTGTCCACTTATGGCTTCCTCCATGTCCTAAATCAACTCAAGACATTTGCTTTTGTGGCCATTTGGACTTTGTGAAAGAGTTAGAAGTCACGTGTGCCAGATGCTGTTAATAAAGTGGAGAAGACACAGTATATTTTTTTATTTTAAGGAAATTGCCATAAATGTTTCCAGTGGATACGGAACATCAGGGTATCCATAACAGCACATCTAACGACACTCACAAAAGAGGAGTAGCAGACCTGCTTCAGAGAGTGGCAAAGGGAAGTATTCTGAAGTGCAATGGCAAACAGAAGCACCATAAGACACCCAGAATTTGGAGATTTATTTACGCCAATTTATTCACATCAATGGGCACTGATGGGGTCATTCCCAGAACATCAGGCTCCGAAGCCCTGGGGAGGGAGATCTTTCTGGGGCTGAAAGGAGTACAGAGGCAGAGGACTCGCTCTCTTTGAGGAGCTGTTACAGTATGCATCCCAGTGACCAGACAGAAGCAAGCAGAACTGAAACAGGAACTGTCCCCTGGGCAATTGAAATACCCTGGCTGAGAGGGACATTTTCTGCCACAAGGGAGACTGATGACAAAGTGATTTTTACTACAATAAATTTTGAACATTCACTGTTAACATTTCATCACAACTTATACAAGAGTGTATATCATACATACCACCAATAGTAATACCCGCATTACTGTGCATGTTTTGTTGCTGCATGACAAATGACCTCTATGCCCAGCAGACCAATGTGAGAGTGTCTGAAGCTTCATGCGAGGAGATCCCAGCCTGGGGGCAGTCGTGAATCTTCAGGACTTCTCAGCTGGTTGGTAATTCCCCAAACTCTGCCTGGACTGAGAACTGATGGCCTAGAACTGCTCAGCAAAGCACTTGATCATCATGTGGCTTCTAGATCTCATGGTGGCCTCCAAATAACCAGACTCTAACTTTGAATCGGATGCTTGGCCCGTGAGTGTGAGCTGCTTTAGTGACTGGCTTCCGGTGAGTAAGAAGGTGGCAGAAGCCAGTGATGTGACTCTAAGGCTTGTTTCTAAAAGGACATGAGTTGCCACCTGCTGCACCAAGAGGATGCATTTTTTAAAGCCAGGAGGATGAAAGAAGTCCAGCTGCCCAGCGACCGCCACACTGGAGACTCTGTTTCTAGAGCCCACAGGGAGAAGCTGGGGAGAATCAGCTGATGAGTCCCCAGCCATTGGAACCTTCTCAAATGAAGGGCCAGGGAAAGGGAGAGCAAGAGGAGGAGGAAAAGACAATTTCCAAGAGTTTACAACTACAACTTTCCAAGTCTTTGAACAAGGAAGCTAACTAACCATGTCACACATCAGCACGCTGAGGGGCAAAAAGGAATCAATGACTGTTACTTTTATCAATAGTTAATATTCAGTCAAAATTTCCTTACGTGATGACTTCAACCAGATATTTACATCCTAGATTACATATATATATATATATATATATATTCTGTACATTCCATATGTTTTCATATTCTTTATATATCTATGAATAAGGACTTATTTTTAAACTATTTTGTTTTTCTATGTTAATGTGACTTATTTTTTTGTCATTAAAGGGTAGAAATTTTAAGGTGCTGTGTCTAAAAATATTTTCATCACACCTTGGTTTACAAGTTTATCTGTGAAGGGGAGAGCAAATTTATCTTTTTAATATTTAAATTGCTTCATTACTTAAATTGCTTTAATATTTAAATTGCTGTCTTTATTGGTACCTTCTTTTCTATTTATTAATTAAGATAATGCTTTGTATTATACAAAAAAGTTAAAGAACTCTAAATTCTATGTGTTTTAATGTTCTATCATTACTATTTGCTTCTATATTTTAATTACTCTTGTTATATTTCTTATGCTTTAGTTTTTATTGTTTTCTAAGTTTCTATTGTTTCACATGTTTATTTTTATCCTTAATGATGAAACTACAATGTAACTTAACTGTTTCTCTCAGAGATAGCTTTAGGTCAATGTCACAGATTCTATCTTATGTCTTCATTTTCCTGCTTTTTAAAAATTATTAACTTTCAGTGTGTGTTTTACTTTTTGCACATTACTAAGAACTAAGACCATGACCTGTGCACCAAGCTACATTGCCAGACCATATTTTTATTTTTATTTTGAAGCAGAGGCTTACCAAGTCCCTAAGTTAAACCAGGTTGTGCTCAAACATCCAGTTCTCCTGCTTCAGCCTTCCAGAATGCCAGGATTGCAGGTGCGCACCAACATACCTGAGTCATATTTTATTTTATCCAAGGATTTTAATTATATCCTGCATTATTTCCAATTACATTGTTGAATAGTGTATAAAATACTATTATGTTCTAAATTGCTTTCATACAGTAAGTCAAAGCACTACTACCTAATTGCATTGCTGTCTAATATTTAGTTAATTGTATCTGAGTCCCTTACATTTCTATGAATTTCCTTTTTTGTCTAGTATATCACTGGCATTTACTGTTTGTGCATTTGAAATGTGTATCCTTTAAAAATGGGGTATGGATTTTGGTATAATGTGAACCTAAACAATGTAAATGTTTCTGCTTTTTTTCAATCTATGACTTCACTTTTTATTTGTGGAGCTCTCTTTTTTCGAGAACTTTATTGAAATCTGTATTTCTTTTAGTTTTGCAATTCCTGTAATTTCTGTATTATGAAACATTTGTACATCTGTGAGCAAATAAATATCAACAAGACTGAGTATCTTCTTCCTGCCAGCAGCATCGCATTGTCCTTGTAATCTCTGGCAAGGCTTTTGGATTCAAAAACAAACAACCTGACTTAGAGCTATTCTCCTTTTTCTTGTCTGGTATGTCTTTTGTTTTAACCATGCTTACACTCTTTATTTTTCTAAGAACATTTCCTCAGTACACATTAGCAGACATGCTGTTTGCAGCGGTCTTGGGGAGCAGGTGCATGGGGGTAACGAAGTTTCGTTTCTCAACCCCTCTCCCTTCCCTCCCCTACTCGCCCTCTTCCAGTGGCTCCAGTTCCTCCATCTTTATTCCTACTTATATCAATAACCCGAGCACATAGTTTATGGCATATAATCTTTGCATTCATTGAGGTTACTAGGTTCCTGCCTAAGGCACTTATTTATTCTACTTATTTCATCTTCCCCTGTCCCTCATCTCTCACCCTGGGTCTGCTGGACCCCTTTCTGTTTGCGACAGACCCATCCCCTTGACCCCTTCTATCCATACTTTATTATTCTCTCTGCTCGTACTTTGCCTCCCTCAAATGAGGGGTGCTATATGGTATTTAAGCCCATGTCTGTGTTTCTTTTTTTTTCACTCAGCATTATACTTCCAGGTGCATCTATTTTCCTACAAATATCTCAGATTTGTCCTTCTTTATAGTCCAGTAATATTCCATTATGTATAGCTAACAGGTGTTCTTTATGCAATCATTCCTTGACAGATATGCTGGCTGCTTCCAGGTTGTAGGTATTATGAATTTCGCTACTAAAACCATTGGCAAGTATGTATCATTGTAGTATGATGACTTAAATTCTTTGGGGAAGATACTTTAAAAGGATCATAAAGAATTTATAATTTTAGTTCTTTGAGAAATCTCCATACTGTACTGATTTACATTCCCACCAAAAATGTGGAGAGGGTCCTTTTTCACCACAGCCACACAAGCATTTGTTAGTTTTTGCTTTCTTGATGAGAACCATTCTTTTTGATATAAGATAGAAATTTACTCTTAATTTACATTTCTTTAATGAACAGAGACATGGAACATTTCTTCACACATTTGTTGACCATTTGTACTTCTCTCTTTATGAAGTATCTGTTTACTTCACTTACCCATTGCTTGACTTTCTTGATTTTTATTTCCAGTGGTCTAACTTATTTGCATTATTTATATATTCTAACTATGAGTCCTCTATCTGAGGAATGACTGACTGATTTTTCTATTCTGTGGATTGTTTCTTAAGTCTACCAATTGGTTCTGTAATTGTACAAAACCTGTTTAATGTGAAGCAATCCCATTTGTGAGTTCTTGCTGTTATCTCTTGTAGAACTAAAGTATTAGAATCAGAGTGATATTGGTTTCCACACGTAGATTTGGGAGGACTCTGTCCATTTCAATTTTTTCAAAGAGCTTGACCAATATTGGTTATATCATACCTTCAAAGATTTTATAGAAATCAGCATTGTACAGGTATTGTCATTAACTTCCAGAAATTTCTTTAAAATTCCTTACTTGATTTCTTCTGTGACTCATTGGTTTCCTAGAAGTATGTTCCTAATTTCCCAGGCACTTCTACCATTTTTGTATCTACTGACATTGATTTCTATTCTCATTGCACAGTAATCTGATGGTACCCAAGAGATATTTTCTCCTTTTATGCTTATTTTAGCAGTTTGTGGACTCTATTTCAGAAAAGTACTATGTGCAGTAGAAAAGAATACATACCTTGTTGTAGTGAGGTGAAATACTCCAGTAGATACCTATTACACATATATCTGTGCCCGAATTCTGTTTGATTTTTTTTTGTTTAGTTCATCTATCTCTTTGGCAGAGTGGGATATTAGTATTCCTCACTATGATTGTGTTAATATTTATTTAATCATTTTTTTATTTAAAGAGAAAAAAACAGGAAAAAGGTAGAAATATTACAGAATTTCAAGAAAAGAAGATAAACAGTAAGAGATCACTAGTTAATAAATTACATATTGTTCTTTTAGAAATAGTTATTCAAGTTACAGAATTAAAGCACACAAAGTGGCCACTAAAGCAGTGAGAGTGCAAACAGATCTGTTCAACAATCCAACAAGAACCTAGAAATATGGTCATCAATCCCACACACCTAAACATACATGCAGCTATATCTTTTATAGCGCTTCCTATTTCCTCTTTTTTTACAATAGAAATTATACATTTTTAAAATTTTATTTAAAGAGAAGAGGAGAAAAAAACAATACAGAAAAAAGGGTAGCAACAATACAGAATTCTAAAAGAAAGAAAGAAAAAGGAGAATGAGAAATATCCTACTAAGAAATCAGTAATTTATAAATTACATACTGTCATCCTGGATGTAGTTGTTCAAGTTACAAAGTGAAAGGTACATAGTAAATATTCAAACAGTGAGACTACAAACAATTCTGCTCAAAGATCCAACAAAGATTCAGCAATATGGTCATCTATTTTACACACTCAAACATACATGCAGTTATATCCCTTAGAGCACTTTCTTTTCCTCTCTTTTTTACAATAGCAATTACACATTTTGGTTTTATTACTCTTGTAGTTCTTATTTAT